>JAPPVO010000019.1:60847083-61383778 GCA_030407325.1 Camellia japonica | reverse complement strand
ATTTTTGCTTTAAAAATTTGGAGGCATTACTTGTATGGTGAGAAGTTTGAAGTCTTCTCTGATCATAAGAGTCTAAAGTATTTGTTTTCTCAAAAAGACTTGAATTTACGACAACGGAGGTGGATGGAATTTATGTAGGATTATGACTTTGAGTTACACTATCATCCAGGGAAGGCCAATGTGGTGGCCGATGCTTTGAGTCGAAAATCTGTGAATAGTTTGGCAAGTGTGGCCATTCGGGAATGGGATATGCTAGATGTTATTGGCAAGTTTGATTTGCACTTGGGTGAGTCTGGAGAGAGTGCTACCTTGTTTAGTTTGAATGCTTAACCTACCTTGGTTAGTAAGGTCATAGAGGCACAACGAGGAGACCGTGATGTGGAATCAATTCGTGTTAAGATTTCCAATAGGAAGGAAGAGAAAGGTTTGAACGTTCACTCGATCTAAGTGTACGTTACCTAGACCGTTTGTTTGTACCAAAATCTTGTAGAGAGGAAGTACTTCGGGAGTTCCATCACTCACGCCTTGCGGTACACCCGGGAGGCACTAAAATGTATCATGATCTTAGTCATCAGTCTTGATGGAGGGGTATGAAACGGGATGTCGCTTTATTTGTATTGAAGTGCCTTACTTGTTAACAAGTGAAGGCCGAACACCAAAGACCAGCAGGTTTGTTACAACCCTTACCAATAGCCGAGTGGAAATGGGAGCGTGTTACCATGGATTTTGTAGTTGGGCTTCCTAGAACACAACGAGGCAATGACGATGTTTGGCTGATTGTTGATAGGTTGACTAAGTCTACCCATTTCATTCCGATGTGCACCAGTGACTCAGTTGAACGCTTGGCAGAGTTGTACATTAGAGAGATAGTTCGACTTCATGGAGTCCCTGTGACTATTGTGTCGGATAGGGATCCTCATTTTACTGTCCGGTTATGGCAAAGCCTTCAAGAAGCGTTGGGAACTAAGTTGACTCTTAGCACCGCTTATCATCCTCAAACCGATGGACAGTCGGAACGTACCATTCAGATTTTGGAGGACATGCTTAGAGCTTGTGTCTTTGATTTTAAGGGGTCTTGGGAAAGGCACTTACCATTGATTGAGTTTGCTTACAATAATAGTTACCAAGCTAGTATTAGGATGGCACCATTTGAGGCCTTGTATGGCCGACCTTGTAGATCACCGGTTTGTTGGGCCGAAGTGGGTGATGCACCGTTACTGGGTCCGAAAATTGTTAGAGAGACAACCGAGAAAGTTGTTCTCATTCGAAAGAGGTTAGCTACGGCCCAAAGTCGACAAAAGAGTTATGCTGATAAGAGGAGACGACCTTTATCTTTTGAAGTTGGTGACCATGTGTTTCTAAAAATCTCACCAAGGCGCGGTTTGATGAGATTTGGTAAGAGTGGTAAATTATCTCCAAGGTTCATTGGGCCTTTTGAGATCTTAGAGCGAATTGGGGAAGTGGCATACCGGTTAGCTTTACCGCTACAACTTTCGAGAGTTCACAACATATTTCATGTAGCTATGCTTAGGAAGTATGAACCCGACCCTTCTCATGTGCTTGATTGGGCTGACTTGGAAGTAGATGAGGACGCCTCTTACGAAGAATGACCAGTTCAAATATTAGATACCCGGGAGCAAGTGCTATGGGGCAAAACTATACCGTTGGTAAAGGTGTTGTGGAGACACTATGGGGTTGAAGAAGCGACGTGGGAACGAGAGGCGGAAGTCCGCTCCAAATATCTAGATTTATTTGAAAATGCTTAAGTTGCTTTTCTTTGTAATATTCCCTAGTGTTGAGAGAAACGTATTTAAAGTTGTTAACCACATGTTGATATGTGCGTTGTTGTTTTAAGCATAAGGTTGTTTAGAGTTGCCATTACTTTTTGAGAAATTTCATGTTTATGCGTATTTGGGAGGTTGTTGTTAATGAGATAACCATGGTAGAAATGGTGAATTTGGTTGAGAGTTAGTATTGTGATTTGAAAATGAAACAGCGTGCTTTTGATTGCTAGAAACCCTTTGTTTGGGTAGTTTGATTTGAAATTTCGAGGATGAAATTCTTTAAGGAGGGAAGGTTGTAGCGATCCCAGTTTTGCCACTTCGCTGAGTATGTCGAGGATCGAGCTGCCAGGTTAGCTCGCAAGGGTCCAGGGGGCAACGCTCCTTGGCGGGTCCAACGGCAACGCCCTAGCGGGAATCAAGCTGTCCGATCAGCTCGCGGGGGTCCAAAGGGCAACGCCCCTTGGCGGGTCCTAGGACAGCACCCTGGCGGGGTTGAGGGGCAGCGCCCCCGAAGCAAAAATGCATTAGAATTTGTTTGTCCGCTCGAGCGACCGTTTATGCACTTAAACAGAGAATGTTTGGTTTCAGAAGTTTGACCTGTCTACAAAAGTACTGGAAAAGTGTATTTGACGCTCGAGTGGGGTTTGCCACGCTCGAGCGGACCATGTTATATCATGTTCGTGAATCTGATATTTCAGATCACTTTTGTATATCTCTCTCTCTAAAAACCATTTCCTCTCCTTCTCTCTCCTTCTCTACATTCCCTAGCCAATTGGATCAAAACCTTGATTTCTCAAGATCCATTAGAGTTCTGCCATAATTTTCTTCATCAAAGTTGGTTAATTTCTCGAGGGCTTCGTTGTGTGCGGTGAAGATCGAGTTTCGACACCGTTGATTTGGGGGGTTTCATCTCATTTCTTCTTCAAAACTTAAGGTAGGGATTTTCTTGGAGTTATATATATTTTTTGCAAGATCTATATGATTTTCGAAATCATCTTTCGATAGCTTTGAAAATTGATTGTTGATTCAAGAAGTTGAGCGATTTTGAAAATGAGTTTGTCTCTTGTTCTTTTAAAATGATATTATGGGTTTTGATCTTCGTTGATTGAAGAAAAGATGATTTTGGAAAGTTTTCTTTCAAAAGATTTGAGTTGTATAGTTTTGGTGAGAAAACCTAGAATTTGGGGATTTTTTTTAAATGAGACTGAAAATCCATGAATATTATTGCTATATTTATTTTGTGTGTCAAAATAAATAGATGTTTGGAAAATTTCTTATTTATATTTATATAAATAATGAATTTCAGGAAATATGACAATTTTTATTCATTTTGGAAATTATTGTTCAAAACGTTGAAATAGTCTTAAAATAACTAATTATCGAGAATACTTGAGAAGAGGAAATTATGTTATTCCTTGGATGATGAATTGGAATAAAAATATTTATATTCATCTTGTGAAATTGGCATATCAATTCATTTGATTACATTAAACTTTGAAAGTTGATTTGAAAACTTGCATTGAGAAAAAAAATGTTGAGAAACAAGTTTTCATGGAATGGTTTTGGGGTAAATACGTTGGTAAGTCCTGATAGGTGATGTAGATGATATTCAATAAGTTAGCCTGAGAGTCCGGGGTGAAAGACCGAAAACCCGCGCGGATAGGTGTCGAGCCTTCTGGTTAATACCGGTAGAAATGACAATTTGGTAGTACTTGTATAGTCTACTTACAGACACTGACCTAGGGATTACCAAAGTCGTATTTACCGCCCTTGAAATAAATTGTTAAGTTTTGAACAATTGAAATTGCACGATATCATTGAGCATGATGGTTGTCAAAATATGAAAATGTGATTTATCTTCAAAAATGGTATAGCATGGCATGTGCATTTCATCTCTTGAGACTTGTATAAAATGTATATACTTTGTTAAGAATTTTCTACTGGGCTTTATGCTCACCCTACGGGATTTTTGTGCAAGAAAAGATGTGGTGATCCCACCCAACTAGGGGCGTGGAAGTATGTGTGTTGGGAGTACAATGCTCTCATTTTGCAGTGACTCTGTGTGTAAGCCAAGGGCTGTGTTTGTGTGGGTTTGAATAACCATTTTGTGTAACCAGGCTCAAGCCTTGGAAACTTGTAAACCCTTGGGGTATTTATTTATTTATTTACTTGTTGTTGGATTAATGTATTGTTGTATGAAGAACTATTGTATCATGTAATGTAAGTTTGGAGATTTATATTCGGTTTTCCTTAAAAGAGCCATGATTGTTGTCTTATCATTTGAGCTAGAAATTTGGAGCGTTACATGAGTTCAATGTTGTCTGAGTTGTCTTTAAATTCCAAAACATACTATGAAAATTTAATCTTATATTCAAACACTACAATTAAAACATATTATTAATATCATTAATTTTTTATAGTGTTCTTTCATTGCATTCTATAAATATTGTGTGTATATATATTCTTTTAAGATTACTCACCCAAGTCTAGCAAAAGCACCCAAGTCCCAGTTATTCACTAATAGGACAATTAATCAAGCCTACATATCCCTCCATTATATAAACAAAAACAATAATAGAAATGGGGCCATCATGGGCTATCTTGCTTTTAAAAAAAAATAGAAACAAAAAAAAAAATCACAAATGGGACCACATGAACTATCTTGCTTTTAAAAATAAAAGTGATAAAGCATATGGTCATATATAGACAATCTCCAAAGCAAACTGGTAATAGATATGTAACCATCATGGACTATCTTACTTCAAAAAAATAATACAAATAAGGCCAAAAAAAAAAAACACAAATGGAGCCACCATAGACTATCTTACTTTTAAAAACATAAACAACAAAACATGAGACAGTACAAAAAATTCACAACCGCGAGAAATTAATAAAAAAATTCAACCATTTATTGTCTAGAAAAAAGTGTCAAAGTCCCCATTACCTACCAATGGGACAATTTGTCAACCATTCATGTCTCTCCATTCCAAAAACAATCAAGTGCATAAATGATAAAGAAAAAAAAGAAGAAGAAAGAACATAAAAAATACAAATAACCACCATGAACCATCTTACTTTAAAAAAATAAGTAACAAAACATATGAGACAACACAAAATTCATACCCACAAACAAACAAACTTCAAAGCATATGAGACAACCATATACCTAGTATTCTAGAAAGATTTAAGGATTGAGGGGAAAAAATGCCACCTCCAACCACATACTAAAAATCCAAAAAAGTACCATACAAAAATAATTTTTTAAAAAAGCAACCAATATATATATGATTTTTACTCTATCCATCTACTTACCCATCTACTTTTGTCTTTGATTTTCAATATTAAAAAAAAAATCAGGAAAAACAAAAAAGTTTAGAAAACAGAGAAATCCAAAAAAAATAAAGCCAAATTACCGACCTACTTTTGTCTTTCATTTTAAACAAAGAAATCAGGAGAGAAAAAAAAAGATTTAAAAAGTAGAAAAACCCCAAAAAAAAAAAAAAAAACTTACCCATCTACTTTTGTATTCGACTTTTAACAAAAAAAAAAAAAATCAGAAAAAACAAAAAGGAATCACTTCCTAGATGATTTTGAACAAAGCAAAAAAAAAAAAAAACAAACAAACAGACAAAAAAGAAACACTTGGGATTCCAACAAAAGAATAGTATAGTTCATATACACAACGACTAATGAAGCAAATAGTCAAGTGGAAAGAAGAATTGAAGTATTCTGTATTTCTAAGAGGTTGTATTAGAATCATCAATCAAGTTTTATGATACCATCAATGTCATCGAAGGGGTGAATTTTAACTGTTTTATCCATGATTTTGCTTTGGAATATACTTTACTTTTCTTTTCTTTTTTATCTTTCTTTTAGAGGTGCAACAAGAACTCCACTATGTAAGCTACAGTATCTAAATTCATTTTTCTTTCTTGCATGAATTTATATCTACACTATATATGAACAGAGCAACATATATTAACAAAGCACCATATACACAACATATATGTATTGAAAAAAACAAAGCACCAAATATGAACAGAGCATCAAATATGCATATTCACTCCAAGAGCCGTGAACAAGTCGGAGGAAGCCATTGAACATAAAAAAAAACCAGTTTAAAGGTTCAAAAGAAAAAAAAAATTTAGAAAGCAAATCCTTTTCTTCTTGTTCCTATCAGAGGAAGCCATTGAATAGAGCTTCTGGTTTCGTCGAGAATCTTTAGGGCGAATGAGTGGCCAGAATCAAGGCGGGGGTTGTGCCGGTGGTGGTGGAACAATGGGATTGAGGTGACGAGAGGCCGGCCTAATGTGAGAGAGAAGGGTTTGTAGAAAACCTCACACAGTAGAGAAAGATGAGAGTATAGAGATAAAAGAACACAGTAGAGAAAGAGAGAGAGAGAGAAGAGTAGAGTACAGTGACCAGCAAGAACACAGTACTAGTAGAGAGAGAGAGATTATTGACTGGTGGTAACTGGTTATTTTTTTTTAATTTATTTTTTGACTTGTTTTGGTTTTGGTTTTGGATGGCTAAGATTTAAAGATTTCAATCTAATGGTTCAAAATTATTTTCTTGTATGGTACCCAAATACCACTTTTGGGTACTATAGTCGGACCCCTTACAAGGTGGTCACTTTGATGTCACTTTGACGTCGACAACTTCTCCCACTCACTCTCATTCTCTTTGTTTTGACTCTTTCTATTGTCTCTCACTCAGCATTCTCTCTCTCCACCTTTCCCACTCTCTCTCTCTCTCTCTTATCTCTCTAGAAACGTTCTTTTTCTCATCTTCATCTCTCATCATCTCTCATCTCTTGGCAAACACTACATCTCTTCTCAGAGATCAAATGGCAACCAAGTCTCATTCACATAATTTGCTCAAACAACTCCCAAGTAACTTGAACCCATCATCTGATTATGTTGGGGATCGCAAGTGTCGATGGCAGCGATGGAACTGGCAATGATAATCTAAATGGAGGGGGGGTTGTTAAAGGCAGTGATGAGCGTAAGTTGCTGCAATGATCTCGGTTGACCACGAAGAAAGGGATGGCAGAGAAGGAGGCAGCCATGGTGGTGTCCAAAATCCAAAGCCCAGTCCACCCATACTCATCAAAACACCCCTTACCACCACCACCACTACATTCAAACCCAGATTTGTAATACAACTTTGTTAAATCACATAATCTGTAGCCCTTCACTGTCAAATCCACCTTTACTAAATCACTTAAGCAATTACATACTAGATAATCTTCATACACTATCACCACAACCATATATGTATTAAGCATACTACACTGCAAGTAGACAAACAAATTTTCTGATCATTAAATCATATCTACTGTCTTCAATGTGTTTGATAGAGATTAGTTTTGAATAGAGGTTTGAATTGCAGCAAGGGAAATTAAAAAACAGACATAGCCATCAGCCAAAAACAAAAACAAAGAGAGAAAGGGAGAGGCAAAAGCAAAAACAACATAATACTGTAATGAACAACCAAGTTCAAAGGGTTGTAAGGGAAGTAGAAATCGAGTGAAACACAACATAATCAACAACAGCGATCGAAAACAAAACACTGAAACAATTCTCAGCCAAAAAAAAAAAATACTAAAACAATTCTCAATTTTACCTTGCGAGTGCGAGTTCGAAGGGTTATAAGGGAAGGAGGAGCAGCGTCGATAGAAATACTAGAAAAAAACACAATAGCGATCGGAAAAAAATACTGAAACAATTCTCAATCTTACCTTGCGAGTGCGAGTGTGAGTTTGAAACGAAATGAGGAGCAACGTTGGTAGCAAAGAGGAAGGGCGGGTGTGAGTACGGGTGCGGTGCGGGTGCGAGTGCGAGTGCGAGTGCGAGCAGTGGCAAAGCCAAGAATTTAATGTAAGAGGAACACCTATTAATTATAATCTCAAAATTTTTCTTCCCCAATCAATAACAATAACATAATAATAATTTTTCAAGCTAATATTAAACATTAAAATTAATATTCATTACAAAAAGTTTTTAATTTTAAACTTTTACAATTGACCCCGACGAGTTTTCATCTTTTGAAATCTTTCCATGATAGTATAATTGTCAGTGCCATCAAAAATCTCTCTCTCAATGTAGACAACCAAGCTATCATTCATCCATTCATCACTCATTCGGTTCTGCAACCGATTCTTCACAATATTCATAGTTGAAAATACGCTCTCAACAGTAGCAGTTGCAACAGGCAAGTTGATGCTAAAGTCAAGAGCAAATACACTAATGGATATATTTTGTCTCTTCCAGTCTCCACCATTTTCTTAGCAAGATCGGCAATTCCATTCAACCTTGATAATATCTCAAAATTTTTCTTCCCTAATCAATAACAATAACATAATAATAATTTTTCAAGCTAATATTAAACATTAAAATTAATATTCATTACAAAAAGTTTTTAATTTTAAACTTTTACAATTGACCCCGACGAGTTTTCATCTTTTGAAATCTTTCCATGATAGTATAATTTCATGCCATCAAAAATCTCTCTCAATGTAGACAACCAAGCTATCATTCATTCATTCATCACTCATTCGGTTCTGCAACCGATTCTTCACAATATTCATAGTTGAAAATACGCTCTCAACAGTAGCAGTTGCAACAGGCAAGTTAATGCTAAAGTCAATAGCAAATACACTAATGGATATATTTTGTCTCTTCCAGTCTCCACTATTTTCTTAGCAAGATCGGCAATTCCATTCAACCTTGATAATTCACTATTGGATAGCATGTTGATAATATGTGTATCAAGTTGATCATTAAGTACCATGAGCTCCACTAAAGAAAATTCTTTGGGATAAAATTCGGCAAAATGAATTAATTTTTTCTTGTCAAAACTAGAGAAAGAGTTAGATGGATTCAAACATGCCACACAAAGTAACAACTCAATGTTCGACTCAATGAAACGAGCATTTAGTTCTTGAATTTGCATATCCAAAACAGTGTAGAATAACTCAACGCGATAGTGATGTAAGTTTGTAATTTCTTAAGCATTGTGCCTTTTTCTCCCTCGAGCTACAAACATATCATCCATTTGGGGAACATCAATTTCATGCTTTTCACAAAAAAATAAAATATCATCAAGTAAAGACGTCCACCCACTCTCCCTCGTCTTTTGGAGCGGTACTTTAAAAATTTGAACTAAATTCATGGCATTAACAATATCTTGATCTTTCCTTTGTAGTGCTTACGATAACTCACTTGTAATAGCAAATATCGTTTTCATCAAATAAAGGTTGAATACAAACTCAAATGATTGAATTGAGTCCAATAATACATTTGTTTCTGCTCGTTGTTCTGAATTTGAACCATCCTTCGAAATCATTTCAAGCACATCAATCACTGTTGAAAACATACCAGTCAAGCTGACTAAAGTACCATAGTGTGAACCCCAACGTGTATTACCAGCACGTTTAAGATTAGTTTTTTAGTTTAAGCCTTGCCCACTAGATAGCTCTCCAATATTAAGTGCCTCAGCAACTTTTGCAGCTTGTTTCTCCCTAATAATATCTCGACATTTGCATGATGCTCCAACAACATTCACCACATTAGAAACCAAAGTGAAAAGTAAAGTAATTTGGTCATGATTCTTTGCCCCAGTTACAAGTGCCAATTGCAATTTATGAGCAAAACAATGAACATAATATGCACAAGGATTCTCTTTCAGTATAAGTGTTTTAAGACCATTGAACTCACATTGCATATTACTAGCCCCATTATATCCTTGACCCCGCAATCTGGAAATACTCAATCCAAGTCTGGAGAATAAATTTTCCACAGCTTGTTTGAGTGAGAGAGCATTCGTATTAACAACATGCTCAATACCCAAAAAGCGCTCAATCACTTGGCCTTTTTTGTCCACATATCGTATTACAATTGCCATTTGCTCCTTGATTGATATGTCACGGGCTTCATCAATCAAAATAGAAAAAAGTGCATCACCAGATTTCTAATAATCACATTGATAGTTTCAAATGCGGTCACATTTACAATATCTTTTTGAATATCAGGAGATGTCAACTTGAGATTTTGTGGAGCATTGCTCAATGCAACCACTTTGACATCTTCATTATGATCAACAAGAAAATTGAGAAGTTCAAGAAAATTTCCTTGGTTACTTGAATTTTCAGATTCATCATGCCCACAAAACGCTAGTCCTTGTCTTAGAAGAAATTTGACACAATCAATTGATGCATTCAAACGGGTTCGATACTCAATTCGAGCTTGATCAGCTTGTTTGAAAAAAATCATTTGAATATGTTGATTTTGGTTTAACAAGTCTTGACATTTACTCGAAGCTTGATTATAAGCACTATTGGGATCTCCAACATAAGTCTGAATTTTTTCTTTTTCTTCTAATTTGAGAAACCCTCACCAACAAAAGAATCACCACCAACTTGATCTCCAATATCGGGTTTGAAAAGATAACAACATAAACAAAATGTTGCATCTTTTGCTACGCTATACTCCAACCAATTAGGAAATTCACTAAACCAAGCCTGATTAAATCGCCGAAGTTTTTGTCCAAATCATTTTTTCGGAAAATTATGATCACGAGGTTGACAAGGACCTTTTTTTAGATATGCCCTACGAATTTGGTCTCGATCATTAGCATCATAGTCCATAATCCGTGGCCGTAGTCCTGGATCTGCAGGAAAGTCTACTAAGTTTATTTTTATGCGACTTTGTTTTGCAGAAGAATAATTATAATCTTCTTCTTGAGTAAGAGATGATTCCAATTTTGATTTTCTTTTGAAGTATTTCCCCATGACTGTTTTAAAAAATAAAAATTCATAATCAAAATCATAAACCCCCACAAATCAAAATCTCCAATTTTAATACAAATAAAAAAAAATTAAATTTAGCACAAATCACAACAAACAAAATTTCTAATATAGCTATATTATAACAAATGAAAGTCCCTAACTTAAATAACAAATACTACAAATTAATATTTTTAATTGTAGCACAAATCAAATCTCTAATTTCAGCACAAACAACAACAAACCAAAATCCCTACTTTTAATATAAATCACCACCAATTAAGATTCATAATTTTAGCATATCAAAATCTCTTATTTTAACATAAATAATAACAAATCAAAAAAATTTACAAATCAAAACTTAACAAATAATTATAAATTGATACTCATAATTTTTATTTAAAAATAAAAAATCATAAATAAAGTTACCTGTAAACAATGAAGAGAAGATACCAAGGTTGTAGTGTGATCCCAAATCTGTGTTGTGTGATTCTAATCTGGTGAATGTAACACCCCAAATTACTAGCCCAAATGATAATACAACAATCATGGCTCTTTCAAGGAAAACCGAATATAAATTCCCAAACTTACATTACATGATACAATAGTTCTTCATGCAACAATACATTAATCCAACAACAAGTAAATAAACAAATAAATACCCTAAGGGTTTACAAGTTTTCAAGGCTTGAGCCTGGTTACACAAAACTATTATTCAAACCCACACACATACAGTTCTTGGCTTACACATAGAGTCACAGCAAAATAAGAGTCTCGTACTCTCAATACACATTTCCTTGCCTTTAGTTAGGCGGCATCATCACATCTTTTCCTGCACAAAAATCCGTAGGGTGAGCATAAAGCCCAGTAGGAAATCCTTAACAAAGCATATACATTTTATACAAGTCTCAAGAGATGAAATGCACATGCCATGCTATGCCCTTTTGAAAGAAAATCACATATTCATCTTTGAAAACCGTCATGCTCAATGATGTCATGCAATTTCAATTCTTCAAAACTTAACAATTCATTTCAAGAGTAGTAAATATGACTCTGGTAATCCTTAGGTCGGTGTCTGCAAGTAGACTATACAAGTACTACCAACTTGTCATTTTTACCGGTATTAACCGGAAGGCTCGACACCTATCTGTGCGGACTTTCGGTCTTTCACCCCGGACTCTCAGGCCAACTTATTCAATATCATCTACACCACCTATCAAGACTTACCAACGTATTTATCCCAAAACCATTCCATGAAAACTTGTTTCTTAACATTCTTTTCTCAATGCAAGTTTTCAAATCAACTTTCAAAGTTTAATATAATCAAATGAATTAATATGCCAATAACACAAGATGAATATAAATACTTTTATTCCAATTCATCATCTAAGGAATAACACAATTCCCTCTTCTCAAGTATCCTCAACAATTAGTCATTTCAAGACTATTTCAACATTTTGAACAATAATTTTCAAAATGAACAACAATTCTCATATTCCCTGAAATTCATCATTTGTATAAATATAAATAAGAAATTTTCCAAACATCCATTTATTTTGACACACAAAATAAATATAACAATATTATTCATGGATTTTCAATCTCTTTTAAAAAAATTCCCAAATTCTAGGTTTTCTCACCAAAACTATACAACTCAAATCTTTTGAAAAAAAACTTTCCAAAATCATCTTTTCTTCAATCAACGAAGATCAAAACCCATAAGATCATTTTAAATGAACAAAAGACAAATCTACTTTCAAAATCGCTCAACTTATTGAATCAACAATCAATTTTCAAAGCTATCGAAAGACGATTTCAAAAATCATATAGATCTTGCAAATATAGATATATATATATATATATATATATATATGTAACTCTAAGAAAATCCCTACCTCAAGCTTTGGAGAAGAAATGAGATGAAACCCCTAAAATCAACGGTGTCGAAACTCGATCTTCACCGCACACAACGAAGCCCTCGAGAAATTAACCAATTTTGATAAAGAACCTATGGCAGAACTCTAATGGATCTTGAGATATCAAGGTTTTGATCCAATTTGGCGTAGGGAATTGTAGAGAGAAGGAGAGGAAAGGGTTTTTAGAGAGAGAGATATACAAAAGTGATCTGAAATATCAGATTCACAAACTGATATAACATGATTCGCTCGAGCGTGGAAAGTCCCGTTCGAGCATCAAATACACTTTCTCAGTACTTTTGCAGACATGTCAAACTTCTGGAACCAAGCGTTCTCCGCTCGAGCTCATAAACGGCCACTCGAGCGAACAAGTAACTTCTAATGCATTTTGCATTTTTGCTTTGGGGGCGCTGCCCCTCAATCCTGCCAAGGCGCTGCCCCCTGGACTCTTGTGAACTGACCGGGCAGCTCAATCCCCGACATACTCAGCGAAGTGGCAAAACTGGGATTGCTATAGTGAATCACGAGTTGGTAAATTACAAAGCAACAAAGAGAGATAAAGAAAAAAAAAAAAGCCCTTGCTACCGTTTTCCATGAATCAAAAAAAAAAAAAAAAAAGAATTGGATTAGAGTTGTGTCAGTGTGTTTGGGTGTGTGTGTTAGTGTTAGTGTCTTTGGAAATTGTGTGCGTGTGTGCGAGCGTGTGTCAGTTTTTTTCGATCAAAGTGGGTTGTTGTGTATATAGGCACAAAGAACCTTAAAAAAAATAATTCAAAAGTCAGGGGGGGCACGTGACCCCCCTGGCCTCCATATCTCTCTACCCTTGAGTGCGAGTGTGAGTGCAAGTGCGAGTGCGAGTTCAAAGGAAGCAAAGAGGGAAGGTTGCGAGTGCAAGTTTGAAGGGTTGTAAGGGAAGGAGGAGCAGCGTCGATAGCGAAGAGGGAGGGTGGGTGTCGATGAAGAGGAGGTGTTTTTCGTTCTGTTGAAGAAGAAGAACAGAGAGAGAGAGAGAGAGAAAGGGAAGGTGGGGAGACAAGTGTTTTTCGTTATGTTCAAAAAGAAGAACCGAGAGGGAGAGAGAGAGACAAAGAGGGAAGGTGGGGAGCAGACGTAGGTAGGTAGGAAGGCAAACAACGATGCTGAGGAAGAGAAGTGTTTGGGTGGGAATCATCTATTGATTTGAACCATTGATATAAATTTAGAATTCATCTCAGCCATTAAAACAAAATGTATCTCTTAAGACATTTTGATAGATTTTCAAAAATTATTTTGTCTTATTATATAGATATTTAGAAATCAAAATCATCAAATACTAATTTAAAGGTATTTTTTTTTAAATTTATTATGTGAGATAAAATAATATTATATGTTATATATAATGTAAAATTAATATTTATTCATTTGATAGTAAATATAAAATAATACATACATATAATGATAATATAATGACAATGTTAAATGTAAATATATAAAAAGTGCCAGATCCAAATATAAAACACATCCTACACCTTTATTTGAGTGTTAGACTCTACTCATAACTAAATATGATTTTTCTCAAAGAAAGTGACAAAAATAAATGTTAAAAACGGGTCTTTGGGAAGAAGTTAAAAAAGTTAATTTTTTAGCTTTTTAACTTTTTTACACAAAAAAAAGCCAATTTTTTTAGTTAAAAAAATTAAAAAATTGATTTTACCAACTTTTCAAAACCCCACATTGTGACAATCAAACGACATCGTGACAATCAAATGATATATCTGCTTTTGAACATAAACAGAGGGGCTGAAATGGGTGACTGACAGCATCCCAAAAGGGGGAAAATATATTTAAATAAATAAATAAATATAAATAAAAACTGTAGATAGATAGCCTATTGAATTCAACAAGTCCACGCTGATCTAAAATTTGATGACAATAGCAGAAGAAAAATGAAACTATGCAGAACATTAATCATCCAACTTTCTCCAAATAATTAAAAAGGCAATACAGCCTTTTTTAACATCCATGACTAATTATCCATGGTGAAAATCAATAATATCACTGCTTCAAATTAAATAGGAAAGTTTCAGAAATGACGAATGCCTTCTACAATCCGAGATCTCCAACTGAATCACCGCGAAAATCAGGATTTGTCTCCGCAAACGCCAATCGAAATCTTTCCGTAATACAAATGAATCACTTCCAACAATGGTGATGATGATCAAGAAATGCCTGTACAAAGAACTGGCAAAACAATCAGCAGTAATTTGTCTCAATTTAAGATAAATACTTAAAGTTAACGAGCAATCCTGTCTTTGCAGATTGCCCCCTGGTCGGTAGTCAATGCCACAGTTTACTACAGAAGCCATTTCGTGGCCTCTTGCTAGATATGATATCGGAAAATGAGTCAACCAATTGTGCCGCTAAGCTACTTGGATCATCAATCATCGTTTGAATGAAGGTGTTGACAACCCTTCGTTCCTGTTCTGTCGATCTCAAGCTAAACCACGTCAACAATTTGAGCCTAAATTCCAGTTTAATGTGACCTTCGCATTCAAGCCACCGAATGATCTTCACACAGTATTCGAAATTCTCATCCAAGCACCCTGACTCATTGCCGATTCTGAATGGTGATCCGTTTATTAGAGTGCTGTTACAGTCGTGTGTCTCTTCGTTTGTGCTCGCTGCCCTTTTCCTGCACAGTTTCCCCTCGGAGTCAACATCTGGCACTTCCCCATTGGCCCCGTGGGTCCAATTCTGGGAGTCGCCGCTACCATGAGATCGATTCTTCTCAATATCATGAGAAACAGCATCGTCATTATCTTCATCCCGAGAGGATTCAAAAGGAGGGGTTAGCTCTTCGTTTAGATCGGGCACGGAAGCAACGTTTAAGTCGAGCCCACGTGAAACAGGCGGCAATTGATCTTTGGGAGTTTCAAGAGGCTTAGTCGGATTGTTGACTTGACAACATTCTTCTATATCTATGCCAGAAAAGCCCTCGAAACAGCCTTGTTCTTGAGCCCACGCCAGTCGTAGGATCTTCCCAAGGTCTCGGACCTTGAACCCAGATGAAGATTCGACGGCTGTTGTCGTCTTAGGCTCCCTCTGGGCATTGGAACTTCCTTCGATCTGCAAATTCTCGTTCTTGCAGTTCATGGGAGCTGAGTTGGGATCTTTGTGAATTATCTCCACACTCTTGGTAAAACACTTTGCCTCGGAATGTCCCAAATCACCAGCTTCTGTGTAAGAAATTATCCGAAAGGAATACTCCGTGCAGGGTTGCAGATTGGATATCAAAATCCTTCTTTGAGCTCTGGGAAAAACACAAATGGGCTCTTTTGGATGTGTCTCATCTCTACTCTTACAATACCAGAGCTTGTATCCCTTAATATCGTCATTTGATGCCGCCTGCAGTTCTATCAAAACAATTACAACTGAAGAAGACGTCACTTCTTCGAAGTGGAATCTGCAAGCAGCAGGAAGAGAGCCCTCTGCAAGGGGGAAAAAGAGAGAAAAAAGTACCAAGTCATTCAAGTGAACATATAAAGCATATTAGCGGCGGGTGTAGACACGACACATTTACAATTTTACATTTAAATTTTTGGATAGTTTGATGATTGAGAAAAACTGATAAGCAGTTTTGAGTGGTTTGCTGAATGAGAAAAAGCATTCAATAGTTATTTGGATTTGACAGTTACTGGATAGGAAGGGCATTCTTAGAAAGGGAAAAAAACATGACAGCGTTCACACCAACTCAAGTGCACACTTTATATAATAGAATAGATATATATATATAGTTATTTTTACCAAACAAAATTGTAAGGAAAGATGGAAAAGTTGTCGAGGGTAGTCACCTCTGTGATTTGGATTTGTGTTGGAAACAGTGGCCAGCCATTCATCTGCTTTCTCAATTGCGAGACAGCAGAGTTTCTGGACTTCACCAGCAATAGAAAGTCTGCTGACAATGCCCCGAGCCATCTTGGCTGAGACTCCATTCACTGGACCCACCTCCGTTTCTAATCTGGCCTTGGCATCTCTAACAATTTCATGCAGTTCTTGGAACCTGGAAGTCCCATCGAGGAGTCTGTAACTCAAGAATATCCTATAACAGAGGGCATCAACACGTCGAGCATCCTTAGCTATACTCAGTTGCTTCTTCCAACATCTGTCAGCATGAATAATTTAACATAGTTACACCAGTCAGGCTCAAAGCCTACTAAAGGGAAATCAAAATTGCTTGCAGTTCACTGCTCTCTGCTTCTATCTTATTATTTCCGGGTTGAAGCCCAAGATAAAGTCCAAGAGAAACTGTACTTATTTTCCAACCATTTTGATTCATAAAGACAGTAGATGCTGTTTTAAAAATCATTTTCCAGCAAACAAAAAAACTAGAATATTATTACTTTTAAGTGATGGCAAGTTCTTTTGACATTAAACAGAACCAGTGGAACAAAATTCATAGGGCAAATTTCACTTTACCCTTGTGGTTTGGCCCAAGTGCACCAAGGTGCAACATTAGGCCCATTAATGACTTAAGCGAAGAGATTAAAATACCCTTGTACATAAATAACCTCATTGTGCAAACTACCGACATTTTCGTCATTTGCAGGCAAAATTCACTTTTAACCCCTTGTGCTTTACTGACACTTGGAAATGAGCAAATAACCGCTTATGTCTTAGCATGTGTTTCATACTTGCTATTAACTTGGATAGAATGCCCAACCAAGCACTTCAATCAACAAATCACAAGGGGATTATGTGGTTATTTCCAAATGATAGGGGGTAATCCTCAGATGGACCAAACTACAAAGGGATAAAACAAAATTTACCCAAATTCATATAATATAGAATGACGGAAGCAATAACATTTTTTTCAAAGAAAATTGGAAAAGAGTAAGCTGAAACATTACATTGATTTGAGCTGGCCAATACTGAGTTAACAAACTGAAGCAGGTATCCTTTTCCTTGAAGACAACTTCCATAATATAGAATTCAAACTGTGTTTTATGCTTTTTTTCTTTACTCTCCTCCCCCCCCCCCCCCCCCCCCCCCCCCAAAAAAAAAAAAAAAATAAAAAATAAAAAATAAAAAATAAAAATTCTTCACTTTTCGTTTTTGTAGAGAAGGGTGGAGGGTTCTCTTGTCATACTATGCATTATACTAGAAGTGTAAGCACACTAACTTGTACAGGAAATTGCGGGTGGGTGTACAGAGAGTCACGTGTGTATAGCAGTTTTTGTGTTTTTTTTGGTCCTTGTAGTGACTGGTAGGTAACATAGATATTAGGAGAAAATATAGTATTGTCATAAGTTTTTTTGGGAATCAAAGTTGTGTGATAGAATTGTTCATACCAAGTAAGTTGTGTACTTTATGAAATAGTATAGATTTCGTAAGTCATAAAATGGAAACAAACAACTTACCCAAGTATCCCTGAAACTTTACCGCAAGATGCACAGCAATAACTACCATCGAGCTGCATCAATTGCCCAAGATCAACAACCCCCACCTTTTCACGTTGGAGTGCACACTCAATATGACACGATAAACCACAGGAGTCTCCATTACCAGATTCAGATGTGCATACCAACCAAAGACTGGGATCCTTGTTGTCATCAAATAAGTGACAGATGCAACAAGAGCACCTCTTGCAGAATGTGTCTTCTATAGACAGAACGGCTCTACATGCAGCATTTTTACAGATCCATGAATTTGAATGTACAAAATCCGGAGACTGCTCTGTAGCAGGTGGTATTCGAACAGGGTTTTCCCCTTTTCTCTGACTTTTCCTAGGAGGCTGATCCTTCGGACTTGAAGACACTTTTCTTGGCTCATGATTTTTCAAAATTTTCTTACTCGTCTTTGGAGGTTGTTCTGTCATTTTGCATTTAGATGATGCCGTGAATTTCTGTTCCTTATCAAAGCAAGTTTGGAAAAGGTATTTCAGATTCTCTTGGAGAACTTTTGGACTTCTTGAAGCATCATCTGAATGTCAATTTTTCTCAGGGGTGTTTCGCACACTGGGAGACAGACTTTAAATGCTAGAACTGATAGCAAAAGCATACCAACAGAAAAGTGAGAAAATATAGAGCGTGACAGATAAACAAACACGAAATGAAAGTAAAGAAATCAAATTTATAAAAATTGGCATCACAGGAATAAATTGATATTGTGAAAACAAAAATGAAAGCTTGTCCAACTTCGGAAGTAAACTTTGCATGTCCAAAATGCATGCAATATCATATCTCTTCTTCACAACTCAACATTAACACCCTCGATTATCACCAAGTGACCTCTTCTGAGGTGCTGACATCTTTAAAATGTCAGTCATTCAGCCGTTAGATATCCTATATGGTTACTAGGTATCTAGTGGTTGTCAGATTGGAAACTTAATCCATCATCCTCCGAGCTCACCTAAATTTTCATTATCCCCCCAACAACAGCTATCTTATGAGCATGTCATCTCTTGTTCACCAACGTCCTGCTCCATCTGATCTAGATTGTCTTACACTTGTAATAATTTCCACTTAGTTTTATGGGAATCCTTTTGTGATGTGAAACCCTTGGAAGACTAGCGCTAGTTTTATTCATTCAAAACTTACATACAATCTCTCTTTTGGGGACATTTGAGAATTATATTAAGGTAAGTTCAACAGTGAAAATCTATAAGTCAGGATAGCTGGAATGGAAAGAATGAGAAAAGACAAGACAAGGAACCAAGTGGAACCAAATATAGACAAACACCCACCTGTATAGAGAGAGAGAGAGAGAGAGAGAGAGAGAGAGATTAATGGATACACCCATGGGTAAGATCCAGTACAAATGGTCAACCATCTTACTAGTCCATTTGAAGATTCATAGTTCAATTACACTATGCTCACACAAATAGTTTATCAAACATTCGCCTGCTTGATAAAAAAGGGTAGGAGGTGGAGACTAGTGTGTGGGAATCCTCCCCAGGCATGACCATATGAGCCCTTACCTGTTGGGGACCCGAACCTAATAGGAGGGGCCTAGATAGGCCTGCAAATGTGGGGATCCACAAACGGTCCCTCAGGATGAGCTGAGCCATAGCCTAACCCCTAGCCCCACTACGGGTGTTGTAGAAAGGAATCAATGGTCCAGGATTAATAGGCATGAGCCACGCATCCCCCTAGATACTGCTGGTGAGACTCAAGCCCATGATTTCCTGTCCACTAAACCACTTTAGAGTTGAAAGTAAGCCCCTCACCACCCTTCCAGGCTCCCATTGAAATGAGTGATTGGAACACCTCCATTATATCATGACACCGAACCCACTAATAATCCAAAATTACTTTCCATAATCAATAAGAGAAGATTTCATTGTCAACCAGAACTGGTTCACAATGCGATTATGCAGCCTACTAGCCAGAATGCAGGCCATGGGCACCCTAAATTGCAAATAAAAACCGTACCAAATAAAATCCATCAGTAGTTCATTGTTATACGAGGAGGCTTAGTGAAGATAAAATTGGAGGTTTATTTGGTATGGTTTATATACATTCTTAAAAAAAATAAGACATGTTTGGATGGGTTTTGGACACGTGTTGAGAAGTATCCGATGAGTGTTGGTGTCCGACACGAACATGACACAGACACGCCACCTTTTTAGAAGTGTCCATGCTATGCTATTTTATTAAATAGAGAAAAAGAAAAATAATAGCTTAATATTCTACTACGCAATATTTGAATGTCTATTTTCCTAGTTTGTTTTTCGTAGTCCATTTTAATTTAATATGACAAGTTTTTATCCATTTGGACTACATAAACAAACATAAAATTTACAATAAAATATCTCATACAATACAAAACAATACTTACAAACTAGATCGGATAGGATCTAAATGGACCAGGATTCCACGATCCTTTACGATCCAACAATTAGGATCGAAATACTTACAAGGGATTTTTACATGATCCAGATCAATTTTGCCCAAATGGATTGTAAGATTGTAGGATCGGAAGATCTGGATAAGGGTTTTGATAACCCTTGACACAAAACACACATCATCTAATTACAGCAATAATTTTGCAACATTGAACCAATCAAGAACTATACCAAAATATATATATATATATATACATAAATATCACCTAAATTGATAACATAACAGAAGAAATGTGATCTTGTTGGGAGGCAAAGATTGATTGGATTCCCATATAAAGAAGAGATTTCCCAAAGAGAGAGAAAGAGAGATCATATCTTCTTACCATAAAAAAAGGTGGTTTACACAAACCATATTATGCGAACAACCTCTGCAACAAAACATAAACAAATGGACCGAAATGAAAAGGAAAGGTTAAAAATATAAATTTTGACAAGGAATATCAAATTGATAACACAAACTTACTCCTAATGGAATTAACAAAAAAAAAAAAAAAAGGATAGAGGATTAACTGAGTGGACTACTGACTGATGAGGAGTATCTGCGGACAATGAAGTCGGCGTGCTAGGGTTTGGAAAGAACCCTATAGAACCTCTTTCTCTATCTTGTATGACCTTTATACTTCAGAACACTAGGTATCAAAAGGATAAGAAAATTACACTTCTGCCCAGTAAAAAGTTACTCACACAGTAAGAATGATTGGCTAAAGTTATTAATGGATTGGATCACCCCATACCCTAATTGTTGATGGGTCAACTAGAAATAGAATCTTGACAAGTCTCTAGTGTGAAACCCACTGAAAATAGCTGGCAGTTGTATCAGATTTGATCAAAATCCAATCCATGAACATGCCTTTTACAAGGACAAAACGACTTCAATCCCTTTAAGGCACCAACTGCCACCTACTAAGAAGCACAGACACTTCTAAAAGGGTGGTGTGTCCGTGTTGGACAGCGACACTTGTCTGACACTTCTAGATATGTATCTGACATTCACCCAAATGTGTCTTATTTAAAAAATAAATAAAAATTAGACTCAGACACTGCGAGAATACATGTATCCATTGCTTAAACACATGCTTGATGTATCCATTGATTAGACACACATGAAACTAATTATAAATTTGAACAAAATAATTTAGAATATAATGATAAAAGAAAAACAATGCCAATTTATAGAAATTAGTGTTATATTACGTTTATTTATTGTCTTGGAATGATTTATTCATATATATGACATATAATAAATATATAAAATTATATATTATGTGCGTATCTCCTACGTGTCGTGTCGTGTCGTGTCGTGTCGTGTCGTGCCGTGCCGTGCCGTGCCGTGCTTTTTTTAAAAATTTTCATGTTGGCATGTCCGTGTCGCATCCATATCATGTCCGTGCTTCTTAGGCCATCCATGCCTTCAATTTTCCCAAATCTAAGAAGATTTTGTAAAATGGTGGAAGAACCCATTGATATGTTTGAAGAATGTCATAGAAGAGACAAGATTGAACAATTTTTCATCTACGCTTAGTAAGGAAGCCTTTTTGTTTGTACAGCTACTATGAACAAATATTATTAATTTTTTTTTTTTTTTGGTTTTGGGGGTAGGGGAAGGGGAAAAGCATTGCAAAATTTGTTTCAATGGAAAAGCATTGCAAAATTTCTTATTGAAACACAATACTATAAAAAAAAAAATGCATGTAATTTGTTTACATGATTCGTTAAATTTTGTAAAGGTTCTTCAAAGTCATTATAGTAGCCATAGTTGCAGATATATCCAGGAAACTCAGTAGAAAACTTAAAATGCCACTCTAATGATATAAAATGGCAGTAGACAATAGGAGAAAAATTCGACACCACACCCATGACTGGTTTCACATGAGTCTAAAAAAGGATTCGAAATCATTATCCCTAAAGATTTGATTATATTGCTCATAGACATCATTAACACCTTCTCTGTAACTTTCCATGTAGGTTCCACACGTTTTATGCTGCAATGTTGTCTATATAGATATAATTATTCAACAATTTTAGAATTTTCATTTAACTTCAAAATACATTTCATGAATCCTGTCTTTAAGAGCAACGTCTTTCTCATCTTTGCTTTATGTCTCTACGACTCATGGCAGTTGTCATATATTGGCTAAAGTCTCTCTAACGAATTCTCATTAATAAAACCAATATGTGATGTGAATAAAACCAATATCTAATGAGTATTTCTTTGGTATTCATTAGATTGGGTATCCAATATGTAGGTTTTATTAATGAAATACCTCTTCCTAGCACATAATTTATTCATTAATAAATCCTTAATCTTACATGGTAATGTGATGAATTCTCACGCAAGAGGTATTAACTACGCATTTCAGCGCTTCATTAAGACCTACGTCACTTTATAGACTACCAAATTAAGTACTTTTCACTATCGTAATGCAAGCAAATTATGCAGTAGAGAAGCAGCATGAAAACAGAGATAAGCACTACAAAATGTTTTTTGTTTTTCCAAGGCACCCTCCCTGTGAGAAGCAATTAGCATGGAAACCTCAGTGTAATCATGCATTCAACTCAATTGGCGCCAGCATTTGCAGTGAAAGAAGTATTACAGTGGTCCATTGTTTTGTGGAAGAGAAATTTCATGCTGGTTCAATAATTTGAATACAAAGACTACAGTACATATGAAAATATAGAATATTCATGTAATGGACATGTCAAGGGTAACATGTTTTCTACAAACTACAACTAAAAAGTTTAATGAAACTGAGTTCTGGATTCTGGACTACCTTCAATTAAAGAAAGAGTGATAAGCTAAGCAACTAAAATTTAACACAAATAAAAGCAAGGTGTTCAAAAATCCAATTTTGTATAATGATTATGCACTTTAAATTTAATATCAGTACACATTGTCAAAAAGTAGAAACACTGTAAGAAAAGAAAAACAAGTCTTGGCAGAGAAAATAACTTATGAAATGATTATATTCTTTAAAGAAGATGGAAATAACATGTAACCTAAAATGTGAAATTAATGACGATATCTAATTCAGCATCACATTGGAAATTTTCAGATTAATACTTTGACCTAAAAGAATGACATCATTGAAATATTCAGTTCATAAAACACTGAAAAAATTCTTTCCAACACAAAATAATTCACTCAATTTTAACCTTGAATTTTTTATTTCATCTCAATTTGGCCTGATCAATAACACTAGTTATATAAATAATGAGAGAGATATTGGAGGAGGAGGAGAAAAGCAACGAGATGCTGGGTGAAACCAAGAACGCCGTGGCAAGACTAGGGTATAGGGAGTGATGCAAGGGGCTGAGGAAGGGAGGCATCATGGGGCTGGGGGAAGAAGAGGGATGGGGCAACAAGGGGGCTAGGGGTGGAGATAGAGATGGAGATGTCGGGGGGATAAGGAAAGGGAGGAGTGATGGTGCGGTGGGGTGGGGTGGGGTGGCGAGCAGAGGGTGAAGAGGTGTTTGGTGGTGTGTGATGTGGCTGGTAGAGGAGGTGTATGGTGGTTGGGGTGGAGGTTGAGGTATGGTCAATAGAGGAAATGGTGGTGGTGGTGGTGGTGGTGTGGGGTGGCAAGTGGAAGAGGTGCATGATGGTGGGTGGCTGATGCATGTTGCAGAGGATGGGGAAGGAGGTGGAAGGGAGAGAGGAGTGAAATGTCCGTATTCCTCTTGGAAAATGGTCACACAAAACGCACATAACCATTTTCTATAAAAATAAATAAATAAAAAATAAAACCTATAACAGGTGTTATCAATTTCGATTGGAACAAATTGAGACGAAATCAAAAATTCATGGTCAAACTCAAGTGAATTGAAATTTGATGGACCAAATTGACACAAAGAGATGAAGTGCAGAGACTGCTGGTTTAATCTTCCCAACAAAAAGGTACAACCAATAAGTTGAGGCATGCACTAAAATGCATTCAGCATAAGGATGGCATAGCATTGAAACAAGAATGTATCCCGATAAATAAGTAATAAACACTCGAGGAACAGATTATAAACACTCCAAGTCCAGGAACCAACAACCAAATGCTTCAAAAGAAAAAATAAATAGACAAAGAAACTTGAATGGTTATATGAATAGCAAAAAGGTAGAAAAGAAGAAAGAGATTTTGATTTCTTTACATACTTTTTTGGACAATCATCTCTAAATAGGCCCAACTAAAATCCTCACAAAATCTTACTAACTAATGTTCCTCATAGTTGTAAAGAACAACTCACATCAAAGTTAAGCATATGAGGAATTACAATACTAGAAGTCTAGAACAAACAAATCATAGTCACACAATGCCTCACTTAGTGTGCTGCTTGTTCATGTTTGTTAGCACAACATGTTCTAAGCCTTCCTCCATGCATGAATCCATATGTTGATGGTCCTCATTCGCAAAGTCCTCGAAGGGCTCTAATATGTACAATTGCCTCTAGTTCGGGAGCATCTATTTCCACTCACCCTTCTCCCTCAATTCACACACTTACTCAATTTTTTATTCCAAATTTATCTTAAAATCAAACTAAATCTAACTCCACACCACTCTATTAACATGAACCTAATAGACAAAATACGAAAAAATTAATAGAGTGGTGTCGACTTATTGTAGCAATCTAAATCTAACTCAACACCACTCTATTAACATGAACTTGAGAGATAATATACGAAAAAATTAAATATAATTATCATATTTTTTTATAAATAATATATTATTTTATCCTGTGCATAGCACGGGTCACGTGCTAGGGTTTCGAGGTGGTGGTGGTGGGTAGAAGCTAGGTTAGGGTTAGGATTAGGATGAAGAAGGTGGGGGTATTTTTAACATGATGGATTGTGTATGGATCAAAATATCAAGTTTCAAAATCATTTAGTGTGTGCATTGAGAAATGATGTGTATTAAGAGTTTTTGGTATGTGGAAATATAAGCTCCCCTCTAGTTCCTATCCAATGTGGAGCAAAAGAACATGAATAATTTAGCCTTCGTTTGGCATATTGGCTTTTTAGGCTTTTTGGTTAAAATAGTTACAAAAAGAAAAAATAAGCTAAAAAGTCAATAAGATAAAATGTCACGTCCAAACCATAATCATTTCATTTTTTCTCTCACAGAAGTCAAAAAAAGCCTATCCTAAACGAGGATTTTTAGCCCTAGGCTAAAATAGCAAAAAAACCAAAATGCTAGAAAACCAACCCACATCCCAAACGAACCCTTAACATCCAAATGAAGGAAGATAAACCAATTAATTTTAATTAATATGGAATTTTAAAAGGTCAAAATTTTGAATTAATAAAAAAAATTACCATCGCCCTCACCCTTTCTCACCTCCCAAAAAAAAACTACTTGTACAACATATTCATAAAGTTGTAATTCAGTCAATGAATCATAGAATTACAAGTACCTCAAAACATACAAGAGAAAGACCAAAACAGGGAAGAACACGAGACTTTTCTTTCACTCTTCTCAAAATTTCAAAAAATAAAATAAAATCACCTTTCACCTATTTCCAAAACACTACTCATCCCAATCTCAATGCAAACAAACATTCACTTCCAAAAATACATACTTTCTCTAAACATAACAAACATCTAAAAAATGGAAACAAACACAAAAGATGTGCATTTAGCATTTTCAACACTCGTTCCCATATCACTCTACATACATTGATCAAATTCAATCTATAAAGCTTTCCAGACTCACCACAATCATCAAAACCAACAAAAATTACAATATAACCATTCAATTTGGGGCAACTCATATACCATAGATGTACATCAAAATTCACAAACAACAAATTGTCAAAAATAGTCAACGGTATCAACAGGTAATACATTACACACAAACAACTACGGATCTGAGCACCTAAATAATCAATAGCAAACATATATATCCTCATACATATACATATATATATACACAAATATGTAGATACAAAAAATTAATAATAAAAAAAATAATAAGGAATCTGAGAATAGTACCTGTGAAGAATGTGTGGAGAGAGAAAGAGAGAGAGGTAGAGAGAGAGAAGGAGGAGGAGAAGAAGAATCTAGGGTTTTGATGGAGGGAACGAAGAAGAAGGTTTGGAGGGTAATGAATCTCTCTGAAAGAAACTTCGTTGTTAGTTGGTTGGGAATTTGCTCTCTCTCTCTCTTCTCTTCTCTTTCTCTTTCTCTCTCGGAGTTGCGTTCACGCACGCTTTTTAGCTGAATGAATATAAAAAAGAAATGCAGAGTCACGCGCGATTTTAAGCACGTGGGTGTAACCGTTTCGGTTAAAAAGAGAGAGTAGTTGATGCTGGGCACCAAGTACTGAAACCACTTTATCGGATTCTGATTGGTCCGTGTTCCACACTCCCTTTATGGGGATGTGACATTATAGTTTCTATGTATGGTCTGTTTGCTCCAGTATTTAATTTTTTAAACAACTTTATTAATTAAGTAAATAATTGTAGTTTTTGGAAGAGAGTAATGTATGAGATTATGAGTCAATTTGAGAAGTTAATAAAAAGTTAATTTTTAATTTTTAATTTATTTAATTCTATTTTGTAATTTGAAATGGCATGGGTTGAAAGGTCCGAATTTCTTTGTACATCCACCATTTTGTACACAAGTCATCCCTTACAATACAAAACCAACATCATTTCTTTGTAAAAAAATTTTTCCCCTCTTTCCTTTTTGAAGATGAAGAACAGAGAGAGAGAGAGAAGAGGAAGCTGGGTGTTTATCTTCATCAACAACATCTTCATCAACAAACATCTTCATGAACATCATCATCATCATCATCAACAACAACATTTTCATCAACATCATCATCACAATATCTTCATCAACAACATTATTATTACTCGTCTTCCTATTATCAAACAGAACTAACAAAATTGAATCAAACAATCCAAGAAGATCCAGTGACATATAATAAACAACACATAAAATTGAGAAAACAAAAATCTAAATTAAAAGCTGAAAACCCACATTAAAAGCTGAAGATCCAGCCGTCTTTCTTCATCAACATCATCATCACAACATCTTCATCAACATCGTCATCATCATCAACAATATCACCATCATCAACATCCATCGATTTTGTGAAATCTATATCCATTGATATCGATTTTGATGAAATCGATCGATTTCAAATCCTGAAGAAGTTCCTCTGGTCTCTCTTTCTTTCTTCTCTTCCTCTCTCTTTCTTTTCCTCTGTTTTTAGAGATCTAACAAAAAAAAAACTGCCCAAAACGACGTCGTTTTGGGCAGTCGAGCCATTTGAGCCAGCAGTTTCTCAAGCTACAAATAATTTTTGTAATTTATTTTAGATCATATCACTTCTTATATTTTTTACATACATAAAAAGATAAAAAGGTTAAAAAAAATAAAAAAATTAATTTTTAACCAAATTCCCAAATTATCCCATGCCTAGAGTTGGAGAAGTTATTCGTTGTCTTAAAATTCAGTCATACGGTGTCCCAGGCGTGTTATGATTAGAGGAGGTGAAATTTATGATTTTATGTTAGGTGATTGAAAAATATTACAAAATATGAAAATTTGTGATTAATTAAAAATATAATCATGTGGTATCCTTGAAACATCTGATAATTTTTCCTGAAGTTAAAGTCAATGGGGGTGTTTGGTGTGGATTATAGGGGTGATTATAACTTATTTTAATTTGAAAATCTGTGTCAAATTGTTTGGTGCAGTTTCTGCTTACGGCTTCTTAGGTAAAAATAACTTAAATAAACTGAGAAAAGATGATTATTTAGAAGTTGAGGAATGAGTGCTTTTAATTTCTGCTTTTTGATTATCAATTTTTAACTTATAATAAGCTGTGCCAAACAACACAAATATGTATCAATTGTTCTTGAAGTTTACACCCGTTATTATATTCTATGTTTATAGAAGAAATAAGACATAATAAATAAATATGAGATAAAAAAATATTTTATATTTGCAATTGTGAACATTTGTCTTATATTTGTGCATTTGCTTAGTGTTTTTTTTTTTTTTTTTGTGTCCGCGCGCGCACGTAGACATTTTGAAATTTTTAATTGTTAAATCTAAATAAACAATTTGAATGGTTGATGAAGGCCCAATTATAATTGACAAATAAGAGGGAGTAGTGAGATGGGAAAAAAATTGCATACATTATCATTTTCTTGTGTAATCAAAATTATCATTATGTTTGATTTTGAATTTTCAAACATATTTTTCTTTTTAATTTTCAATTTTTTGTTATTTTTGGTATTTTTTATAGATATTTTAATCAATTTTTAAATATAAACGAAGTGTACACTTAACTTTGGTTGAAGAGTAACTCTAATCTAACGTTAATGGCTATTTTATCCAATTACTTTAAATAGCGTGTAGTTCAACAAAACTCAATACTTTTGAAATTAATTTGTCTATTCTCCCTGACCCTCTAAATGTAGCTAATCAATAAAAAATTAGGCAAATTACATATCACATTGACTATTTATTAAAATTTTATATTGTGATGGATTAGACAAAATGCCTAAAATACTTCAAATAACTATCTTGTTAGAGATGCTCTACTAGCATCCATAGTGGATACTCCTACAAAAAATTAGTGCCAAAATGTTGGTAGCTAAATTTTTTTTCTCCTTTTTCATGCTCTATTAAAGCTGTTATGCTGTATTTGGTTAGAGAATTTGAAAAGAAATTTGGAAAGGGAAATAGAAAAGATAGATGAAATGTGAATAAAACATACCTATATTTCACTTAGTTTCACACACATTTTCCCTTTTTCTTTCCAAACTCATCCTCAAATTCCTCAACTAAACACAGCATTAAGCTCCAAAATTGGTGCCATATAAATTGTGAGTTGTTGACTTTACTGTTAACTATAATGAGTTCTTCAAAAAAAAAAAAAAAAAGATGATAGAGAGAGAGAGAAGGCGAAAATGGGAAGAGGGAATTCAGTTTCGTTTAATTTAGGTTTTTTTTTTTTTTTTCGGTGGTTAATTTTTTCAAAATATATTAAAATATTTTTGTTTAACATTAACGTTTTTATTCGAGTTTCCCAACATTCACTAAATTTAGTAAATCTTAATATACAAAATTAAATCCTACTTTTATCATTTTTTACACACTAACACACCATTTTAATAGAAATGCTCTAACATTACTTAGCCAAAACTATTTTATTTATAAATCAACACCACTTACCATCTTAACAAAGACATCACTACATAATTATAAGATTACTTTAAATCATAATCAACATTCACGATCAATATCATATACATATTTTAAATGATGTGAATTGAAAATGTGTCAACACTACACCTTTTAAACGTACACGGTGTGCATCATAAAATTATCATATATCTTAAATTAATATGAAAATAATGGAATGAAAAGGTGTTGAGATGATTTAATCTATACTATACAATCTTATATAATTTTGTCATATGATACAAAAGTTATTTGTTATCATATATGACGTTGCCACAGATGATACATGATATCTCAATTGTTGATTAGTATAAAATCTTACGTAGTGAACAGTTGAACACGGTGTCCAATAATTTGTCTACATGATTGGGGGAGAGTCTTTGGGCTAAATTATAGATAATTGACAAATTGATTGATCTAGAGATTAATTATTAATAAGTAATGAAGATTCCATTGCCGTGGAATCACGCGGAGAATACGCCTTAACTCAACACACGTTCGTTGGCTTGACTCCGTATAGAGATTGGGAAATTTTCTTGCAAAGAATGCGTCAATTAAGCTGTCATTGTTTTCTCCGAACACACGAATTTGACATTCTATAAATACATTTTAAATGGGACATTTGTACATAAGTTTTAATTTATAAATTTATACTTCATTAAGTTATAATTAAGATTTTTTAGACTTTTAAATCTCATTTGTTAGGTTTTTATAATTGGCAATCTCATTTGACAAAACTCCTTTCAATTGTAATTTTATTCGATCTTTTATTTCAATAAAGTTATGAGTATTTAGATGTGAATTCAACCCGAATTGTGTTTATGCGGAGGAGTTTGTGATTTTAATCCTTTCATATTTGTCACTTCGCTGACTAAATACGAGGATTGAGCTGCCTAATCAGCTCGTGAGCGTCTAGGAGGCAACGCCCAAGAGGGGTTGAAGGGCAACGCCTCTGAAGCAACAAACAAAAATGCAGTCGAAATTGTTTGACCGCTCGAGCGGTTATTTGTGAGCTCAAGCGGAGAAACAGATCATCTAGTATTTTTGCAGAGTGTCTAAACTTTTGGGAAGAAAGTTTTACCGCTCGAGCGGTGAAAGTTGCGCTCGAGCAATCAACCTATATGTTATGCACAGCCTCTAATCACACCGCTCGAGCGCGATCCTATTTTTTATAAAGTTCAATGTTCGTTGTTTCTAGGGTTTATGTCGTCCAAATTTTCAGAAAGGAACAAGATACAAAATGTTTTATATTGGAGGGTGCTTTATAAGTGTTTCCTTGATGATTTAAGAGTGGTCAATGGATCCGTGAACTTCATATCAACATCATCAAGGGTTTTTTTATTTTCCTTTATTCACAAAGAGAGAGTTGTTCTTCAATGGATTCAGGGAAACTTGAGCCTGAAACGTTGGTGGATTTTGGAGTGATTCATTGTCGTGGATTCAACATTGGACAAGATAATTCCGAGATGAAGACAGTATTGAAAAAGGCACATTGGGGTTAGTTTCATTCGGACGTGACTTCACTAAGTAATTGAGAGTAAACTTATGTAATTCTGAGTAAACTTATGTAATTCTTTTTTGCTTCTTAGTGAATTGTTTTGTGGCTTTGGCCCGTAATTTTTTTTTATCACAATTGGAGGCACTCCAATTGTGATTTTTTCACGTTTAAGTCGTTGTGTTGATTTGTCTTTGATTGTTTGATTGGGATTATACTTCGTTATTTAAAATTGAAACATAATTACAAATCAATATCTTGGGTTTTTATATTTTTCATCATTAATTTTTAATAGTTATAATTGTCCTTCAAACAATGGTTGTTCATCATTTATGATTATTTATAAATAAACATGATAATTTAACATTTATTTTGATTTTCAAAACTTTAAAATATCAACTTTAAAATTGAAAAAACTAAAAAAAAATTATGTGCAAAAAAACAAAAACTAATCAGTGTGTTTGGTTTTAATTTTCCAAATTCAGTTTTTTGGAAATTGAGTTTTTTATTTTTCGTGTTTTTTATTTTTGTTTTTAGTGAATATTTTTAAAATTTCAACCATTTTTTTTACTTTGTTAGATGCACCTTATTTAGATGTATATAAATAGTAAAATATTTGTGAAAAATTATTTTAAAAAATACACAAAAATACAAAAAAATGTATTGAATTTTCATATGTTTTTTGTATTTTTTATATTTAATGAATTTTTTAAAGATTTTTTTCACAAATATTATACTTTTTACGCGTATTTATGTTAAGTGTGTCTAAAAATTAAAACAATTGCTTAAAATATTAAAAAAATTCAGTGAAAACAAAAAAATACGGAAAACGAAAACGTATAATTTTTTGAAACGTGAATTCTGAAAATTGAAACTAAACAGAGTGAATATTTTTTTAAAAAAAAAATTGAGAAAACTGAATTTTTTTTTGTGCAAAACTGTAAATTTTGTGTCTAAACGAGCATGATAATGGAATATTGATGTGGAAATTGAAAAAAAAAAACTTTAAAAATGAAAAAAATTGATAATATTCTTAGTTTTAAAACTGAAAAAAACTGTTAATATTCTCAATTTTATTGGATAGTTGAATCAAACCAATAAGTAGAAGGGTAAAAACGTTTAATCTCATACTTTGTTTTTTTTCATTAGTTAGTGCAACAATTGTTGGATAATTGGTTTTATGGGCCATCTTTGAGCCCAAAATAGAGTGAGGTCCACACGTCTTTTGGGGTGGGTTCGAAGAGGTACGTGTTCCTTGCCGTGTGGCAAGTCATACGGTGAAGACGGTTCGTCAAAACCATTTATGTGTGAATGGGAACTTGACGTTGCTTTCAAGTTCGTGGAATGGACATTTAAAAGAAGTGAAATGCGGTTTCCTTAAAATGGTTATCCCATATTGGAAACTTTAGAGAACTTATGTGAATATGTAAGTTCTAGGTGGCAACACTTGGGTTGGGCCCCAAGGGGTACCCCAAGTTTGTAAAAGAGAGGAGTTACGAACAAAGTGAACCTTAGCCCAAACCATCACGCGCGTCACAGTTCGAGTCGGTTCTAATATTAATTTATTTGAATTTTTTCCAAATTTCTTACGGGAAAAATTAATTTAAATTTTGCGCCAGTATAATTTGAATTTGAATTTAAATTTTTGTCCAGAATTTTGTGCCTCTTCCAATCCGGATTAAACTGTTCCAACGGTTTGAAATCTGTTCCAGCATCGGACAGATTAAAACTGTTTGACAATTTGAGTTTTGCATCTGTTCAAACTGTTTTACACCTTTTCCATTCAAAAAACAGACCTGTTCGGGTCTATATAAGTCAAGACTTGTTCCGGCAGATTTTGGTTGATCAAAAACATCCAAAAAAAACAGTTCCCTTATCGGTTTTGCTCTTTCTTTGCATATATTCTTCATATTAATTTTAGGAAAAATTCAGAGAGTAAGAACACAGGTTTTTTGTTCGCCGAACAAGTTGTTTGGAGTGCTACTACAATTTGTGAAAATCATTGTATCTTGGGAGATAGACGCCACTTAACCACAAGCACTGTAGTGGGGCGAATCTATTTTAAGGACAGAATGTCACACACTCGACTTGATCTTTTTATTATTCATTTGGTTCGGTAAAATAAATTAAGTAAGTTATTTATTTTATTTGTTTGATTTTGGTTTCAATTTATTTATTGTATACAGAAGATTATTCCAACAACAATTATCTGGAACATTACTATGCAAAATTGAAAATGTTCTTAGTTTTAAAAATTGAGAAAAACTGATAATATTTTCAATTTTACTAAATAGAACTTATTGATTCAAAAAATCTTAAATAAAACCTGAGCTACTATAACATTTGTGAATAAAACTTTTAGACAATTAACTCATTGAATAATGTTTGGTAGCTCGAGGATTTCACCCCCGAATCCCCCTAATGCCCAAAACGACGTCGTTTTGGGCATTAGGAATTTTATTTTATTTTCTTTTTTTTCTTCCATTTTCGATCGGCTCAGGAACAAGGACGGGAGGAGAGAAAGAGAGAAAGAGAAGAGGGAGGGCCCCTCCTTGCCGGCGCCGACCTGCCGATCGTCGAGCAGCTCCGATCGTCGTAGTAGCAGCTCCGCCGTCGCAGCCCCGCCCCTCGCAGCCTCTGCCTCTGCCGCCTCCGCCCTCGGCCTCCGCCTCCAGCCCCATTTGTTGGGCCCCCTCCAGTCCCTCCTCCTTCTCCCCCTCCCCCTCCAGTCCCTCCTCCTCCTCCTCCTCCTCTTCTACCCTCCTCCTTCTTCTTCTTCCTGGTTCGATCTGCAAAAAAAAAAAAACAAGCCAAAAATGGCGTCGTTTTTGGCTCGGGGGATTCGGGGGGAGGGGTTTCGAGCGACGTAGCACGACTGTAACTCATTATAGATCCCTAATATTTTTGTATTGTCATATATAAGTTATGATTTAGATTAGAGTTTGTTATAACTCATTATAATATTTATTTATAAGTTAATATGGTGATGGGATCATAAATTGTCAAATTAAAATTAGTTATGTCTCATTATAATATTTGATTACATTTTAAAGTGAAAAATATTATTCTATTAAAAATTTTGTGTAGAATGATATGACAATATTATTGGAAATTAAAGACATTTCAATGAACTCTTTGTTTAAAGTAATAGACACAAAATCCAGCTAAGTCATTATGTATAAATTTTTTATTTGTATGGGGCATTTTGGAAAGAGGTTAAAAAAGTCAATTTTTTGATTTTTTAGCCAGAAAAGTTAGCTTTTTTACCTAAAAGAATCCAGTTTTTCGCCAAAAAAGCCACTAAAAAAGCCAAAAAGTTAAAAAAATAATTTTTTATCAACTTCTCAAAACACCATTATATTACTATTTCTTTAAAGTGATGCTAAGTACGGGACATCATAATAATTGTGATTACAATTAAATTATTTTTTAAATAAGGGTCTTATTAATGTGTATCTTAAAAGTGTATGTTAAGAATACTTAAAAGTTGTATATTTTTTATTATATACCATATCTAAAAAAAATTTACATATAAAATATACAACCTTTTTAAGTTTTTTAACAAAAAAAATTTAATTACAACGTGGGAGATGCGACGAAAAATTTCCCAAGTTTTGGTCTAACATTTTGAAGGGTATATCCGTAGCAGATTGGGATGCGGCAACTATTATATCGGATATTAAAATGTAGGGCAAATTATATATATCTTCCTTGAGGTTTAGTTAAATTACAGATGCCCCTTAAGATTTTGAAAATTATAGATATCCCCCTGAAGTTTATATTTTCATAACAAATTGTCCTCTGAGGTTTATATTTTTATAACAATTTGTTCCCTAATTTGTTATGCAAATAGTACCTTCAGGGGTATCTGTAATTTTGCTAAATCTTGAGGGGGTATATGTAATTTGCCCTAAAATGTAAGGGAGGAGATTTCCTTCAATCGGAGAGGATTGTTTGGGTGGGGTTGATTATAGGTTTTAATTCGATAATTTAAATCGTTTATTTTGTTGAGTATTTTGTATATTTCATATTAAAAAAAATTAGATTGATCTGATAATTGCAATTTACTTAATTTATTATTTTTGTCATCAAAAAAATATATAGTTTATTTTTTAAAAACACAATTATCATCCATTTTTTAGTGAAAAACACGATAAATTGAAGCAGTTATAATCTTCGAATCGACTTAATTTTTTTAGATAGAATACACAAAGTACTTAACAAAATGAACATTTCGAATTATCGAATCGTGACACATAAAAAACTCTACGAGCCCAAACAGCCACTCTAGTTCAAATTTTGAGATGGGAGAATCCTCCTCCATAAGTATAATACTAATTTTTTAAATTTTTTAACTATTTCTAAAGTTGATCGCTCTATAATTAATCTTAGCTCATGAGCTGGTTAAATCTGTAAAAAATTGTTATTATGATGTAATATATCTATACTTATTTTATCAAAAAAATAAAAATAAAAAATACCTAAAGGAGGAAATCTTTGTAGGGTGCCATTTTTACTATGTTTTTCTATACAGAAAAAACTTAAACTCCCATATACTTATGATTATTTGGAAAAAAAATTAAAAAAAAAAACTCGAACTTTGAGCCTTTTAACATAATAGACTTTGAATTTTTTATTTTGTTAATTTAAATTTTAATCTTTTGATTTGTTTTCAATTTAAACTATTTGTCTATTTTCATTAAGTAAAATTGATAGAAAAATAGTATTAAAAATGTTATTTTAGACATTTTTTAATACACCTAATTGAGTATAATGACTGAAATACTCTTTTTTTTTTCAATTTTACTTAACAAAAATAAGTAAATGGTTTAAATTGAAAATAAATAAACAATTAGGATTTAAATTGATAAAATTAAAAACTCATGATTTAATTTTATTTTAATTTTAAAAACTCAAACTATGGAGTTTTTTTGTAATTTTCTCTAATTATTTTTGGTCAAGTGCTCTGAACTATAGTTTTCTCTTTTTTTTATTTATTAACATTTTCCTTATTATTATATTTTGGTAATTGGTAGACTAGTTATGGGCTCTGTGGCTGGGGTTGGACGGTGAAATGGACATTTGTACAAGAAGTCAAGGATTCAAAGAGTGGGTGGTGGTGGAGGAATTTATGCCCATTGCAAATGGTTACACGACTACTCCCAACTACCAAAAACAAGTCTTTGCCGTCCAAAATGTTCACTCCCACTTGGACATTTCCTTTTTTATATATTTTTTTAAAATTTTTTTTTTATTTAAAATTTTGTCATAAAGTATAATTGAATTCATATTATATGTGAGAGGAGGATTTATGCCGAACAACGGGTTCAACTATGGTGTTGGGCCGAACTGAATCAACGTTGGATATGGTGTTAGGCCAAACTAACCCAAAGTAGGATGCAGCGTTGGACTGAGCTAAACCTTTGCGGTCTCTCGCTTAGTTTCGAAATATACCTTGCTTGAACCGCACGAGTGGTCTGAGCAAGGCTTGGTTTGAACCACAAGCGAGGACCGAGTGGAATAATGATGGGTCGTGGTCTTTGGCTGAGTGGGCAATTGATAGACTGACCGGTCCAAGAGTATTGTGACCTCGCGACATTGGCCAAGAATGTAGCCAGTCGGGGAGCCAGCCTTACTTAGCTCAACGCAAGATGGATCTAAGCTAGCATTCTGGAGACGCCACAAGTGACTGCTTGGTTGAGACTCTCCACATAGTCCAATGGCATGAAGAAAGGAATTCGCTTTGAGTATGTATCAATACCGTTTAGCAGTTTGGCAATGCTGTTTGGCAGTATTGACATGTACAAGTGTAGGAAAAAGAGAGGGTAGTACAACCACGCATTCGAAAAGGACAACAAAGATAGTGCATGCACAATCTGGGACTACATGGCCAACCTAGACAAGAAGGGCGCACAGATTTTGGAAAGGGTATGCAAACTTTACCAATTCTCTCTCGTGCGCTCTGCCTTCTCTCTTCTTCTCCTCTAAGAAAGCTAATTTGACCGTCGGAGGGATTTTTCGGCAACCATCCGCCGGGTAGCTCACCTTTGTTTTGATCGTAGTGAGTCAGAGTTCTTTCTAAGCGAGATGAGCTTGGTAGCAAAGCATACGAAAGGTGACAGATATTTCACCCCGTACAATATGTATTATTTTGCAATAAAATTAAAATTATTAAAACTTGTAATAATCAGCTTGACCATAACTCTAAATGGTTGTATTTCTAAGATTTTAGATGAAGGTTTTGGATATGTACATATAAAAAAACATCAAATGTATAATTATACGAACCTAACTTACTAACCTATATTAATAATAATAATAATAAATTTACACTAATGCTATAGTGATCAAACTTAGTTAATACGTTTTTAACGTCTGTGGCCAATGTATACATTAATATAGACATGAAAAGGTAAATTTCATTAAACCAACGTATTTGTAACATATCAGATGATATCTAAAATTTGAGATAAAAATTTATTCACTAGAACATTAGTATAAAACTCAACCATCATGACTATATTATAATAATATTGGGGTCTTAAAGTAATAGATGAAACTGATCTTATTTCTCATTTAATCGATTAAAGTGGATTAAATTGACTTAACTCATCACATGATTAGTGACTATTAGTTTATTTATTTACAAATAGGAGTGCTTTTATTAGTTTGAAAACACCATATCAATGTGTTAAGTCAATATTTAAATTTTACATATATTGATTTTTACCTTGTCACACATTAACTACATGACTCATATGTCGTTAAAATTTATATACCTCCTTGTTTTAGATTCGGCTTCCATATGCCTAAATTATGCATACTTAAATAAAGTCTAGAAAGTCCATGGACCATATGTCATATGTATACGCACTACAAAAAATTAAGGCCAAGTTTGGCATCCTCAAAAAAATCTAAAAAGTCAAAAAGTCACTATCCTATTTAAGTCACATCATCTTATTTAAGTCACATCACCTCTCTAACACATCACTTCAAACCCAACTCAAATCCAACTTATATTTCATAAAAAGTCAAAAAGTACACTTATTTAGTTTTCTCAAACTTGGCCTAAGATTTTAGAGAATAAAATTTAGGGATAAAATTATTTTTTAGGGATTAAATAATTTTGTTGCGAAAAGTGTCATTATATTTTTAGTAACAAAAATTAGATATTAGTGATGAATTATTATCTTTTTGGGACCAAATTTTTTGTCTCAAAAAATAAAACATTTTGAGGAAAAATTATTTTGTCCCTAAAAGTATATTTATTAGTGACATTTTCAAATTTTATCGCTAAAAGCCTTATTTTTGACTTTTCGGGATGACCTTTTAACGATTATCCTCATGACGATAAAAATTGGTCCCTAAATGTCTTTTGCAACAAAATTTTCATTTTTAGAGATCAAAAAATTTGGTCTCGAAAACTCTTATATATTGTAGTGACATGTGTTGGACTTAGATTTGGCTTGGTGAGGCATGCATGTATGAGTAACATGAGAACATGTTTTTTATCTCCAAAATTTTGGTTTTAATTACATTTTGAAATAAAAATTTTGACCACTTATTTCAAACTCAAATTTCAAATCTAGAAACCCTTCTCTCCTTTGAAAGACTCCAATCACATATTTTATGAAATAATTATCTACATGTTATTTTCAACTCTTCCCTACCTTCTATATATTTTTGGTCAAATATACAAACAATATACAACCCAATGTTTCTTCTTCTTCTTCTTCTTCTCCTTTTTTTTTATTCATTTTTTAAAATTATTTAGTTATTTATTTATTTATTTTTTTTTATCACTGGGCATCCATAGTAACAACCATTCCTGCTGCTGAATCTTTGAAGGCGATCCAAAAGTCTATTTATGCCAAATAAACTTTCTAGTGGGGGCAAAATCACTTCCAAGGACAGTGAATTCAGTTCCACACCTCAGCTAAAATTTTCATATTCATTGTTCTTACTTATTTGAATTTATTGTGTATCCATTCATATTGTTTAATTGAAGCATTTTAAGACTGCTTTTGAAAATACAAACATGCAAGTTGTTTTAGAAACAAGGGAGTTACATCAATTGATCATCCCATGGAAGGTTAGAGGGTCAATTTTTGCTAAATGTAATGATAGATTGTTGAGTTTATATATGTTGGATTATTATTATCTGGTTATAATTCTTTTCATATTGTAGATTGAACAATCACTAGGTGCCATATCTTTTTGTTACAGACATGAACTTTATGACTCATTTAAAAATTAACTTTTTAAATTTTTACAAAAAATCGTATAAAAAATAAAAAAATGAATTGACTTTTTAATTAAAATCTTCACTTGTCAAATGAGCCTTTAATGTATGCCCAAGTATTCATAAACAGTTTGGTTTTTTACAAATTTGCGGTATCTGTTAAAAGCAATAAAACTTGTTTCGTTATACTATCATTTCTTTGTTCTCATTTTTTGGAAAATAATAATGAAAAGTATAAAAACACCAATCTCATTTTTGTGCTAAAATAATATTTTGATGTTCCCTCAAAGTGGGTTCTCTTTTAAAATAATTTTTTTTTAAAAAATAATATACAAGCCTACTTTTTAAACTCATTTTTTAAATTCAATGATGTGTAAGTGATATGATTGGTTAATGATTAAGAAGATATAAAAGAGAATGTTACCTTAACTATTCTAATTGATTGCCACATCATTGGATTTAAAAATTGAACCTAATTTTTAGACTTGTATAACAATACCCAATTTTAAAAATAATTCACCAAACAAACTTTCATGCTTTTTACCTTTGAAAAAAGAAGAGGAGGAAATATCATTTTGCCTCTCAAATTTTCACCTGTTTTTCAATTTGGCTCATGTCATCACATTCTGTCTATAATTGGATGAAATATGCTGACGTGACACCAAAGTTCATTTCAAATTTCATTTTTGCCCCCACACCATACCTTAAAAATTAATTTACCCCCCAAATATAAAAAAATTAAATTTTAAATAATATATACTTTGCAAAAAAATATATAAATTCTCATTTAGAATTATCTTGAGACTATGAGACAATTCAATAAACATGTTATACCTGTACCGGGTACTTATTGGTATATGATATTTTTGCATACGTATCAGGTACACAAAACACATACTCAAATCTTTTCTTTTTAATTTTTGGCATACCCAGACATATTTAGTATATACCCAAGCCGTGTTGTACCTCAGTTGAAACAATAATTTTTTTAACTACAGAGAAAAAATTTCTTTTACAAGTTTTTTTTTCATTTTTAGTTTTATACTAGTATGGTTTAAAAATAAGTATGTTTTGTAAGTTATTTAATATAATGATATTTAATTTTGGTTTATCTTATGCTTGTACTTTTGGCATTAAATGTCAATTGTATGTTGAATTTAACATATTAAACTATTTAATCAATTTTTGTATTATTCTAAATTAAAAATAAATATTTTTTTACAAACGTATTAAGTCGTACCCGTACCCATACCCTACTCTTTTTTTCAATTTTACCTTGTCGACGTACTTGTATCATACCAATACCAATACTCATACCCGTGCCTGTGCTTTATAGGTCTCAAATTATCTCGAGTCAATTTTGGAAAAACTTATTGCCAAAAATTTATTAGCTACTCTATGTGTGTATACGTGTGCAATTGTAACTAGTTTATTACCCAAATTAATTTCAATAGAATTGATCGACTAATAGTAATTTAAAAATTGAGTGGGAAAAAAATTTCAAAATTCAGTAAGTATCCGATATGGGTACGACATGTTTGTTGAAGTTTCCATGTTTTATAGTCTCAAAATAATTCTAAATGAGATTTTTATATTTTTTTGCAAAGTATATATTATTTTAAATTTAATTTTTTCATTATTGAGATAAAAAAAATTATTTATTAAATATTTAAATTTAAATTTTTTTTTATGTGGGGGGCAAATTGATTTTTAAAGTATAGTTTGGGGGATACAATGAAATTTCAAATAAACTTTGGTATTACGTTAGCACATTCCGTCAAATTGTAGACAGAATGTGATGGTAGGGGCCAAATTAATTAAAATTTTTAAAATTTAAATATAAAATTGATATTAATCGAAATCTAAAGATCAAATTAAAAAATATATAAAAATTTAAGAGGTAAAATGATATTTCCTGAAAAGAGAAAGATTACAAAAGAAAAAAAAGAATTGAGAATAGGAAACTATATAGAGTTTTGGAAAATGGCCCAGACCCCAGTGGGGTGACCCCACCACCCCCACTGTTTTCTAATTGGTTCAATAATTTTATTTTATTTTATTTTATTTTATTTTATTTTCACTTTTGGTCTCACAGCCCTCTACGTGGAGGTGGGGTGCTGTAGTCCCCAGCATGGTTGATAGAGTTTTTTACTAAACCCTCGTATTTTTGTAATAAATTTCCTAAACTCATTGCTATTTTTAACTTATTTACCAAAGGCATGTTTTTTTTTCAAAACGTGGCTTGATATTACTGACTTTTAAGTCATATGAATATATCACAAAATACATAATTTTATTATAAAATTTCATAATATTAATTTTAAAATATATAATTTTATCATAAATTGACATAATAAAACATCTAAAATTTTATAGTTGATATTGTAAAAGTTTGTGACTTGATTACAATTTTTTTGTTACATCAATTTATAACGAGATTATGTATTTTGTGATTGATATTAAAAAATTTTATATAATAAAATTATACATTTTGTGATAGGATGTATATAGAAAAAGAGCCGAGACCCCAGAGATCACTCTAAGGTGATTGTTACATAACTGGACCACTCAATTATGTAACGATAAGTCACGGACTTATACATAATTGAGAATTCGAATCCATATTCCTAACACTGGGTATGATTAACCCAAATTTAAAAAATTTATTTTACCAATCATATGTACAATATCCGAATAACTTCCCCCAAAGAAAGTGATACTTGAGACTTTAGAACTTTAACTCCAAAATCTTAGCGAAGTGTCACCCCTGGGTTAAGATGGATATAGGATGCACACATTTATATGGGGTTTCTACCAACAACCGCGATTTGTAGCTCGAATGGAGGCCCCCCGAATCCCCCGAATCGAAAACGACGTCGTTTGACGTCGTTTGAAATTTTTTTTTTTTTTTTTTGCAGATCAAAGAACGGAGAAGAAGAAGGAGGAGGGAGGAGGGAGGAGGGAGGAGGGGGACTGGAGGGGGCATATTCATTGGGGGAGGAGGAGGCGGAGGCGGGCCGGAGGCGGTGGTTGGAGGCTGCGACGCGGGGCTGCGGCGGGGCTACGACGGGGCTGCGACGATCCGGTTGCGGCGGGGCAGATCGGCGGCGCCTCTCCTCTCTCTTTCTCCCTCTCCTCCCTGCTTCCCTCTCTCCCTCTCTCTCCCTCTCCCTCTCCCTCTCCCTCTCCCTCACCATTTCACAGTTCAGACGCGAGGAAGAAGAAGAAAAAAAAAAAAAAAAAAAAATTAAATCCGTGAAACGACGTCGTTTCACGGATTAGGGGGATTCGGGGCCAATATTTTCGAGCTACAAATCTTTTTTCTTCTACCAAAAGGTTGGAAGGAATCTATATTAATGATTTCAAATAATTTCCTACATTGATTGCCTGACAGCTGACAATAGCCTCATAAGTTGATGGCGAACCAAGTGTGACAAAAACACTGTTTGGAAACAGAATTTAAAAAACGAAAAGATAAAAAAAAAAAAAAAAATGCAAAATAATGATATGGAGGAATAATTGTAAAAATAAGAAGAATAAAAAAAACTGTCACGAAAGATAAGACTATAAATAAATCGAACTATTTACAAACAAGTTAGATTTGACTCGTTAAGGGTTTAGCTCAAACGAACTGAGTTCGAGTTCAAACTCGAATGTTAAGCTTAAATAAACAAATCGAGTTCGAGTTCGAAAAAGTTTGATTCGTTTATATTTATTTAAATTATATAATAAATATATTATTTTTATATTAAATTATATAAATAATAGTTTTTATTTAAATATTTTATATAAATAATATTAAAAAAATCGTATCGATTCAAGCCGAACCAAATCAAACCGAACTCGAGTTTCATTAATATTGATAAGCCGAGCCGAGCTCGAATTGAAATATTTATCGAGTCAAGTTTGAGCTCAACAAATGAGTTCGATAAGCAAACGATCCAAATTCGAACTCAATAAAATTCGAGTCGACTCATTTACAACCTTAACAAGAGATAGTAACTTAAAAATTAATAACAAAAATATGGTCCCTCCCTTTTTTCTGCCAGTTACACCAATCTCACTCTTTTGAACCGCTGCAGAGAAGCTGAGGGCAAAAAATTGGAAGGCAAAAGTGTAATTTTCACCATGTTTTTGTAAATAACTTTAAGTTCCATCTCTGCTACAACTATTTTTAATTTTCTCACATTTTTGCATTTGTTTCAATTACTCCTCATTTTTCTACAATTTTCCCTAAAAAAAGAAAGGAAAAAAAAAAGCTATGAACTAATGGTGAGAAAATTTTGAGGAAATATCATTTTGTTTATCAAATTTTCATGTATTTTTTTACTTTGACCTCCAGATTTCAATTAATATCAATTTTATATTTAAACTTCAAAAATGTTAATCAATTTGGCCCCTGCCGTCACATTCTGTCTACAAGTAGACAGAATGTACTAATGACACCAAAGTTTATTTGAAATTTCATTTTACTCCCCAAACTATATCTTAAAAATCAATTTACCTCCCAAATATAAAAAAATTAAATTTAAATATTTAATAAATAATTTTTTTATCTCAATAATGAAAAAATTAAATTTTAAATAATATATACTTTACAACAAAAAATATAAAATCTCTCATTTAAAATTATCTTGAGTCTATGAAACATGCGTACTGCGACAAACATGTCGTACCTGTATTGGGTACTTACCGAATTTTGAAATTTTTTTCTCACTCAATTTTGAAATTACTATTAGTCAATTAATTCTATTGAAATTAATTTGAGTAATAAACTAGTTACAATTGCACACGCATACACACATAGAGTAGTTAAGAAATTTTTAACTCAATAAGTTTCTTCAAAATCGACTCAAGATAATTGGAGACCTATGAAACATAGGTACAGGTATGAGTACTAGGATTGGTACGATACGGGTATATCGATATGGTAAAATTCAAAAAAGGGTAGGGTATGGGTACGATTTAATACGTTTGTAAAAAAATATTTATTTTTAATTTAGAATAATACAAAAATTGATTAAATAGTTTAATTTGTTAAATCTAACATACAATTGGCATTTAATGCCAAAAGTACAAGTATAAGATAAATTAAAATCAAATATTATTATATTAAATAACTTACAAAAACATATCTTAATTTTAAAACCATGCTAAGCACAAAACTAAAAATGAAAAAGAAATCTATTAAAATAAAATTTATCTTTGTAATAGAAGAAAATATTGTTTCGACTAAGATACGACATGACTTGAGTATATACTAGATACGTCTGGATATGTCCAAAATTAAGAAGAAAAAATTTGAATACGTATTTTGTATACCCAATACATATACAGAAATATCATACTTCGGTAAGTACCTAATATAGGTACGACATGTTTATCGAATTATCTCATAGTATCAAGATAATTCTAAATGAAGATTTTTATATTTTTTTGCGAAGTACATATTATTTAAAATTTAATTTTTTTATTTGGGAGGCAAATTGATTTTTAAGATATGAAATTACAAATAAACTTTTTATCCAATTATAGATGGAATGTGATAACATGGGCCAAATTGATCACAATTTCAAAAGTTTTGACGTAAAATTAATATTAATCAAAGTATGAAGGTCAAATTCAAAAATGCGTAAAAATTTAGAAGGCAAAATAATATTCCCTCAAAAATTTTTAAATAATCATTTGGGTCGAAAAAAAAAAAAAAAAAAAAAAAAAAAAAAAAAAAAAAAAAACAACAACAACACAACAACAACAACAACAAAAGAAAGTAGCCTTTGCACAAAAATTCAAAAAAGTGTAACTTTGAAAAAGAGAGAGAAGACAATGATGATGCCAGATCATCTACAACTTCTTAAGCAATTCCCACTAATTTTGCACTTTAAACTTTAAAATAATTCAAGCGAATTCCAAGCAACGGAGCTTTATATACCAAGATAAAACACCAGTGGAGAACCACAGAGCTTATATACAATACACAAAAAATGAGAAACATTCTTACAGAGGCATTTTGTTCTTAATGTTCAAAAAGCATAAACTCCTAATAATGTATTAAAATTTGCTGAGTACTTCATTGCCTACACTTACCAACGAAATTAATCCATAATCTAATCCATGGAAAAACATTATTACAGAGGCATTTTGTTCTTAATGTTCAAAAAGCATAAACTCCTAATAATGTATTAAAATTTGCTGAGTACTTCATTGCCTACACTTACCAACGAAATTAATCCATAATCTAATCCATGGAAGCAGCCGATGAAAGAGACCTGCAAGAGAAGGAAAAGGGATAAAAAAACAAAAATTTAATTTGCGGCATTTCATCTATACGAGTTCAGAGCATAATAATTTCACACCTAAGTGGAGAAAAGCAAATCCGTGCAATGGTATAACTCTTCATCATTCTGACCACAATGAAATATAAGAAAGCCTTACAAGTGCAACAAAGAATATTAATTTCATAGAAAAAAAATAAAAATAAAAATAATCATAGAAGATACAGATACAGATACATCTTGATCATTTTTTATCATCTTGATCATTTTTTTTTTTGGTTGATAAATAGGAGATACAGATACATCTTGATCATTTTCTTTTCAAGTAAATTGCATAAAAAAATCATACCATTATAATCTTAGTATTCCAGTCTCTTAGCCAAAGCCTAATGAGAACTTGTAAAAGTAGAATGCACATAATCAAGAAGCTCACTAAAATACTCAGTCTAAGAGGTATAGCTTTGTGTTTGCTACAACATCAAATGACAAATCATTATGCGGAATCCATTGAGCTTGACTGTCATGTTGTGTAAGGGTAAACTTAAACTTGGCTTACAGTTTGCAACCAGGAACACTGGATGACTAACTAGATCACCCACATGGTTCAATTGCTTTGATGCTATAGCATTCATAAGTCTATCAATACCTTCATTTTCAGAAACCAGTTAAATATGGAAACTTCAAGCATCAAGCTCAACAAGATAACTATGAAAACAAAGCCCTTCACACATTCTGAAAGATATAGGATTGTGGTCGTGCAATCCTAAAGAGTAAAGGTTATACAAGTCATGAAAAAATTGATGCTAAAGAATCAACTAAGTATTAATAACATGAGAAGATAATTTTTCCCAGACATAATTGTGATGATTAGAGCCATCCTACTAGTTAATGGATTTATTAAGATGATAGATTCACAAAGCATACATACAAATACAATACATTTTAATTATCAAAATTCCTTAGAACATGCAAGCACTCTCCTCATTAAGAGATTAACAAATTACAAAGACACCCCTTAAGCAAACACTTTTCCTATCAGAGTGATCCAGGGGTGGTTATTAACAGAGCATGTTGTTTTACACTTTTACCCTTACCCACTTTTTGTGTGTACTTCTACATACATATATATATATATATATATGAAGTCAGACTCCATTTTGACTAATCTCAATCTCTTAAAAAATCTATAATTGTCATAAACCTCAAGGAGTGTTGATCCTGTGTTTGGTTGGGGGATTTGAGGAGAGATTTGGAAATGGAAAGAGAAAAGATAGGTGAAATATGAAAAATATATACTTACATTTCACCTAGTTTCACACACATTTTCTCTTTCGTTTTCCAAATCACTTTCCAAATCCCTCAACCAAACACAGTGTAAGTGTAATTTGCCATTAAAAAATCTTGCAATTACTCAAAAGATCAACTAAATCAAAATTAGAAATCATCACACTAGTTGCCTCAATTCTTTAGTCACCAATAAGTTTTACACAGTCTAACAGCTTCATGGGATCATTTCAGTTTTTTGATGAGATTACAAACTAACAATGGCTGGATAAGCACCTGGTCCCTTAAGATTCTAAATCCTTTTGAGGAAAAAGGTAATACTCCATTAATTAGAACAAAGCCAATTAATCGAGAGAGAGAGAGAGAGAGAGAGAGAGAGAACAAAGCCAAACAGTATTAAAAAGTATAGCAGGATATCAGTTACATAGATATAATCAAAACTACAAACAAATCCATAATTGAATAGAAGAAAAAAAAATATACTTCAAAGGAGAACATATTCCATCCAAACAAAAGAAAACAAACCCATTATAATTAAATTTACACCTTTCGGTTATTTATCATATGCTTTGACAAGAATGAACATAGCAATTACATACAGACAAAAATTAGAAAACAAGAACCACATAAAGTGAAAGGCCCAAACAATTCCTACCACCAATAATAAAACAAGCACCATCCTAAGTTAATGCTTAAAGACAAAGAGAATTCCTACAATGCACTGGAACTATTAAAGAAAAGAAAAAAAAAAAAACCTTTCAGCCATAATTTAGTATACCGCCCACATTGCAAGTGGCAACATCACGTGTATCCAATTAAACCAATCTGTTCATTATAAAAAAATCCTCAGTTTTATTGAAAGTTTAGTAACAGAAAACAATGAAAATTGTCTGTAGTCCATATCCACTAGAATGTGATATCCAACATCTCCATAAATATATATATATATACATATATATTCAAATTGCAACCCAAAAACAAACCCTAAAAGAAAACAAGAAAAGCAAAGGAAACAAACTTCATGATCTCAGCAATGTAGAGGGTAGAAGCATATTGATTTAAATTCAGTTAAAAAGAACAGTTTTACGACATATCATGTATTCATATAAATGAACGAGTACAGACGGACGATAACCAGATTTTTTATTCAAAATCTTCTTCTAAAATTATGTGGCAGTGCTATTCCAGAACAATGTGTCAGAGTCATTATAACAAAGGAAACTCTATTCTTATAGAAAATTCATAATAAAAAAAATAAAATAAAACAGTAATGACGTGACGTGAGGATGTTCTTTCTTTTTCTTGTAAATTAAAGACGTCTTCATGGGTGTTTCATTAGAAAGTGAAATCCTTATTCGAGCAACATCATTATGTAATCGCTCTTCTTACAATTATGACCCATAGTGACAAGTGTCATATCTATATCATAATTCTATAGAATTTACTCATTGTACAACACCACTCAAGTCATAATCCAAGAAACTCTCAAGTAAATACACAAAGGCTTGACATTTATTTCTAAACCCAGTTAAAGCACTTGATGGTCAATGCCAACAAAATCTCACTAAAAGCAACAATAACTTGGCTGGAAATTTCATTTCCCTCACTAATTGTCTCTTCTGAAATTCACAAGAACTAACAACTAGAAGAACATGGCTCAACTATCGGATAAATTAACACATCAAAGTAAAACACTACTTATACAGATAAACATTCATCAATATGGAAATGTACATCATATATATAAATTGGATCAGAAAAATCGAACCTTGCGAACACATTCGTACCTTAAGAAGCCAATCGCTTGCCCTCGCACTCGGGACTGTCGTCGAAGTTGTTGGAAGGATATTTAACAGTGACCAAACCGACCTCAAACACCAAATCCTCACCGTCGGATTTGATTCCGGTGACGGACCACCATTTGAAGAAAGCCCTAACAAGATTTTGCCTGTGATTAGCTTGGAGTAGGTAGCGAGGTAGTTGCCGGGAGGGAGAAGTGGCCGGAGGAGTGGTTGAGGGAGTAGGTGAGGACGGTGGTGGGGAAGCCGTAGTTGGTGAGCTCTCTGCGGGCGGTGAGCGGTGGTGCTGATGATGATGCGTTAGGGTTTAGGGTTAGGGTTATGGTTTGGAGAGGAAAGGGGTTTGAGGAGAGAGACGAGGATGATGCAGAGAGGGTTTGCCATTGTTGGTGAACTAAATTTTTTGAAATTTTATTAATTTACTTTCTGTGTCTAATTTGGTTTATGATTAAATGGAATGTGTCACGCTAAATTTTATTTGAAATTTTACTTTACTCTTTAAATTATATTTTAAAAATTAATTAGTCTTTAAATATAAAAAAATTAAATTTTAAATAATATACTTTGCAAAAAATAATTGAAAAAAATATAAAAATTTCTATTTAGATTTGTCTCTTTAAATCTCAAAAAAATTAATTGAGCTAAAAATTTTATGGCTACTTGTGTGTGCGCGCACAATTATAATTAGTTTATTTCTTAAATTAATTTCAATAGAATTAATTGACTAATAGTAATTTCAAAATAGAGTGGGTAAAAATTTAAACCGCATTTATTATGAAACAAATTTGCAAATTTATATTGAACTATAAAAATGAATATGTCGAAATTTGGCTAAAAAATCGAGATTACGTAGTCGGTCGTATCATCAATTGAATGACAATTTAACACAAAAATTAGCAATTGTTGTTTAAAGAATACTCAACAGGACTAATACTCTTCTTCTTTTTTCAGATAAAAATTATTAATTAAATATTTAAATTTAATTTTTAATATTTGAGGGATTAATTGATTTTTAAAGTATAATTTGGAAGGTAAAATAAAGTTCCAAATAAAATTTGGTACCACATTAGCACATTTTATTTGATTGTAGACGAAATCAGATGAAGAGGGTAAATTCATCAAATTTAAAAAATTTGAAGTATCAAAATTAAAATGAGACAAAGTATAAGTGTCTTATTAATTTTCACATAATAATTTGAGAGATAACATGATATTTTCTCATTTTTGTGCATGAAGTTGATTTTGAGAGAGAGAGAGAAAAGGATTTGATTACGAATTGATTGTGTTATAGAAAATTATCGATTTGTTTAAGGGTATCACGTGACCATACTTCTCACTAGTCATAATTTATCATATCTTTTCATGTTATTCAATCACCCAATATAAATTTGTAAGCTCTACTTTCTTCACAGATCATAATATCATTGGAACATCATTTAACGATGTCTCAAAATCAACTAATAACTTCTCTAATTGGGGGTACGTGAAGGAGATTGGCGAACAGTGTAGTATGTGGTAGTTAGCCTTGTAACTAACTTGTTAGCCAAACATGTTGATCTGCTCAACAAAATTTCATTTTGGTACTAGATAAAAGATTACAATCTAAAATTCACTATTTTTTAATGATTATTTTCTAAAAATTTATTTAAATTATTACTATATCTCATAAATTATAAATAATACCAAATACTCTAATACATATTTTTAATATAAAAAACTAAATAGCTTCATAAAATATACCAAACATGGTAAGTTCATCAACAAAAATATATCAAGAAAACTTCATTAATTTATAAGTAATACAACATCACCATTACACTTTACAAAAATATAAATTTATATTTTACATGTTAAGGGTTTTTATATAAATTCATAAATTTAATCTAAATCAACTAATGTCATCCCACCAAAGTAACCATTACACTCTCACTTTACAAAAATAATAAAACTATCATTTTATATATTGAAGAATTTTACATAAATTCACATAATCAATTAATATCACCATAGTATACACAAACAAATATAATTTATCTTACATTTTCATTTCTATTTTACTAATAATCTCATCTAATTTAATCTAACAAACAAAACGGAGTCTTCAATCGCAACAACGTAAATTCTAATGGGATGCAACCATCAAATCCTACGTTATGGTGGAAGTGTAAAAGCACACAAAATCTTCTTCCTTTTTTTTTTTGTAATTTTTTTATCAGTGTATCTCAATAATTTTTAATAATTGGATTATATCCCGATATTTATATGTTCTGAGATTCTTTCCACTATAAGTAATTTTTTTCTCCATTGTTTTTTCTAAATTCATATTCAAATACAATTATGAGAAATGCTATGTGTGCATTTGTATGCACCTTATACAAAAGTCCTTATCACAACAAAGTGTATTTGGCATATGGCTTGTTGGTTAAAATAGTCAAAAGGCCAAACCGTGTTATCACATTGCTCTTTTTACTTTTTTTTTTTTTTTATATCTTTTCGTAAAAAATTAAACAGTTTTGCTACATAACTCTAATTAGAGCTGCACTAAAGCAGCTCTAATGAGCTGGCACCACATATAAAAAAAAAACAGTGAGGTAAAAGACAAAATATGAGGGAGAAAAAGACAAATTAATGCTCTATTAAAGCTCTCTTTTTAGAGGTCTCACTTATTTTTCAAAATTAAAATGTCAACTAAAGTAATTAATTCCCAAACGAGCTAACTTTTGTCACAAAAAGTATCTTCACAAAAAATATAATTTTTTGCTTCTCACAAAAAGTATAACTTTAACAACACATAATTTTTAAGTGCACAATATAATTTTATTATTCATAACTTTTATTACAAAAAAATTCATAACCTATATCACAAAAATTGTAACTTTTCCTAAGAGAAAATTCTCTGGGCACAAAACTGCATATTGTTTTCTGGGCACAAACTGAGGACAACACACATATTGCTTTGATAGTCAAATGGAATTCGAAATCCGACATTCACTCCATGACGACTATCATATTATTACTGGATCCAAATATTAATTTCGACAACACAGTACTTAATGCTTAGATTATACAGTATATATACACAACTCATATAAAAGTAGGAGCCATTACCAAGAAGGCTAGTCATAAAATGACAATTTGATCTGTAAACACCAGAAAACTTGGATAGGGATGTAATTCTCCTTTTTGATGTACACAATACTGGTTATAATAGACTATGGTGATGGTGAGAAAATATGAAATGCAAGTGTATTTTATATTTCTTTTTGGGACATTGTTGTTGGGTTTGGATTGGTTGCTTTGCTTGTCAATTCTCACTGGGAGGAGGGAGGTGTCCAGAGCTGTGCAGTCTTGACTTTAGAAACACTCTCCAACACTTCGTATGGAACAATGTCTCCTATTACTACTACCATTTTGGTTTCCAAGTCTATCTCGTACGATGTCACCCCTGTGATACACACACAAATATTAGTCATAAAAATAATCTCAGATTCATTCTATACTTGATCATATATTATAAAATTCAATTTTTATCACACAAAAACGTAAAAATTTAATTTTTTTGGGTCAATACAATTTCTATATTGGAAATTGGAGTTGGATATTTCTCTAATTAATTAGAGAGTTGAGCCTAAATAATAATGTTATGAGAAGAAATTCAACGGTTGTGATTATAATAGCATTTCCAAAGCTATTTTTGGTAAATTTATGTTATCAAAATGTCAATTTTTTTAGTGGATATAGAGTGCTCCAATGGTTTATACTAGGATGAACAAACAACCATTCGAACTTGCATACTAGCAACAACATATCTAATATCTATCACCCTAAGCTTAACCAGATTTGACATTGGGTCTAATATAATCATTTCAAGTTTAGCCCTAAAAGAAATTTAAACTTTAAGTTTGCCCACATAACCCAATAAGTTTAGATTATTATTATTATTATTATATCTTTACATATTTTGGATTGAATTATTCTGTCAACTGAAGAGAAGAGAAACCTAAAATATATTAAGGGTTCGTTTGGAAAGTGGGTTGACTTTTTGGCTATTTTAGCCTGGGACTAAAAAGCCTGGTTTGGAAAGGGCTTTTGGCTTTTTTGACTTTTTTGTGAGAGAAAGAATGTAATGATTATTGGTTGGATGTGATATTTTGTCTTATTGGACTAAAAAGTCTATTTTGTTTTTTATGATTAAAATAGCCAAAAAAGCCCCAAGTTGGACTTCCCAAACAAAGCCTTAACTTAGCTCAAGTAATTGTATTTAAATTTTCTTCGTATTTCCTTTAGGTTAGGGTAGGATACAAATTTATAGTGTTAAAAGTGAATGAGAAAATATAAGTACGAATAAATTTATAAAAAATTACTTTGACTACTCAAATGGGTGTCCATGTGACTTTTTACAAAGCATACACATGTGCGAGCATTATGAATATTTTGCGTGACTTAATAATGTATATATGTAAATGTTGAAATAGAAGAAGAAAACCAAAAATTTTATGTGCGTTCACATTCACAAGAAACAAAATCCACTGGATTAATAGAATCAACTCAATAGGTTGACCTTTGGCATTCAATTATTTTTCTTTTGCCATGAATTCTCATATCGACAACATGTTTTATGTAGTTAATTCATACACACAATGAAGCCGTGGAAACAAAAACGGAATGACTTGTCTCCAGTTGAGATTTTAACTAGATCAGACAGTTGAAATTTCTGACTGGAAAGAATCATTAAACGGAAGATTTTGACTGAGAAGAATTTTTAAACGGAAGACTCTTACTGATAAGAGTTTTTGAAAAAATTCAATTGGACCATATTTTTATAAAATCTTACCGGTAAGAGTTTTTCGTTTAATGATTCTTTCCGATCACAGACCTTAATTGTATGATCTAGTTCAACTTTTAACTAGAGATAAGTCAAATCCAAAGAAAAATATGTCGTTTTTGTGATGAATGCTAATTTAAGAGCTTAGTGGGTAATATTCTGAAACTAGAAATGCTTATATTTAGCATACCTTCCATCTTTGAGATGTGTTTCTCAACTTTTCTTGCACAACCATTGCAGTGCATTGACACCCTTAGCACCACCATCTACATTATTAGTCATCAAACACAAATTAAATGAGTTTTTTTTTATTCCACTAATGTTGGAAATCAATAGACTCATTCCAAATCAACAATCAGTTTTAAAAGCCTATTTGATAATGAGTCGGTTGATTTCCAAAAATCAGATTTATAAACCCCTCATTTTTTATTTTTGTGTGTAAATAGTTTTTTTTTTTTTTTAATTCAACAATAACATTTTGATATTTCCTAAAAAGTGGGTAATTTTTGAAAAAAAAATATATATATCAGGAAACAATACCAAACAAGCTTCCCTAGTTTCCTGTGTTTTTTGTAAATTGAAAAAAATAAAAATAAAAATCCAAATAGGCTTATGCCTCGTTTGACAACATCACTTTTTAGTTTAAAAGTCAATAAAAAAATCAAAAAACCAACAACCTATACCAAAAAGTCAAAGATTTCATTTTCTCTCCACTTTTTGCACATCTTTTCGTAAAAAATAAAAAAGTTATCTTAAACATACTAATTTTTTTACATCATATTTTAGTCAAAAAGTCAAGAAATTACTAAAAAAAACTGTTCCCGAACGACTCATCTTATTATTTAGTGGACCAAAAATAGAAAATCAAAATATTACCAAATAGGCTTAAAAACAACTCATTTAATTATTCAAAAGGTTAGAGATCTTCTGTTACAAAAATTTTGCCTTTCAATCTCAATTCACTCACAATCATTATATTATGTGAGAATCTCTAAATATGATCAAATGATTGTACATAAATTAGAACAAGTGGACATAGCATTTGTGGGATAGAGAATCCAAAGCCTATTCAGAAATCTTGTTTAGGCTTCAGATTCTTTCAATATGGAGAGATTTTCTTTCATTTCTTCTTTTACAATGATAGGTGACAAGAATGTAAGTTTCAAAATTTTGTTTACCATTTCAGTAGACACAAAATTTCTCAATAGCCAAACATAGTGTTACATAAAAAAATTATAAAAACAAGAAAGTGGAGTATACATTGAAGCAACTCACCTTGGGCTTCAATTGGAAAGCAAGTGTCTGGGGCTCTTCAAGAACATCCTTCAGTTTCACCAAATTGCCACCTTCACTTGCAACCAATGGCTTTCTCTCAAACTCATCTTGGTTTTCCAAAGAATTGATGCAGAAACAAGAGCTTGAGTTAGAAGAAAGACAAAGGCAATCCAACACCCTCCCAAGACTGAGTTTCCCCATATCACACCCCAAACTTCTTACCCAAAATATCAGAGTCTATATATAAAAAATTTGAGTTAGAACCCTCACATGAAAAGCCACTTCTTCCCCATATGATTGATATAAAGAAAACCCATATCTAGTAACCAATTCCTAGTATGAAATGACAAGTTAAAGGTCAATTTTTCATTGGGGAAGCAAAAGTTTTAACACAACACCCAAGAAACTATTGTGGAAGAAAGAAGTCAAGACTCATTTTTCTAGAGGGGATCAAGTGGTTTGAGATTTGGTTGGGTGGGTGAACAAGAACAATGACACAAAATGGAATTTTTTTATCGGACGTGACGTGTGAGTTCAAATTTCACTGTGTGTAATTTTCCTTTTCTTGATTGTGAGATTTAGAGGACGGTAGGAGAGAGGAAAATTTTGTTAAGTTCGAGTCTCACTTGTTCAGTGCAATTTTCCTTTCCTTGATTGTGAGATTTGGGTGGGTGGAGGAAGAACAATGACGCAAAAAGCACTTCTTTACAATATGCGATATTTGGATACCAATCTCACTGTTGTTTGATGCAGCTTCTTCTTTCCCGATTTCCCTTCTACTAATTGTTTAGAAAGATATTGAACTCACTCCATCTAGATTTTGTCATCTGATAAAGAACTAAAGATGGTGGCACAAAATAAATTCTAGGGAAAAAGATTGGAGGAACTTCATGTGAGAAATTAGCTGTTCAAGACAAGTTGCATCTGTTTCATGTGATTATCTATCTACTAATATGGAAGAAACTAAATGCATCTTTTTTAAAATCTAATACAAGAAGCTCAGTTCATGTGACCAAGAGGCAAGCTAAAAACCACATCTAGCGTTGTGTTGTGTGAATGCTAAGCTAGGGTTAATGACTATTTATAGATAGTACAGATAAGCATCTCACAACTTGCATTATGATGATTATGACCAAAATCAAGATTTAAGATCATGATAATATTTTATTCAAGATTGATAAATTGGCATGACGGAGTTTTAACTAGGCTCATAGTAACTTACTTTATGTAAAAAATTACATCAAAATTGTCTGTTTGAGGGCCTAAAACAATGGAATTTGCTCAAAAATTTTGAATAGTACTAAATAAGTGGTTTTTGAGCAAGAGATCGAAGTTCTTTGTTGTTGAGTAATTCCTTGGGTAAATTAGACTACTGATCCCTATATTTTTAGTGAGATTTCACTTTGATTTTATAATTTTAATTTCATCAATTTAAATTTTACATTTCCAATTTCATTTCAATTTCAATGTAGTTCCTCCATCAATTTCTGTCACCATTTTGGACATAAAAATTAGCACAAGCCCACGTGAATTGCACGTGTCCTTTTTCTGTGCAAAATACTAATGACAATGACGGAAAAACCACATTACAGCACAATTAAAAGTATAAAATTTAAAATGATAAAATGAAAATTATGTTAATCACAATATTATTTTAATGTATAAATGTCAATGGCATGTTTAAAAAATTCTAAAAAATACGTTGATGCTCTCAAGTTTTTTTTATTGCCAATCAATTATTGGTTATTATCCATGACCGCCCTAAAGCTAATAAACAATTGAAGAATCAAAGAGTGAGCCATTTTTCTTTATTTTCTTTACTATTTTTAAGTTAAAAAAAATGGGGTTATATATCTATATACATATTTAATGAGCAAATGAGGCCAACACAAAGTGGCTTAGTAGATAATAATAATAATCTAAAGGACCAATGGGGTCAAAGCTGATAAGGACTTTGGCTTGGCCTGCAATATTTTAGTATAATTGGGGACAAGGGGTCTTGAATTATTAAACATTATGAGCTATGAATTGTCTTTAAATTATTGGCTGATTGAATTTTTCTTCTACCGAGCTCAAAGGGTCTATTATCAATAATGCTATGTGTATGGAAAAAAATATTTAAAAAAGTAATTTGAGACTTAGGCCTCGTTTGGGATGTTATTTTTTTAGTCAATTAGTCAAAAAGTTACTAAATTAGCCAATTAGTCATACCAAAAAGTCAACAATTACGGCTTCTCTCTACTTTTTGCACAGCTTTTCGTAATTAGTCAAAAAGTCATCCTAAATATACAAGTTTTTTTTACCTACCTTTTTAGCCAATTAACCAAAAAGTTACTAAATTAGCCTGTTTCCAAACGAGGCCTTAAATTCAAAATGTAATTTCAAAATAAATTTAAGTCGTATGTTATTTTTCTTTTGTGTACTTAGCATCATTGATTTTATAAAGATGGGTACATGTGATAACAGTTTTTAAGGGAAAGAGACAGAATTTGAAAAAGTTGATGGTTTAGTCATGCATGTCATGTGTCTCTCACATGAACATTGCTAGCAACAAGAAAAGTTGGGTTGGAAGTGTTCATGATGGGTGCTTTATTGAAGGGGTATATGCCCCAGAATGAAAGGGATATGTTCTATACTGTTTTAGTGTCACTTTGGACAGCACAAACTCTGGTTTAATTATAGCATAGTAGAAGCTGCATTATGCAATAAAAATACATGGAAAAACATCATATTTAATGAGGGAGCACTTTGTGCACTAGGTCAACTATTGTTCTCCAACCCTTCAGTGACTAGTTTTAGTGTTGGCATCCCACATTTGATGTGATGCAAATTATGTTAGAAACAATTTTATAAGATAATATGTGACACTTTCATTTTTGAGACGTTTTTTGACTTAAATTTTAAAAAGATAAATTTGTGAAGTCGAATATTAAATGAAGTCATGACATATATATAATATTTTCACATGAGAATTGAGTCACGCGTCTTATATGCTATCAAAATCATAATTGTGTTTGCACCAATGTAAATTGACAAAGGTCAAAACCCCACACAAGATGCAATTTTGTACTCTATTACACCATAAAAATGGCACACTCAATATTTAATGGGAAGAAAGCAAGCCAACAACACTCATGTTTAAATCTTAAATTCAACTATGATAGTACATATTCAACTTTTATAAGCAACCAACTAAAAAATATGGATTATTCAGGACGAATATCATTTTATTATCAATTTCCTGATACAACCAAACAAAATAAACGAATTTATAAAATCTTTCATTTCATTTTCTTTTTTTTCTTTATATATATATATATATATATATATTCATTTTCTTATCTTTTCCCTTTGAAATTTAAAATCCAAATACAGCATTAACAAATTTAAGGATAAATTACACCATTAGTCCATGTACTCTCTTATATCATTTTAATCTTTTTAATTTTAATTGTATCAATTTTATCCTTTAATTTTTCTTATTGTACCGATTTAGTCCCATTGATAACACTCCTTTAGAAATTGAACTGAAATTAAGGGCAAATAATCCATTTAGATTCTTTAAAATGATTGTAAAGTTGACAGCTAATTTTAAAAGATTCAGTCCCTTTTTTGAATGAACCATTTTATTTTTAATTTTTGTCTAATTTCTTAACAAATGAATTTGACAAAATTGATAAATTGTGAAAATTAAAAAGATAAAATTGATATAATTAAAATTACAGTGGTCAAATTGACATATAAAACATATTACATAGGCTATTGATATAATTACTCCTAAAATTTAATACAAACGAAAATTTAATTTTTAAAAAGAAAGGAGGTAGAAGCTGTTGATGACGACGACAACAATAGTAAAAGCAAAAGTTTCACGTCACAAAAAATAAAAGTAAAAAATATTCATTCTTCTGTTTTCATTATTTAAGTTATTTTTACATAATAATTATGAGTAAAAATTAGATCAAATAATTTAATACAAACTTTTTAAATAAATTTTTTTTATAAACAATTCATATAAATTGTGCCAAACAACCCAATATGGGGGTGTTAAAAAAAAAACCTACATGGAGTCTTGTAATTTGGTCCTATGGACTATTATATGTCTATGTTGCTTCTGTAATTTAGTGCGGTTAGTCAGTGTATTCATCAATAGAGAAGCTGGAAAGAGGGAGATGAACAATATGTCACAATGAGCAATGTCTTTATGGTGTTATTAGTTAAATGCATGTCACATGGTTGACATCATGTTCTATTCCATAATTTTATGTAATATACTCTTCAATTATGGTATCACTTTTGCTTCCACTTACCCCTACATGGGATATATAAATATAGTGCGCTTTTTAGAACCCAACAAAAAATTGAGGTGACTTTTGGTAGAGTTTTCTAAATATAATTTGATGATAGAGTTGTATTTTTAGTTTGTAAACTTTATAATTATGATTTGAGTGTGGAAATTTTGTTTGGTGAATGAGTTTTGAATTGAATGAGAAATTTTTAATGTAACATATGATATTTGATACAAAAACTTATAACTCATAACCAAACACACATCTCAAAATTCTATTAAAAACTCATAAATTTTTTTATCTAAAATATATATATAAAAAAAGGGCAAATTACAAACACCCCCCTCGAGATTTGGTGAAAATACAGATTCCTCCCTGAGGTTTGAGAAATTACATCCCGCTCCTTGAGGTTTATATTTCCATAACAAATTGTCCACTAAGGTTTTTATTTTCATACAGATTCCCCCCTAATATCCCTTAATTTGTTATGAAAATTTGACCCTTAGAGGGCAATTTGTAATTTCTCAAACCTCAGGGGGAATCTGTATTTTTACCAAACCTCGAGGGGGGTGTTTGTAATTTGCCAAAAAAAAAAAACAAGTGCCAATTGTTAAAAAAAGAAAAAAGAAAAAGAGCATTGTTCCGGTTAGACGTCCAAGAGGACGACTGGTTAGTCCAAAATTTTCACCTTGGAAAGAATTTTCAAAAGTGGGTGTTGAATTAATTTTTAAAAACTCTAAACAAATAATACACTCAAAACAAGGAGTAAAAATGTATTTAGAGAGCTTCTTCAACACAGTCTGAGTTTTGCAATCTCATAAAACACCAAAGTTGTGTTTTTGATCATTTGGGAAGTGACCAAAAAGCAAGTTGTGAAATTACGTAATTACCCTCTGTGTTTATATCTTGAGGAGGGTTAGGGCAAAATATAAATTTCCTAAATTGGGTGGGGTATTTTGATCATTTTAGTGTGATGTGACATTATAAACAAATATTAATTTAAAAAACAAAATAAAATAAAATTTTTTTTTACCAACTTCTCAAATCACTTTTTAAAAAAGTCAAAAAATTTGGTAAAAAACTAAAAGTTAATTTTTTTACTATTTTTCCAAAATACCACATAACATTGATAGAGAATATAAAATGTTAAAATATTTATAAATTTAATATATTTTTAAAAATAATTACAAATCAGTAGAAAGTTTGAAAATAAATTACAAATTAGTAATAAATTTTATTAATATTAATATTGAAAATCTTAAATTTGTTAATGTATTTGTAATATTTTTTTGAAATATAGATGAATGGTAATTTTTTTATTTTTTAAATATATTTTAATATAATTTTACATAATTTCATATAATATATGCGCAACAAAAAATACTGACGTACCTGAGTACTAATTCACGGTATTGGCAAGTGATCATTGTATAGTTGACTCTTGAACAGAACTAGCAGACAAGACGTCATTTTCTTTGTTTTTTTCAACTAACACTACATTAAATGGCCTACCTATATAGATAGGGTAAGCCTTTATACGCTAGTTTAGTTGACAACATTTTCGGAAAAATGTTTTGTTACTCGAAATTTTTGTCCCGAATGTTCCGAATTTCTGAAACAACGTCGTTTCAAAAATTTAATTTAATTTAATTTTTTTTTTCCTCCAGTTTCAGACGCAGTGAGGAAGACGGAGAGGGAGAGAAAGAGAAAGAGAGAAAGAGAGGGAGAGAAAGAGAAAGAGAGGGGGGAAGAGGTCGCCGATCCGTCGCCGATTGCCGCGCCTCCGCCTCCGTCGCCGATTGCCATCCTCTGCTCGATCGCCATGCCTCTGCCCGATTTTTTTTTTTTTTTTTTTTCTGGATCTGAAATGGTTGATGATGTTGATGATGAAGATGAATGGTTATGGCCCCCTCCAGTTCCTGTTCTTCCTCCTCCTCCTCTTCTTCTTCTTCTTCTTCTTTTCTGAGCCTTTTTCCAATTCGGGGATTCAGGACCCCCTCCTTTCGAGCTCTCAATCGGAGCTATTTCAGAAAATATATATATATATATATATTTAAAATATTTTCTAACATTTGGTGTATTGAGAAATAAAAATGAATCAAAAAATAAATTTAATTAATCAAATATATTTCTTATTTTAAAAATTTATCAATATCATCACGTTACTACTATCTCCACCAATTTACCAGAACTATCATCAATCCCTACCAGGGGCGGAGCTAACATGGGCCTAGGAAGGTCACGTGCCCCCGGGTTTTGGAAATTTTTTTTTTTAAAAAACAAACATAAATAAAATATTTTAAATAAAAAAATTTATAAAAATATTATTTTAAATGTCAATGATATTTTTTAAATAATAAAAATAATAATTGTTATTTTGATTGAAAATAAAGTAATTACGATATTATTATCTATGAAAATTTCAATATAATAGTAATGTCTATCACTATTGACATGCAAACATAATTAATCTCAATAAAAATATAGAATTTATTGAATTGTTAGTTACATTTGACATGTAGTGTTCATTCTCTATGTGTTTCTTTACTATTGGTTGGTGATATCACATGTTAATAATGACGCGGTATAACTATTATATTGAATTTTTACGCATATTTTGTATAAAAAATTACTTTATCATATTATAATTTATTTTAAAACTTTATACTCATGACTTTTTTTAATATTGTCCATGATACACTAATTACAAATAATATTTAGCTTATTTGGTTCTAGTTTTCAAAAAATTCTACATTTTTATTTTCCGTATTTTAATGTTTTCAATAATTTTTTTTAATATTTTAAGCAAATTTTTTTAATTTTTAAATGCACCTAACATAAATATACCTAAAAATTATAATATTATTGAAAAAAATCTTTAAAAAATACACTAATTACCAAAAAATATAAAAAATAATATGAAAATTCAGTACATTTTTCATATTTTTGTGTATTTATTAATTTTTTAAAAATATTTTTTCACATGTATTTTACTATTTGGATACATATCTAAGTAATGTGCATCTAAAAAAGTAAAAAAATTATTTAAAATTTAAAAAATATTCACTAAAACCAAAAAAATACGAAAAATAAAATACTTAGTTTTTAAACTCATACTTAACTCATATTTCATAAAAAGTAAAAAAATGCACTTATTTAGACTATCCCAAACCACCACTTAATGTTGGAACTAAATATAGAAATGTTTTAGGAAGTTGGTAAAAAATTAATTTTTTGTCATCACCATTCCATTATCACCACCCATCTTATCACCATTGTCGCTGTCACTACTATCACTATCACTATCTTATCACCCACCAATTCACCACCATCGTGTCCACAACCACTAATACATTAATCAAAAATGATTTGGTCCTCGAATTATTTGGCCCCGAATCCCCCTAATGCCCAAAACGACGTCGTTTTGGACATTAGGTTTTTTTTTTTTTTTTTTTCTTTCTTCTTCCTTCTTCCGCCATTGTCGACCTGCAGAGGAGAGAAGAGGGAGAGGGAGAGGGAGAGAGAGAGGGAAAGGGAGAGGTCGCCGTCGCCATCGTCTCCGATCCGTCCCCGATCCGATCGCCGATCGCCGCCTCTGCCATCCCCGACTCTGCTTCTCTTCCTCTCCCTCCCCCTCCCCTCCTCACGCCATTTTTTAGGCCCCATCTAGTCCCTCTCACCCTCCCCCTCCCCCTCCTCCTCCTCCTCTTCCCCCTCCTCTGCTTCGTCTTCTTCGTTCTTCTGTCTGAAAAAAAAAAAAAAAAAACGACGAAAACGACATCGTTTTCGTTTCGGGCAGATTCGGGGCAGCTCATTCGAGCTCCGAATCATTACTCTACATTAATTTAGGCGTTGTTTGGCATTATCTAAAAAGTTAAAAAGTCAAAATCTTATTTAAGTCACATCACCTCTCTAACACATCACTTCAAACCGAACCCATACTCAATCCATATTTCATAAAAAAATACTCCCTCCGTCCCAAAATAATGGTCCCTTTTGGGGAATCCAACTTTTTTTGGTAGTACAATTATTGTATTTGGAAAAAGTTGGTTTTCCAAAATTATTCTTTTGATAGTACATTTTTTGAGAATATCAATGTCATAATTGTACTTTTTGTATTGTTTATTAATTTAAAAGAAGGGTAAAATAGGAAATTTATATTATTTTTGTACTTGATTTTTGAAGAGGGACTAATATTTTGGGACAATGAAAAATGGAATAAGGGGCTAATATTTTGGGACGGAGGGAGTAAAAAAGTGCACTTATTTAGACCATCCCAAACCACCCCTTAATGTTAGAACTAAATATAGGAGTGTTTTAGGAAGTTGGTAAAAAATTAATTTTTTGACTTTTTAAATCTATTTTGTTTTTCTGTGAGTAAAAAATGTGAGAGGTGATGTGACTCAAAATGAGTAAAAAGCTAAAAGTTGACTTGTTACCCTATTTCCAAAAGACCCCATAACAAATATTTATGTATATATATATATACATATATTTATATAGTACTATTTGAGGTGACTTCAATCTAAATCCGATAGAGATGGATCAATAAATATTGAGGGGCCATTTGTGAACATGTTAAAAAAATTAAAAGTTAGCTTTTAACTTATTTTGGGTCACATTACCTTTCACATAAAAAAGTTAAAAAATATAAAAAATTAAAAAGTTAATTTTTAACCATCTTTTCAAAACAATCTTTGAGTTGGGTTGGATTTGAATTGGGCCGACACTATATAGTAAATATATGTGACTTCCATAAGAAAAGGTGATTTTTATGATAAAAATTACAATTTTTGTAAGATATAAATAATGAAATTATGCTGTATAACCCTAAAGTTATGTGCAATTAAAATTATGCTTTTTAGAGTAAAAATTGTAATTTTTGTCAGAAATAAAAGATATATTTTTTGTGATGGAAAAAAATATACTTTTTGCAGGAGGTGCAAATGGTGGTCTTTCTCAAAATTTTTTTTTTTCAGTTCAGAAAAAAAGGGGTTCCCACTTTATTTTTTTATTTTTTGACTGATGGGCATGGACTGGGCCATTCATTAATCTGCCATCGAATAGTTGGGGCTCTCATGCCATGCTATTCTTCCAAAGTTCGTAAAATTCAACAATTTAGCCCATTGTCTGGCCCTCATTCCGTCCTAGCACCCAGTCCAAATTGTAGAGTGCTCCATTCCCTTGTATAACAGGATTTGGGCGAGAGAGATGAGTTTGGCAACAACATTTCTTTTTCTGATTTTTTTTTTTTTTTTTTTGTCTTTATTACTTGTTTTTTTTTTAAATTATGTCAATTTTTTTGCTTTCTTGATTCTTCAAGTCTAAAAAAATTTAAAAGTACAAAAAAATAAAAAAAATACTAAAGATGAAAAAAAAACAGTGGACTTTTAAATTGTTTTATTTATAATAAACCAAATAGATATAAAATAGTTTATGCATAAAGACATTCAAACGACCTACAAGGATTTAGACTACGACATTGAACTGACAGACAGAGAAAAAATAAAGGGAAAAAAAAATCCTTGAAAACCTAAAAAAAATGAAGCAACAAACAAACCCCCAACAACAAAAGATCAAACAACTCACCAAACATAAAACAAGAGTAGAAACAAAAGCAAGGTGCACAAAACAAGGAGTTGGGATCCTCTTCTTAAACTCTCTCCTTACCTCTCTACTTGTAACGGTAGAGATGCACTATGAATTGATCCAACGGTCCAGATTTGGGCAGAAAAGTAAATTTGAATTTATTTATTTTATTTATTTTATTTTAATTTGTAATATATCTTTTTGGGGTAAAGGTTAAGGCTCCGTTTTGTTTTTTTTTTTTGATGTAAAATATTTTAGTTTCGAAAATATTTTTCATGTAAATTGATTTTGCACAATTAATTTTATTTTTTGGTATTTGGTTGACACTTGAAATAATTTATTTTATTGTATTCTCTTGGATAAGAGCCAATGAAAAGCCACCATTTCACATTTGAAAAGATTAATATGCTGAAAGGGCTAATCTGAAAGTGAATTTGAAAATTGACTTACAAAATTATTAATAGTCATTTTGGGAAGTATGACGAAAAACATTTTGATTAAGGGGTGATTTTAGATGATCTAAATAAGTGTACTTTTTGATATTTGTGAAAAATGATTTGAGTATGAGTTGGATTTGAAGTGATGTGACTTAAATAGAATAGTGACTTTTTGACTTTTTAAGGATATCCCAAACAAGGTCTAAAATATGTTGTACTTACCTTTTGTTTTAGCCAATACGTAAAATATTTTTGAATAAACAAAACCTAATTTAGGTTTTCAATTTTTTGTTTTTAGTAATTTTTTTTAAAAATTTAGTCAAATTTCTTTAAATACACCAAATGTAGATGTATTTAAAAAATACATTTTTTTATAAAATTTAAAAAGAATTCAATAAATAAAAAATACAAAATCAATTGAATTTTTGTATTTTTTTGTTATCTTAAATTTTTTTTTTAAAAGTATATCTAAAAAATAAAAAATTAATTACGGCCTCGTTCGACAAGTGATTTTTTTAGCCAAAAAGTCGCTAAAAAAATCAAAAAACTAACAACTTATACTCTGTTTGGGAAAAGGTTTTTGGGATCTTTTTGGCTAAAATAGCCACAAAAAACAAAATAGGTTTTTTAGACAAAACATCACATCTAACCCATAATCATTGCATTCTTTCTTTCACAAAAAGTCAAAAAAAACAAAAAATCCTTCCCAAACTAGTCTTTTTAGCCCTAGGCTAAAATAGCCAAAAAAGTCAAAAAGCAAAAAGCCAACCCACTTCCCAAACGATACCTAAAAGTCAAATATTCAATTTTCTCTCTACTTTTTACATATCTTTTCGTAAAAAAAATTAAAAAATCATCCCAAATATACTAATTTTTTATACCGTCAAAAAATCAAAAAGTTACTAAAAAAGTTTATTCTCAAACGAGGTCTAAATACCAAAAAATTTACTGAAGATACAAAAAAAATATATATATATATATAAAACAAAAAAAATTCAAAAACAGTAATCAATTCAAAAGCAAACCGAGAATAAACAAAAAGCATCATGTGTGCCCCTTCTCTTTTTAAAAAAAAAAAAAAAAAAAAAAAAACTTACACCCCTTGTTTGAAAAGTTGATTATCCTAATTAGTTATTTGATTTTTTAATTATTTTAATTTGACTAAAATAGTTATGTTTAAAAAGTTTTATTTTATAATTAATTTGATAATTGTAAGAGAAAAAAAATTATCAATTTAATGTGATATTTATCTTATTAATTATTTTAGTTTATTTTATTTTTTAATGAGATATTTTAATGGGTGAATTACACTAATAGTCCTTATAGTTTGGGGCTTGTATTACTTTGGTCCCTGACTTTTCAATTGTGACACATTTGACCCTGAATTTTGAATCTTGTTCCAAATAAGGACAATTGAAGATATCATTAAATATTTCAAGGGTAAAATCATCAATTTGATAAAATATAAACTAATTTGACAAAAATAAATGTCAAACAAATATTTTTGAATTTTTAAAAATTATTTCTACTCACTAAAAGTAAAATTATGTAAAATTAATAAATCTTTTAGACATTTATTTTTTTTTTTTACCAAATTAATTTTTATTATGTGTTTGGATAATGATTATGTAAAATTAAATTTTAAAAATTAATCATGTGATTTTTATTGATTTTTATCAATTTTACATAATTTTATTATTCATGGATAAAAATAATTTTTTAAAAATTAAATTTTTTTTTTAACGTTTATTTTTGTCAAATTAGTTTATATTTTATTAAATTGACGATTTTATCCTTAAAATTAAATAATAATATCTTCAATTGTCCTTATTTGGAACAAGATTCAAAATTCAGGATGAAATGTGTCATAATTAAAAAATCAGAGACTAAAGTAACACAAGTCTCAAACTATAGGGACTGTTAGTGTAATTTACCATACTTTAATCTAATCCACTTATCAAACACTCCATAGAAAAGGAGAGAAAATGACAGTTTGACCCCTTTTTTTAATACTTTTGTTTCCAAAAGCCTAAGGGTAAAAAAGTAATTTAGGCAGCAGAGTCGCCTCCTGCGACTACGACTGTCAGCCAGTTTATTTACCCGTATTTTTAGTCCAAATATTCGACGAGCCTATGAAAGAGAGAGAGATACAGAGCACACGGCCTTTCAATCAACTACAGTTCATTCCCAGCAGACACACGACATTTTCTCTCTGTCTCTGGACACCATAAAATACCCCTCCACTCTCTCTCTCTCTCTCTCTCTCTCTATACATTTTCAAAAAGCAGTAAAGCCGTCGTTTCCAAATCCTCCACCAAACGACCATAACAGTCCTCGATCAGGTCAGTTCTAGGGTTCCAATATTGCTCAGCAAATCTATATATGTGTTTATATATGTTTTGTGTGTGTTCATTTTAGTTGTAATTCGTCAGATCTGATTGCTTTGCGAGTTCGAATTTTGTTGTGGAGTGTTTTCAATTTTGTTATAGTTGTGATTTGTGTTGAATTGTGCTGTGTTGTGTTGGATTGGATTGGATTGGATTGATCTTTTCTAGTTTGGTGTTAAGGTAGGGTTTTGATTGGAGGTTGAAGTGGCGGGGATGGCGAATCGAGTGAAGGAGGATGAGAAAAACGAGAGAATTATACGGAATCTTCTCAAACTTGCCGACAATCGCAGATGTATTAACTGTAACAGCTTGGTATGATGCTATGCTAATTATTGCCTTATTCAATTTTGTTTGGTTGGCTTTGCTTGTTTAGTTGATGTTTGAATCCAAGTGTGTTCCTATGTTTGAAGTTGTTTATATAAAAAGGTTAAATTTAATTGTTGTTAATTTAGTTTATGTTTGATAAGACGTTGCATTTTCTGGTGAATTAGAAAGGAAATTACTTTCTTCTTACTTGTGAATTTTACTTGCTGAATTTTATTGACGTCTTAAAATGAAGGGAGACATCGTGGACTTTTTATTAAATCGAAATGAAGGGATATATTTTCATTTTCTTTGAAATGAACGAATACAATTAAATAGATCCAGTTGTTGAAGTTCTCCAATTCTTTGCACCATTTCACCATGAATTTTAACTGTTTATATGCAACTTAAATTTGTGAAACTTCGTTCAGTTTTTTGAGGATACTTGGAAATTGTCAATTAACGGTGTGTGAAACAACATGTGCGGACACATCTGACACTCATTGCTGTGACTTGTCATGTTTAATTGAATAACTTACATTTTTTGAATTGTCCATATAACCTACAAAAAGAGAAAACTATTGCGAAAATTACCGTGAATTAGTGGAATAAGCTACATACAATAGTAAAGTCAACTAGTTCAACAATAATTTTTTCTTTTTTTTTTGGCTCCTCTCCTCTTCATGAATATATATGGTGCACATATATACTAGACATGGCAGTTCTTAGGACGTTTCCATAGGACAATGTACCATAAAAGATTCTAATCGATACTAGTTTCTAAATTAGTTCATACATAGATTAATAGATGCAATGAGAACTCTCAAACACGAAGTGTACGATATGAGTGTATCTTGATAACATGGAAGATCTGAAAATTGCTGGTACCGTTGGTACTATGTGATACAATATCTTTTCTATGTTAAAAAAAAAAATGCATGTTGCCATATTGATTGTATATTTTGATAACATATGGTTACATGATACAATACATGCCATACAGCCTATTTATATCATATGGTCAAATTTGATTAGTTTGACATTTAAACTTAGGGATTGCTTGGAATGTTCTAAATAAGTGCACTTTTTGACTTTTTATGAAATATGGGTTGGGTTTGAAGTGATGTGGTAGAGAGGTGATGTGACTTAAATAAAATAATGTGACTTAAATAAGATAGTGACTTTTTAACTTTTTGGCTTTTTTAGGTTATGACAAATAAGGCCTTATTCTAGTAAATTGATTAGTTGATTTCAATGTCACTTTCTTTTACCTCTTTTGCATAATATGATTTTCTCTATGGTGCACAAAAGGTAAAAAGTTTCATGTTTGTCTTTAGAGTAAGGCAGTCTAATGAGTTATGACTCTTCTTTCTTTCTCATATTTACTTCTTCTTTATTTTTATTTATTTTTTAAAATTTTTTTTTTTATCCTTCTGAGTTTAAAGGCATGGGAATTTGGTACACAACTAAAGTTGTTCAAAAACTTCGAATTTAGAGGTTGACCTTAAACACCACTATGTTAATAAAAACGACGAGAAACATGATTTGACACAACCTAAGTAGCATAGACACATTATTGGGACACCTATGACACTACATGGGACACCTATGACACGATGTGGACAAATCCCAAGGGTTTAGGCTATTCTTGGGCAGACGTTTGACATTTTTGGGCAAAGCATCCAAAATAATGGAGTTAATTTTTTAGTTATGGATACACCCATGAGTTAGCAGACATTTGTCTAGGAGTGTCCATGAGGTGTTGTATCCTACACATCTGAGATAGACATGAAACCTTTCTAGAAGTGTTTGTACTTCTTAAGACACAATGTTGATCCTAGCATCTTGACACAGTGACTTCTTATCAAAATGTCATGAGTTAGCAAGAATACAACTATACACATAACACACATAAAAACATGTATATATATGTATGAATGCATGCATCTAAATCTAATTGTGTATGAAGCCCTCATACTTATGTCTGTTATCTTCACTGTGTTAGGGTTGATTGGCATGACAACCCACTTACACAACCGTTGCATTGTTCTTGATGCAGTTTCATAAGACCAAATTCCAATTATATTTGGCAGTAGTATGCCCAAGTCATGTCTATCATGGTGAAATAATGAGCTCCCTTGACTAGTCAAATGAATGTCATATATATGATCTTGTTATGGAGTATGGACATATGATTCTAATAGAAGCATATGTGCTTTGGTTCTTATCATGTTCCTTTTCTCATTTATTTCATGCCAAAAGAAAGTTGCATCTTAACTTCCTAGGCATATTAGACACATTTTTAGAAGTCTCTAAAAGGCATGTTAGACACATTTTCCGAATATGAAGTATAGCTTAGTGGTCTTTTTGAAAAGAAAAAATAGCATTCATGCACTTCCATGAAAGGGTAAATAAATCTTAGTAAAATGAGTATTTATGAGCTCATAACCTTCCTAATTAAGGCTTCGTTTGCAATTAAACTATCAATATGAGCATTGAACTCTGGAGAATCCCCTAATGATGAGCTATAGTAGATGGAGCCATTTTCTGGGTTACATGCATAAGAATATAAATGAAAAGGAAATGTTTGTTCTTAAATGTTTGCAATTCTAAAGCATCTAAAGTTGTTGATGAAGTAACATTTTTTGCTCTTTTCGTCAATAGTTTTGTGAGAACATTCTCCGTGATTGTTTCCTGTCAGTGTTGTTTTTTGGTTCCTTCACTAGGTTTGGGGTTTTGGAAGATGTTTATGTAGTTTGCATGAATTTTTTTTTTTTTGAAGCCATATGCTTGGTTCATGAAGGTTTTAGATCAACAAAAAATTCTTGTTCACTCCCCCTTTCAAGTTATTTACTTGTTTGGTAATCTATGTTTGTTACAGTATTTGTTGATTCAAAACAAAAGATTGAACTATTCGAATGCCATAAAATTCAAAACTTGGGAAGTAACAAAATTAGCAACTAGAGCCTTGGATTCTAGAGATCTTACTACTAGTACTGTTAAGAAGTTACTTGCGAAAATTAGAGAATGCCCTGTCCAATGAACTAGGATAAAAATATATAGAAAATGGAAATATGATGTTTCCAAAAGGCAAACAGGCAAAGGAACCATTTGTGAATTTTTTACTAAAAACTGCTTTCTCTAGTACCTTCTATGGAATGCATTTTGTTCCATTATGCAAATATGGAACTGATAATTCTTTTGTCATATTGGTTTTATGGATTTTGCTGTGAAGTGATCTTAACTTGAAAAGACAATGTATGTTCTTCAATGCTAGGTCTAACTTGTCTTTGCTGATACAGGGACCACAGTATGTATGCACAAATTTCTGGACATTCGTGTGCACAACCTGTAGTGGAGTACAGTAAGTAGTAATCTATGCTTTTGCCATAAGCTTATGTAAAGAGGAGAGAGGCAGGAAGTGGTGATAAGTTTTTCTATTATTTTTTAGACTGTGATTACTGCTCTGTAACTTACTGAATGAATTAATTATTTGGAATTATATCCAGTCGGGAGTTCACACACAGAGTAAAATCAGTGTCAATGGCTAAATTTACTACGCAAGAAGTTAGTGCTCTTCAAGGAGGGGGAAATGCGGTATGAATAGATTTTTGATAAAGATCTGTCTAATGTTATTGTCGTCTTCATCGATACCAACAACCGTCCTGATTTATCATACTCAACCCATCTCTGTTTCATATCAACAGCGTGCAAAGGAAATTTATTTAAAAGAATGGGACTCACAACGTCATTCTGTCCCAGATACGAGGTTATTGCTTGTTTGTGTTATACTTTGTTATGTTTTTCCAATACATAATGCAGTTCTGATCTATACATTTGCTGCCAGTAATGCTGAGAGGCTTCGGGACTTCATTAAGCATGTTTATGTGGATAGAAGATATACTGGAGAGAGAAGCTTTGACAAACCTCCAAGGGTGAAGATGGTAAGATACACAAAAGGCCTCTGCTGAAACTTATTTTTTTGATTTTTAATTTTTTATCCTTCTTCTCAAGGACTTGTTAACAGTGGAGGTGACTTTTGAATATTAATAGAAACGATTGTCACTAGTTTATGACTTAATTTAGGTGGTGATATGATTGTTTCAAAGCTCATTGTTCTGCCAGTCTGGTGGTTTTCATTTTCTCTAAAAGATGCATTTGCATATCATGCAGGGTGAAGCTGAGGACTCCTACGAAGGCAGGAGGACAGATACATATCAAGGTGGAAGAAGCCCACCATATGAGGACACATATGAACGTCGTTACAGCGATAGACCTAGTCCTGGTGGAAGAAGTGATGATAGAAATTACAGAAATAATTATGGTGAAAGAAGTCCAGGATACGATCAAGAAAGTCGGCAGTATGGTGATTTCAAGAGAAGTCCTGGCCGTGCTGAGATAATCAATGACTGGCGACGGGAAGAGAGATTTGGAAATGGAAGGAGATCTGAAGATGGTAGAATTTCTGATGGAAGTTCTAAGATGGAAGGGAGGTCACCTGACCACCAAAAGGATGTGAATATCTCCAGTCCTCCTATGGTCCGCCCTGTTAGAGATATTCTGGGGGAGAATGTATCTCCCCTTCGGGTTATTGAACCTCCAAAAGCTAATGGTGGCGGGGTTACTGATGGATCTCGCACGCAGGTGAGGAGTGCTTTGTTATGCCACATGTATGTTTATACATGTGGATTGTTTGCCTTGTAAGGCTTTTTATATGCTTTACCTGAATTATTTGCAGATTAGACTCCATTGATCTAATCTGGTTGCCTTGAATCCCACTGCATCAAGACAAATAATTGATTTTTTTTCCTTTTTGTTTTAGCTTTACCCCTATGAAAATAAGTAACTTTTATTATTGATGTTTCTAATTGCAGAGAACTGCGTCTTCCAGTAGCTTGGCGTCCTCTAATGGGAACCCAGCAGACCTTAAAAGGGAGAATTCAGGAATTTTGATCGATTTTGATGCTGTTCCTGAACCTCCTGCAATCCCACAAACACAACAAACAGCAATGGGTCAGTCAGTTGTGCAGCCAACAACTTCATCCAATAGTGACAACTGGGCATGTTTCGATTCTGCTCCTGAGGTGAAAATATCTCTAGCTCCCGCAAATGCAAATTCACTGGAATCTGTACTTTCACAGTTGACGGTTCCAGCATCTGTACCAGTTCAAACCACAGGATTTCCTGGTGCCAACATGTCAGCACTACCATCTGCTCATAATTCACTAGGTGCACCTGTAGGACATATGTCTATTTCACTCTTTGGTGATAATGCTCCAGCGGCTGTGCCGGTAGACAACTTGACAAATTTTCCCCCTGTTAATGCTCCAGTGGCAGCACCTGTTGGGCACGTATCCGTGTCCCCCTTTGGGATTGGTGCTCCAGTAGCCTCAACAGCAAACAAATCGACAACATTTTCATCGGGATTGCCATCAAACAGTGCAAATTCTTTTGTCAAAGTTGCTGATGGAGGGCAGTGGCCCAACATGCTTCCTCATCAACCTTCTTTATTTCCTGCTACTGGTAGTCAGCCTACTGCTCAGCCGTTCACTCCGCCAGTTAGTGGATCTTCAAACAATCAGGTGTGCTTCATGGCTTATCTTCTTTCATCCAGTTATACAACTCTGCTATGGTTATTGCAGTAGTTTTAAATTTTACCTAATACACTATGCAATTTTTGCAGCCATGGAATTTGTCTATTGCCTCAAATCCGCAAGGTCCTTTGAGTATACCATCTGCACAAACATCTCAGGCTATGTCAAAACCTGCCCCAGATGGCACATCACAATCCTCTTCCACGGAAGTTAAACCAAGTGGGAGAACTGAACTTCCAGAGGTGATGATGGAGTTGCATATTTGCTTCATCCTCTTACTTCTTGTGTTCCTTCTGGTTTTGTTCATGGTTTTCCACGTCTTACAATTTATTGTTCTTTTTTGATAAGAATCTTACAATGAATTATATTTTATATGCAGAATCTATTTGCTGCAACTTATCCATCTCCTGTACCAGTTCCGGCCTGGCAAACTGGTCCACCCCAGGGATATGGGTTCAATATGCAATATAACAACACTGCAATGGTATCTAGCACACCCCAACATAATTATGTTGATTACTTGCTGCTGTCTCTTATTTTTAATTATGTTGTCAAATTACTAACTAGTTATTGTGCTCTATTTTTACAGCCCATGTCAACTTTTCCACATTCATCAAAATCAACTAATCCATTTGATCTCAACAATGAATTATCTCCAGTTCAAGCTCCAATGGTAATGCCTACCCACTTTATTCAAACTGATTTTCTCCCCAACCGCTTCGGACTCTTTAGTGTCATCTTGAAGTGTTAACAAAACATAAAAAAAGAAGGAAATCTGCAATGTTTGCTTACATGGTTTTGTGTGCATGCCGCTTACATTCATGGTCATTTCAGAAAAGTAGAATAGAAAAGTTGGCAGGAAATGGATTTATTGACAGGAAGATTGATTTTGAGTGTGACTGATTGAATAGGGCTCTGATTAAACTTTATTTATGATTGAAACACCTGCAGATAAAATATCTGATTAGATTGTAATTCAACCTTCCCTTTTTGGTTTGCTTAATCAATTACATAATAGTATGTCATTGTCAGTTAAATTTGAATATTTTGCATTGATTGATTTCTATTTTAAAGAATTTTAGCAGTTACATCGCAAAATTTATTTTTTCAAACGAAGGATTTAATCTGATGTATTCTGTGTTTCCTGTAATGTAGTTTCCTTCCATGGCATCCTTGCATGGTGCTCTACCAAATGTGGCAGCTCCAGCAGGCTTATTGAGCACTTCCAGCCTCGGTACCCCTTTGACATCATGGATGCCATCTCAGTCATCTTATCCATCAGCAATGCCTGCCCAGGCACCATCTTTTACATATGCAGTTCCTCCAAGTAATATAGCATCTACCATTTTTTTTTTTTTTTCATACCACCCCGGGATTCTGTTTGTTCTTTACAGGTGGTGATATGTTTGTAATGATGTCTCAGGTGCATACATGGGGCAACAGATGCCTAGTAACTTGCCACCCAGGTAACTTCTGTTCTGTTTGTATCTTTTTCAATTGTAATTTTTCTTCCTCTTCAAGGCTAGTCTGCTAACTTTAACACAACTTCAAATATTCCCAAAATAATAAAGAGATTTTAGCATTTGTTTGCTTTTGATGTGAGTCTGTTTAAGCTGTTATTGGATTTTAGAAAAAATCGACATGTCCATACAGCTGTATGTGTTTTTTCCCCAGTTAAACAAAGATGTTCTGATGTGAACTTTTAGTTGTGAATTTCCAATTTGAATGACTTATATTTGTTATTTGGAGAGAGAGAGATGTGTTGGGGGGGGGGGGGGGGGGAAATGTCCCACAGGCAGGGTTGGTCTGAGCTGAGATTTTAAATTTGTTTAATTTTGAGCTAGGCTCGGGATGAGGGCCTTTAGCCTAGCCTAGCCGCCTCAGGTTACCCATTTAAAAATATTAGTTCTATTATTTTTTAATTATTTACATAATAAAGTAAAAAGTAATAAAAGATAAGAAAAGTATAAACACGTGTGATTTTGAGTACTTGGCATGCATTGGTTGTAATTTGAAGAACCTTTTTGTCTTTGGTAACCTCTGCAGGCAGCAAGGAGTGATGGGGTTTAGTAATGAGGGAGCTACTTTCGGATCTTCAATTCTGAACCAGCAGCATCAGCAACTGGGTGGAATATATTCAGCACCTGCTCCCCAAAACACTTTCTCCACCGTTGGAGGCAACCCATTTGGTTAAATTGAGAAGACAATGGCCTTCTGACCCCATTCTACGGCCTCCTTCTCAAGTCACTGGGTGGAAATTTCAAGTTTTGTTCATGTTGTATATTAAGTCGAATGATCCAGCCAACGGTGAAGATTTATAGCGTGGGGTCTTGGGTGAAGGTTCGAATTCTGTGCATGGGCCATGTAACATTATTGCAATTGCTGGAAGAAAAGAAGATTGTGAGATGCAGATAAAGAAATAGCGGTATATGATTATGATTTGTGTAGGGGATTGAGCAGCTCATGGAGTTTGTGTGCAGGTATGTTTTGTCAATTATTTGATTAAGTGTTTCATTGGGTGATGAGGTTTGTGTTTGTGACTGCTGCTCCCCAAAAATTTTTAGCAAATTTTTAAGCTATTTTTTGCATGATTATAAATTTTTCTTCACAATTGAGTGAGGTCATATTTTGTCAGTAATTTTATAAAATTGAATGTTTGTAAAGCATATATTGTGTTTTGCTAATTATTTTTGCTATTGATGTTGATATGGTTGGTGGCATATGCCATGTCCCATCTTTTAAAGCTTTCTTTTAAAAACTTGAAATAAAAGCAGTTGATTCGGGTAAGAAAATGCTATACAAATTAATAAATTTTATGAATTTTATTTATTAAAAAACTTGACACGTAAGGATGAAGTTTTAGAATAAAAAATAGAATGAGGTCTGAATGGGTTTCCAAAAGGGAGACAAAAAAAAAAGAAAAAAAAAAGAAAAAAGAAATACGATTGATGAATTTAAACCATGAACACAGATGGAGATTTATGGTTGCGTAAATGTTTCCTCAAGTAGAGAGTATTTACAAATAATAAAAATGCCTTTCTAATCATATCAATGTGCAGGGCTGTATAGAACAAGAAAATCTATTACATCATAGTGGCATAGAGCACCCTCTTTTAAGGTTTTCTAAGCTTCCCTCAAGATGAACTGGAGAATATATATATGCACATCACAAGAATGGAGGCAACCTTTGGAAAATAATTCATCAGGACACCCTTACACTGATTCAGCTACTGACTGTCTGCTTTTCCACATTATTGGAGCTACCAGCATCCATACTGCACCCAAAAAAAAAAAAAAACAAAAGAACATTTTCTTCAGTTTGCTAATTTTTTGAAGGAGAAATTACAAGAAAAAGAAAAAAAAAAAAACAAAAACCCTTAAGCCCTCGTAATAAATCAAAAACTTTTTAATTGTTTCAATATAAACTCTTTTAACTTTTAAAATTGTATTAATTCTAACCATTTGTTCAACTAACAGAACATAGGGAATTTAAATAATTTAATCACTTTTTTGTTGGTAGCGTTGGATGGCAACAGTGGCTAGGGGTGATATTGAGTTGGGGAAGGGGAAGAGTAACGGTGGACGGGGAAAATAAATGGAGTGATAGTAGTGGATTGAGAAAGAGAAGAGGTGATGATGGATGACTAATGAATACAAAATGGATAGTTAAAATTGATACCATTGTAAAAATTCTAAGTTTAAATTGAAACAATTAAAAAGGTCAAATTTTTGAGTTTTTTTTTTTTGGATTGTAATTTTTCCTTTTTTTTAATCATAGTGGCATCCAAAACTCTCTAGTTTTTATGATAGTGAAATTTTTACTTAAAAATGAGTATAATAGCATACAACGTTCAAGAATGCCATGAAGTTTGCATCTCCGATGTAAACTTAGGGTTTTTGTTGAGTTAAAAAAGGTCGGTGCACAAAGCTCTCATTTATGGCAGGGTCTGGGAGAGGTAGTACGTTTTGTTATGTACTTACTGTAAAGGCAAACCGCAAGCCATTCGTTTACTATTCTAACCCAAGTGCTGGTCCAACCGACATCAATTGTCCACCTGCAAAGAATTCAATAATGTTCTTAGTAAAGGGTGGGCAAAAATGACAGTTGTAACCGTCATTTGAAAAAAAAAAAAAAACTGAATGTAAATGGACGGGGTAATTTAGATAGCTGCATAGGGCTAATTTGGGTATGAAAAAAAAGCTTAATATAGCTTTAAAACATATTCTAATGTGCTTTATCTAAAAGTACTACTATTAGCATCCCATCAATTATTTTAGATCCTCTATTTTTTAGCCTTTTTTTTATTATTATTTATTTATTACAATAATAACCTTAAATGAAATTACTAAAAAGGATATCAAAAATTTTAATACACCCCATCTTACAATTAAACTCACATACCCACTACATCATGAGTTAGGGTTTATAAGACCATCCACCTCCATCACTACCCATCTATCTTTCCCAATTTTCATCTTCAAAACCTACCTACCTTCAAAACTTCGAAAACCCTTCAACGGAAATATTTCGGCAGCAATGGTGTTAACCATTTGATTACATACATTTCTCTGGCAATGACAATGAGTGAAAGTTTTTTCAATAATCACAACTCTACGAGACGAAAGGAGTACAATAATAAAAACTCAGAAAAGGTTCATAACTTTGATGTTGTTCTTAACTTAGAAGAGATTGGCCTTGTGAGGGTAAGTTTTTTGAAAAAAGATGGCAAAAATAATAAAAACTGTTCGTCATTTTTTCGAGACTAAACTCCCGAACATATGACCGAAATTCGGCAACATAGGTTTGAACATTGTTTATTTGTTCAGGAACAGGTAACCGAACATTTTTTATTTGTTCGGGAACAGATAACCGAAGCAGCAACAGAAATAGGCAAACAAAGGAGGTCAGACCACTCTTGGGTGGTCGACTGGTCAGTTGACGGGGTGAAATCCTGCCTAGTTTTGCTCACACAGAGAGCATACAAGTACAGTGAAATCATGGATAAATCACAGAAAACTAACCAAAGAAGCATGGAAGTGGATTGTGTTGTGTATGTGAAAAGAGGTAATAGAAAGAAAAGAAAAGAAAAAAATCAAACAAATTGACAAATCTTGTAATAAAGCAGAGAAAAAATTTCTTAATCACCACAAATTTTTTTCACTAGTTTTGGGAGGTTCCACCATCGTGAGTTTTGTTAAGGTTTTGGGAGAGGCTTTTTGGGGTGTGGGGGTGTGTATTTGAATGAGTGAAATATTTTTATAAAATTTTTTTGATATTATTTGGGGGGGAGGAGAAAAGAAATCTTAAGATTTTTAAAATTTATAAGTAGTGGTCCTAATAAATGGAGTTCTAAAATAATTGATGGGTGTTAATCATCTTATCTAATAGAATAGATAATAAATATATACACATGCAAATAAAATGAGTTCAACAATTTACCTTTTCATGGTATGATGAGTATTCCAACCAATCAATAGCATAGCAAAATACATGGCTCCTGTGGCGAAAACGAAATGGAAGAAGCCAAACCCGTATGGAACATCATCTTCAGACTCTCTTTCCTTCTTCTTAAACTGCACCTGTCGATGTTAGATGTGCATTTTTGTCAAAGCATTTTACTAATGGAAAGAGTTTGAGTGACACAAACCTGAAAACATTGGGAATCAATGCCTGTTGAAAATGTTGCAATAACAATTGCAAGTACTCCAACAACCAAGCTCTGTCGAGATATGATATTCATATAGTTATTTAGGGGAAAGTTTCAAATACTAGGTACAATAGGAGTGACAACTCAGCTTTCTGATATATATGTGAACAAAATGGTAATATAAGTATTGAGGTCCAAATTCCACTCTCTGAGGCCAGCCAGCCGGGTGACATTACATATGATTGGTAGGATGAACCTTCCAAGTCTGGGTGAACCGTACTTAGTGTTAAAAGTATAAGTTCGAATCCCTGCCTATGTGCGAGTCCGTGACTTACCACTATATAATTAAGTGACTCTGCTATGTAGCAACCACATAAGGGTGACCTCTAGGGTCTCGACTCCTTATAGGGTCTAACCCCAGAGGTTACCTCTTTGTGATTAGGCCTTTTAAAATTGTAATATAACAACGGCAAAAAAAAAAAATCATAAGTTGAGCCTCCAAGTTATTTGAACCCGTAAATAGATATGAAAAAGTCAAAGATTCTTCAGAAATCCAAATATTACTATGATGGTTAACCAGTCTCCATTGGCTGCCGCTCCCACTTTCTTGATGCACTTTTCTTCCGGTGGTTCGCTGCAAACACAAAGGTGCAACTGTAAGTTTGTAAATTCAAAGATTAGGTGAAATTAAGGATAATTTGGTAAAGAATTTAGTTTCCATTTAAAAAATCAAATAAGAAACTTGTGACTCAGGAGAAAAAACAAAGAAAAAAAAGAAAAGAAAATGAAACCATGTGTCAGATTTTCAGTTTAAAGTGACTGCTTTCTTGTGAGCAAGTAGATTTATGACTGCATGGACAAGGTTACTGAGGACAAGAAAACGCACATGTTGAAATTCCTCTACATACTTGCCAAGGGAGGAAAACAAACATTTTTCTACTGACAAATTCTCACAATTTTACACTTGGTTTTGCATATGATGATCAATACCAATAATTTTTGAGAAATAATGTGGAAGAGAACCAGAGAGCAAAAATAAGAATTAGAGGGAGGAAGAGAGAAGAGGAAGAGGAAGAGGTCAACAAAAATTAGGGTTCCAATAATCTCAATCAATATTCAATCATGCAAAAAAGTAAGTTTCTCATACATCCTCTGTATATATATAGATTATATTCTACTCTCTACTAAGGGCATATTAAAAAATAAAATAAAAACTAGAAATAATCCAAATAAGGAAACAAAAAGCCTAATAAAACTAAAATTAATGCCTACTGCGCCTAATATACATCTTCAATCCTCCTCTTCATTGATCCCCATTGGAACAACTTCATGGTAATATTGCGTGATTAGAAATGGGCCTATTGTTGTGTTTGAAGTTTTTAAATATTTATTTATTTTCTGGGGTGAGGGGTGTTTAGGCTTGTTCCAGCTTCCATGCACAATATGAGGTTTATGAATGATGCATTCTAAGCAGAGCAGTAAATTTTTTAATATTATAATAGCATTAGAGTATTAGAAACCAAGCCTTCTTATGGCACTCCAGCAGAGGAACACCACATAAAGCCCCATAAGCCCTGGAGTCAAGAAGCCAGCATTCACCTGTTTCACACAAATTATATGTGTGTATATATATAATTTATTTTGAAACAGGAATGAACTGAAGCAGATACTGAAGATTGAAACTTACTTTTGGGTGGAGAGAGACACTGGTCATGAGTTGGAGGAGTACTAGTGTCCAGGTGATGAAGAAAATGTTAAGAAGGCACGATGAGTCTGGTGCATACCAAATGTACATCGAAATGATCCCCATAATGCATAAAACATATGCAGTTGTTGCAAGTAACATCACTTGGATATGGCTGCAATGCAAAAAGCACTCTAATTAGTCACAATTCCCAGGTCATTATAAAACACAATTGGATATGCCACGTTTTTAAAACATAATTTTTAAATTTGAAGTTGTGTTTTCAACACCCGACTTCACTGAATTGTTGTTCCACAGATTCACAGTAGTTCATGAAGTCATGTTTTTATCCCACAAATTTAATTCTTCATTCTTATTAGAATCGGGTTTTGAAAACACGACTTCAAATTTAAAATTGTGTTTTGAAAACTATACTTCGCAAACTATCTGAGCATGTGGGAAATAAGTTGAAACAACTTGGATTAGGGAATTTGTTTTCAAAACACTTGGGTTTGATAAAAAACTCTTTGTAGTTGGATTGAATTGAATGAGGAGAACACTTACCATTTGTCAGAATTTTTGTCAGAATGACAACAATCATTTATCCATGTAATGAAACTGATGATGCTGATTAGCTGAATTAGTAAAAAGACCCTGCAAAGGATTATTAAAAGATCATGAGAAAGAGGCTTTAAGCAACATGAGAAACTAAACTGATGGACATATCTTGTTCTTCAACTTCCACAACAACCAATTCTGAAAACATTATGTATTTGAAGACAAATATAGAGGAGGAATCAGTGATACCCGGCACCAAAATGCGCAAGATCCCCTGTCAAAAAGCAATGTATGAAAAGCATGATCAATATTTAAAATTATAAAAACTTGCAGATCAAAGAGAAGGAACAATTATCACAAGGTAGCTTAAGGACTAAATTACACTAACCATAAAGGTGAATAACAACTGAAGGAACAAAAAAGGGCAGCACCGTCAGTCCAATCATCAAAAGAATCTTGGCAGACCACCATCCAGAATGCCACAATTCTCTTGGTGTGCACAACTTTGAGGTACCAACTGTAGAAAGAAACATTACAAAATAGAATATCTATTTTGTTATTAAGGTTCATGCCAATCTACCCACAAAGGAATGGAAGGTTTTCAGAATTGAAATTGAAGATTGAATTTGTTATTTTTTATTTTTAATGATATTTTTTGTCCAATGGTACTAGGCTTCACAATAGACCTAGATGAAGGCGGAGTGAACATTCCACGAGATTTGAGTTGCACCATCCCATTTATTTCCAATTGTAGTAGTTCTCACTTCTTCTCAATCCTTAATGTGCTTAATATATCCAAATTCTAATAAGTGCTTCAAATTCTAAGAAAGACACACACAGACGAACCAAAATTTGCATACCACATTCACATTATCAGTGCATAAAGAAAAAGTAAAAGAAAAACACACACACACATACACAAGAACAAAAATTTGCATCCCACATTCACATTTTTGGTGCATAAATAATCTTTTCTTTTTCTTTATATTTTGTTCATAAACCTTGATATTTTCAGAAATTTCCACACTGTTCTTTTCATTCATAGAAATCCTTTCTTCTCCTGAAGGTTGAAATGGTTTCTTACCTCATTTTTTGTGTTTCTCTTTTGGTCCAAAAATGTGGGGGTCCAAAACAGGAGAAAACTTTCTGAGAAAATGTTTCTTACACCTTGGGGATTTAATAATTTCCGTTAACTACTGAGAAACTGTAATAACCCTCACCGTTGTTTACCGAATGAGCACTGATTACTGTTAAACCGAGACTGATTATGATTGATAACTGAAGTAAACGAAATACTGAACTGACTGACTGAAATCTGAAACTGATTGATTGAGTGTATCTATTTGAATTGCATGTCTATCTGTTGCTTGTTTCATTATCTGTTTATGTCTTTATGATTGAACTGCTAATTGAAGGCCTTATCGGCGGCCGAACCGGAAATCGTTTAGTGTTTCATGATCATCATAATTTATATGATTTTATGGTATATTTAACTGAAAATTTAATTGGTATGATTAAATTAGATTAAATGTTGATAAATTGTTAGTTGGTTTTAATTACACCCTTGCCATTTTGAGTGGGCCACTATCTAACATCTATAGGAGCCTTGGTACACTTAGACACACACATTTCATCAGCCATTTTTGTTGCCTACAACCGACCAAGATAGAGAGAGAGAATTAAGGGAGATTTTGGCCTCATCTTGTGTATTGCTTGGTGGTCTTGAAGAAATTGAAGTGTAGATTGTCAATTGAGCCTCTAGACTTGCATTTGAAGACCTAAGGTAGATCATTGAACCTCTCATTGTTGTATTTAAGATTGTTCTTGCATGACTCATGTCAAATTGTAGAGTTAAAGCATGAATTGGTTCAATAGTGTCGATATAAAGCTTAATTGTTGCATGCATGTGTATATTGAAGAGTTTCGAGCTTGATTTCATGGAAACCTTGCATGCATGTCTATCTTTTGATCATAATCCATGATTACACCAAGTTCTTGAAGAAATGAGCTCAATTGAGCAAGCATTAAAGCTTTAAATTGATTTGAATGCATGCATGTCATGTTTGAACATTGTTCATGAAAATGAGTTTAATTGAAATACCCTTGGGCCTTGATTCCTCAAATTGACCTTTGTAGCATGTTGTTCTATGAGTTTACTTAGGTTTTCCAGAAAATTGGCCTAAGAGGATCGAATTTTATGCATCTAAACTTGATTTTGAGTTTGGGACTCGAATCTGGAATTTCCAGATTTTGGTCTTCCCCTCGAGCGGGGGAAGTGCCGCTCGAGCGGGAAAATCGAGCTCCCAGCATCTTGCACTGTTCATCAGTCCGCTCGAGCGGAGGAATGTACGCTCGAGCGGAGGACTGAGTGACACGCTCGAGCGGGCATCGAGCGTGAATTTCACCTATCCAGTACTTTTTGGTCTGCTCGAGCGGATAAGTTGACGCTCGAGCGTGAACCGTTGTCTGCATGTCTGCTCGAGCGGGGAATTATGCGCTCGAGCGGGACCCTGTTTCACTGCAAATTCTAAAAATGTTTTCTGAATACATCTTTGCATTCTCATCCCATCCTAGGCATTCTTAGGCCTAGTTTAAGACATCTTAATGAGGATATAGATGTAGAACACACCGAGGCAATTAGGGATTAAGTTATTATCTTTCCCAACTGTGTAACTTAGTGTGTGTTCATTCTGTACTGTTTAGGGTTGGCATTTCGAGGAGACGCTCTAGCCTACTGTAGCCCAGAACTCTGTGAGTAACAATTGTGTAAAGATATGTTCAAAATGATTATCTTTTGAATACTGAACTGTACTGCTTTCTGAACTGATACTGTTAACTGAATGAATGTATGTCCTATATTCTGAACTGTATTGCGGCATCCTTAGCAACTACTGTTACTGTTACAGAGATCTCTGTCGGTTCCCTTGTTGGAACCACTACTGTTTACTGATTGATGGCCATCATTTACTGTTCGGTCTTTTAAGACCTACTGTTTACTGTTATGCTAATGGATGTACCACATATGACTGTTTACTGTACTGAACAACTGATATACTGATTTAATGAACTGTTTTCATTACTGTAAGGACATTCATTCTAAACCTCTTTACGCATTGTGTTATTCACTAGGCTTTAGCTCACTGCTCATATATATATGTAGGTGTACAGGCACCGGATCAAAGCTAGAAGTGTCAGGGTAAACTCCAGTTTTGTCAAGCCAACCACTGTGCCTCACTGCGAGGTTCCGAGCCTGCCAAGCTATGGCTAAGGGGTGTTTTTATTTCCCCGTCTGTCTCTGTACCGTTTTGTAATACTGTATAGACTGTACTGTACTGTGTTGATAGGGTTTTAGTCCCTACTCTGAATGGCTGTATATAATGTACATACTGTTTTGTCACTGCCTGTACAAATGTATGAAAAGTCTTTTTGCATACAGACTGTCACAGCTCATTGGACATTGTTTTATTACTGTATTGGCTTCCGCTATGCCCCTGTACTCTGTTTTACTGTTCTACTGTTAAGCAGGCCTTCGGTAATCTCGGATTACTGGCCGGTTACGGTGCTAAACCCATAGGGGCGGGTTTGGGTCGTGACAGAAACTCATACATATTATTAGCAAGAACTAAACTGCTAAATTGAAAGGATACAAAACATCCCAAGCTCACTCGCAGAACTCCTTCTGTACCCAAACACTCCTTGCCACCTCCACATCCTTTTAGTCCTGTAACCAAATCAAATTATGTTAGCATCCAACATGCCACACATGAAGGGCAATGCATGTAAGAAACATGACTGAAGTGTGTTGTGATTGTAAGAAATCTCATAGGAAGTAAAAGTAAATCTCTCAAAATGTTCAGACTTGTGGACATCAATGGTAAACTTAATAGTATATAATGGTGGCTCTGATGTCATTCCAATTTTGTTTTCATGGAACTAACTAACTACTATCTCTCTCTTTTAAAGCAAGAAATCATATGAATATGAATTCAAGAAAATAAATAAATCTTACTTTCCATTTCTTTCAAGGCGCTATGGCCATAATCTCGAACTGCCCATGCAAGAAAAGTTGCAACGAGAAACATTAGGCCATAAACATATCTGGCCATCCAAGGGTTGGAGCCATTATAGAATTGACTGCACCAAGAGCCCTTTGTGAGCTTGGCATACCGGTCAATGGTGCTGTTAGTCGTGCCCTCCTCCATTTCTTCTTCAGTGCCGGCAATTATTTTCCACCACATACAGTATCAATGGAGAAGCAAAGAACTAATGGATTTGGTTCCACTAGTTCCTCTTCAACTGCAATTCAAATCAATAATGATGTTTAGTACTTAGTAGGACATCAGTGTAGTGTTTTTCCAAGTGGGGCAAAGTTCATGAAAAAAACAATGAGTGACCAGTTTCAATTGTCATGACAGTAGACTCTGAAGGGTTTAAACTGAAATAGGGAAGGGTTTTTACACTTAATAAATTTGTACAAACTTTTCTTACAACTGATGTGATATGCAATAGTAAAACTTTAGAATTTGAAATGGGACCCAATAAAATAACATAATTGGAGCAAAGTTTGTTTTATACATAAGAAGAGTTTGTTTTATACAACTCAAGAGTATCAGCCTCCAAACATAACATCTTACTCTTAATTCAGTACATTAGAGTGATGTAAGCATTTATGTTAGCATTATTGGACATCCCTTTCAATTGTACACATACCAGGGTACAAGAAAATCCTAGTTTTTTTACCGAATGCAAGTTGTTTGAAACAGAATTCTTAAATTTAAGCAGTTATAAACTAATTTATTGAACCTAGGATTAAAACAGAACTTCACAAAACAACTTCGGTTTGGGAAATAAGTTTTAAACTGCTTGGATTTGGCAATTTTGATTTTAAAAAACAACCAGCATTGGTAAAAATCTCAGAAAATCACATTCAGGTAAAGTTACAGGACTCAAAAAGTATACATTAACATGGATGTACACTGTTCGCTGGCCTTAGTTCACACTTTAGTTATGCTATAGGGTAGCAGGACAGGAATCATAGACTGACAGGTAATCAATTAACAAAGAACAGAAAAAAGAAAAGAAAGGACAGCTAAAGAAATTGATCTTTCATAATTGCAGATCTCTAATGCTGATGCAGATGTCTGATTATGTAATGGTTACACTTATGCAGCAACTCTGTGTCCCAGTATAGCAAATATCCTACCTACCTAGCAAATTCATATGGCTCATGATTAGTGATCACCCAATACTCTGCCAACGGCAATTTGCTCATGAATATGATTTGTTCACCCACCTATACAAGTGCGTCTTTCAAAGTTTATTTATTTATTTTTTATTTTTTTAAATCTTGTTTTCAAAACATGACCTTAGGCTTGAAATTGTGTTTTGAAAAAATGAATTCAAAAATAAAAATTAAAAAATTTGATTTGTGCTACTATCACCAGTTTCAATCATGTGAAGTCGAAAGTTAAGATGTTTTGAAAACATGACTTCAGTAAAGGTGTGTTTTCAAAACACAACTTTAAACTTAAACTGTGTTTTCAAAACATGACTTCACAAAATAAGATGAGTTTGAGAAATAAGTTCAAAATTAATAATAGTAAAATATAATTGCTATCATAGCACTCTCAATCTTACAATTTTAAAATTTGACGCTCTCACTCAACTCCGGCTCCGGCTCCGGCTCTCGCACAAGCACCACTCAACTTAGGGTCCACACCAAAATACCTTTTTGTTTTTTGTTTTTGTATCATTTGATACTTCTACCCCCAACAACTCATTGATTTACATTTTGCAACATCATTGTCTTCAATAAGTTGAAGTAACCACAAATGGTATAACTGTACTTTTAAGTCACTAAATCACTTTCTCAGTGTTTCTTTTGCTTTCCCTTCTTTCTCTCCATTAGTATATTGAAAAGAAAGAAAGAAAAAAAAAAAATTAGAGTTGAAAAAAATAAAATAAATATTTCGTAATTATGAAGAAATACACATATCTAAATATCTGGAAAGAGAGAGGTTCTGTATTTCGTTTTTCAGTTTAGATGAATTTCATTGAAAATAGACCAATCATGTACTTGCAGCAATATAAATAATGTCTAATTTTTTTAAATAATTGAAACTTTTTCAAATAATTGCAAAACCAAATGACAACAACATTGAATCGTAAATTATATGATTATATATACACATTGAGTTTTCATTTCACGGTGTGATCAAGTCCCAAACATTGAAGTGATTAATAAAACAGATCAAAAACTATGAACAGAGTCGGAGTACAGCTGAAAAAGTCTGAGAAAATGCATTGAAGATCACAAGAGAAGTGTTAAATTTGAGAGAGAGAAGATTGAATTGAAACAGAACGAACCTGATGAGAAGGAATTAGAAGAATCGGTGATGGAGATCTAAATCAGAGACCAAGTTTCTTTCTCAGAGAAGAAACTTCAACAACCTCTTTTCTCTCTTTTATTCGATTCTGGTTTCTTCTTCTTTGCTCTTCTTCGCTTTTGTATTTTTAGCTATACATACATATATATATATATATATATATAGGGAGAGAGAGAGAGAGAGAGGGAGAGAGATTGCTTTTTGGTTTGTTGCTTGCCTTGGTTCTTTTTTCCCGCTTCAAGGCTTTCTGTTTCAGCTTTTCAGGATTGTATCTTTGAAGGTTTAACTACTCTTTATATATTCTCATTCATAGAATACAAATTTTAAAAAATTAAATATTTAAATCATATATTAAATTCAAATTTAATGGAGAATTGGATGAAATTTAAGGATGAATGTAGTCATTTTCATCAAACTTGGATCGAACGGTTTGGTTTTGAGACTCGAATTCTATTTTTAAGGTTTTGGTTTTTTGTGTTTTTTTTAGTCTTTAACAGACTTTTTAAAAAGATTTTTTTATTGATAAATTCTATTTGAAGGTGTTTCAACTCAATTAGACCATGAAGGAAAATTATAACTTAATTAATTTTATGTATTTATATTTTTATTTTATAAGATCTTTTTTTTCTCTTTTATATTATTTATTGGACTATTATATCCTTATATCTAATAATATGTATTATATAGAAAAATGATATACACTTTTTTTTTTATTGCTACCTGTATTTTAGTAGTTACCGTTATTCACGTTTTTCTTTTTAATCAGTTTTATTCACGTTTGTGGTACTGTTTCATTGTGTTAGAGTTTTTAAACTCTCTATTTGGTAGGGTTTAGAAGCTCTAGTTTACACATGGTGGTAAAATAATATTATATTCATCCATTGTTGCGGTGAAGTTTTGTGTTCCTAAATTATCACTTTGTGTTCGAAGTTCTGTATTCGTCCATTGTTACCTGTGTTCGAAACTCTATATTTCTCTATTATTGTAAGTCGAAACTCTATTTATGTCTAGTCAATTTTGTTATAAACATATTCTTCAAATGTGGATTTGATTTTATTTGAATTTGTGGAACGATGAAATTGCATAAATTGTAAATGATAGTAATAATGATAAGGTTGATGATGAAGATGAGGATGTGGGTGATATTTTTTTATTTTTATAGTGATTGAGTTTTTTTTTAGATTTCTAATTCTATTACTGCCATTATTTCTATTTTTTTGTCAATTAGTGGGAATGTTCACATTTCACATTTCACATTATTTGAAAGTCTGAAAAATAAGTGTTGAAATATAGATATAGAAATAATTATAAATTTCGTAAGATGTGCATATTCGCATATCATTAGTTATTTATTACTATACTTATTGTTTGAATAATTATTTTTTGTTACCATTAAACAATTGAAATAGTCATCTTTTTTTTTTTCAATTTTGTTTCATGTTGCATTGTGAATGTTCAAATTGGTATGACTTTAGTTTTTCTGAGGTTAGCTATATGTTAATTGTAAATTGTGAACATTCACATTGTATTTTGGTATGAGTTTTTTTTTTTTAATTTTTTCAAAAGTTAGTTGTATTTTGTGTTTTTTTTTTTTTTACTATGCTTGTTGTTGAACAATCATTTTTGTTACTATTGAACAATCGAAATAGTCAATTTTCACTTTTTTTAAATTTTATTTTATGTTTTCACATTGCAGTGTGAATATTCACATTGGTATGAGTTTTTTTTTTTTTTGAAAAAAAAAAAAACTAGTTCTATATTAATTGTAAATTGTGAACGCTCACATTGTATTTTGGTATAAGTTTTACTTTTTTGAAAGTTAATTATGTTTGTTGTTTTTGTTAATATTTGTTAGTTGAACAATCATTTTTGTTACCATTGAACAATTGAAATAGTCGATTTTTACTTTTTTTAATTTTGTTTTATGTTTTCATGTTGTAGTGTAAATGTTTACATTGATATGAGTTATTTTTTTTAAGACTAATTGTATGTTAATTATAAATTGTAAACATTCACATTGTATTTTTGTATGAATTTTATTTTTTCAAAGGTTAGTTGTATGTTTGTTGTTTATTGTGAATATTCATATTGTATTTTAGTATGTGTTTTGTTTTTTCAAAAGTTAGTTGCATGTTTGTTGTTTAATGTGAATATTCACATTGTATTTTGATTTTTATTCATATTTTTTGTTGCGTTATTTTTAAAATTTTCAAATTATAAAAGGTTCAAAATTCAAAATTTGATATTTTCTCTATGGAATGTCGGAGAGATTTTCTCCTTAGAATAAGGGAAAGATTATCTTCATGAAATAACGAAAAAAATTTCTATTTAAAATGAGGAAGAGATTTTCTCCATGAAATGAGGGAATATTGTTATGTATTAGTTTCAAAATAGAAACATGTGCAAAAAATTAAAAATGATGATTTGGTCATATTATATTAAATAGGAGTGAGCAGCGGATATACCGATCCGCCAAAACCGACCGAACCGAACCGATCCGCTGCATTTTGGACGGATGCGTGATGACGAGCGGACGGTTGCGGATTGATTTTCTCCAATCCGCCAATTTGGCGGACGGATGGCGAATTTGAAATTTATTTGGCCGCAACCGAACCGCCAAACCGCGAGTACCCCTAGTAATTTATAAGATTTTGTGTTTTCAATTTGTTTAAATATTATGTTTGTGTTTTCAATTGAAAAAAAGTTTAAATATTCTGTTGAAAAAAAGTTTTCAACTTGAATATATTTTTTGAATTGAAAAAAATAAACGTATTATTTATCTATATTTTTTGGTTTTTAAATCTAACTCTAAAAATAATAAATAGAAAATATGATATATGTTGGTTGGTTTTTGTTTTTACAAACATATATAGATGTAACAATACAGAGACATACAATCTCTACTACTGTTTTGTTCATAGTTTTGGTGGTTTAAATTGTTATTATATTTTAAGAACCACAGATTGTAATACTTTATGTGGATGAATCATGCTGTGATTGTAATATGTGGATGAGGCATGTAGTGATCGTGATATTCTAAAATTTTAAACTTTCTTTCTTTAGATAAGGCATACAGTGATTGTAATACTTTTTTAAGTCATTGACTGTAATACTTTCTTTCTTTTTTATTTTATTATTTTTTTTTGAGGAAGTGCACAAGTTGAATTATGTTAAAAATTTATAAAATTTTTAAACCGCCAAACCGATTCGCATTCATCCGCCAAACCGCCAATCCGCTCAATCCACATCCGCCGGATTGACGGACGGATGCAGATTGATTTTCTCAAATCCGCCAATCTGGCGGACGGATGGCGGATTGGAGGTTTCGTGGCCGCAACCGACTCGCGCCCACCCCTAATATTAAACATGACTTAATGGAATACTTAAAAAGAATATGTGTTAGATGGAATAAAATACTTAAAAAGAGAATTTATCAAAAAATGATCATTTTTAAAATATTGTAGTCATTATTTTATTTTATTTTTTAGATGCAATTAAAAAGTAACATATTCATGAAGTAATCTACAAAATTTTACTAAATGCAAAAAACAAGTAAATTTTCATTTTTTTTTAGTAGTATTTTTTTAGATTTCTTCACAAATATTTTAGTTTTTAAGTAGATCTAAATTAGATAAATCTAATAAAATATAAAATTATTAAAATATGAAAAAACTTTACTAAAGATGAAAAAAAAAAAACTTAAAAGTAATTTAAAAAATTAAACCAAATCAAGAAGGAATTAGATTGTTCATCAAATTTTCAACAGTTATATTTTTACTTAAATTGATGTTGTTTTATATATATATATATATATAAAAGTAGGTATTGGATATAGTTTTGTTTCATATAAGTGGTAAAAAATGATTTTTGGGAATTCTTAAAAAATATTTCATGAAAAAAGTAAGTATTTAATATGGCCTTGTAAAAAGTACTAAATACAAAAAAAATATTTTATGTTTTTTCTTTTTCCAAAAATCAGTCTCTCCAAGAGAGAGATTTCTATACTATTAGTGAGAGCCTTTTGCATTAGGTACCAATTATTTTATATTAAAATTGTGTCAAATTTTAGGTTAATTAATTGGTGACTTAATCCATTTGTTATCATTTTGTGATAAATTGAAAATTAAGACTTGTTTAGTGTAGTAGTTGTTGGGTCTTCAATATTTATTTTCAAGCTTTATAAATATAAGAAAAGGTGAAAATTGTCAAATATACAATGGCCCTATTTGGTAGGACTTATTTCTAACTTATTCCAATTTTTAGCTTAATTTAAGTTATTTTGATGTGTTTGGTTCAGCTTAACAATACAGATTATAGTTTTTTGTAAGTCAAAAATCAACTTATTCTTTGAGTGGGGGAGGAGAAGCTTAATTTATAAGTCAAAAATCAGCTTATGTTCACAGCTATAAGGTATAAGTTATAATCACTTTTCCACAGTTCTACCAAACGGGGCTAATCCCTATTCATTTTTAATGAATCCAAATTTTAAATCACTTTCCTAAAAATTGATTGTTTCTAAGAATGTTGTTTGAAAATACTATCAATAAATATGATTGTTGTATTAATTATTTTATTTTTTTCACTCTCGTGCATGACTGTTACTTAATTTATGAATATGAGCAATGTATGCTGAACAATATGAATGAGAATAAATCATTATATGAGAGTATTATATAATCGAAAGTGAAAGTTTTTTAAAGAACAAGTATGGAAGAACTATCAAAATATAAGATTTTTTTTTGGGATGGATATCAAAATATAACAATTAGTGTGTTTGGTTTGAGTTTTTTGAAAACTGACTTTTATAATTTTCGTATTTTTTTGTTTTTAGTGAATATTTTTAAATTTTTAAACATTTTTTTTACTTTTTTAGATGCACCTTACTTAGATGTATCTAAAAAGTAAAAAATTGTGAAAAAATATTTTAAAAAATTAATAAATACATAAAAATACAAAAAAATGTACTGAATTCTCTTTTTTTTTTTGTATTTTTGGTATTTAGTGAATTTTTAAAAAGTTTTTTTCGCAAATTTTTTTACGTTTTAGGTATATTTATGTTAGGTATGTCTAAAAAGTAAAAAAAATTGCTTAAAATATTAAAAAATTCAGTAAAAACAAAAAAAATACGAAAAATAAGAAAGTGAATTTTCTGAAAAGTGTTTTTTGAAAAAATGAAACCAAGCAAAGTGATTATGCCCATGCTTTAGAATAGTGACTTGTTTTAGAGCATCATATCCACAAGAATTTAAATAATTTTTTCAATCATATCCGCAAGAATTTAAATAATTTTTTCAATGACTTTCCAAACTATTTGGGCACTGTTTTTGTCAAAATTGAATGATTTCCTACTCTAATGTATGACTAAAAATGAGGTGTTATGATCAACAGAATATCTGAATGAAACCAATTATTAAAGGATAATTCTTGGATAGTTTTAAAAGGAGAAATTTATTAGAAAATTTTCTTTTAAGTATTTGTATTTAAGGTTACAAATGAGCCGAGTTGAACTGTGTTTTAGTATGTTTGAACTTATTTATTAAGATTTTAACAAACTCAAACTCGAGCTCAATAAAAATTTAACGAACCAAGTTTGAGTCAAGTTGGTTTGGACTTGACTCAAGTTCAAACCTATTCACAAACCTTAACAAGCCAAAAAATTTATAAATTCATACTTACATATGAGACTAAAATTATAATTGTACATTTACATATACAATATATGTAAACATATTAAAAAAAAGTTAATATTTTATCAAGATAATAATATCTACTACCATTATTATATAAATGTACTATCTATATTTTTTTTAAAATATATAAATAATATATTTATCTTATTTTTTATATATATATGTTTCACATTATTTAATATATAAATAATAAATATTAAACGAGCCGAGCTTATGAGCTGAGTTTTAGAATGTTTAGGTTTGTTTATTAAAAATTTAACGAGACTTGAACGCAAAAAAAAATTTAACAGCTGAACTCGAACCTGTTCACGAACGGCTCCGTTCATTTGCAACCCTACTTGTATCCCAATTATTTTGGACATTTGATCCACCAAATCTTAATTATTATATTTAAGGTATTTTTGGACAATTTCACCTTTACAAATATTTTTTGAACCTTTAGAAACTTGTTGATGGGAATATTTATATTAAATAAATTTGATAGTATGAATGTTCACATTGACAATATGAAAGCTCACATTATAAAATATTCACACTGTCAATGTGAATATTAATGCATTCTTCATCCTATTATTATTAGGGATATTTTAATAACTATATCACTCATAAAACTTATTAGAATATAAAAAAATAATTTAAATTAAATGAAATATAAATAGGTAAAGAAAAATTTATGAATAAATGCCTCATTTAAAATAGCTTGTGTTATTATTCTCATGTTATTTATTAATTATGTAATGGACAATTTTATAAGTGGAGCAATGTGATTAGGTAGTTGAGTGATAAATGTCCACTTGTTTTGTGATTTCCATTCGTTGCATAAACAGTATCACATATATTTTGATTTTTTTTTTTTTTATATTTAAAAGCTATTCGAAGAATTTGTTTTTTGCGGTGTCACTTGGTAAAAAAATTATTTATAATATGAAGAAAATTATATCCGCACGATCATAATCTAACAACTTTAAAAATCCAACTGAAAGCCTCTTAATGGGAAAAGAAAATGTTTGGTAGCTCAAAATTTTGTGGCTCAAATGGCTCAAATCTGTCAAAACAACGTCATTTTATACTCATTTACACTCAAAACGACGTCGTTTTAAGTGATTTGAGCCATTTGAGCCACCAAATTTTGAGCTACCTAACATTGTTGAATGGGAAAACAACTACGACAACAAGAAAAAGCTCAACAATCAACAAATCTATTTTATATAATCCAATACTTAAAAGTAATGGTAAAAATAAATAAATAATCCTTCCAGGATTTCATTAATAATTGCAAGGATTTTTATTCATAAAGTGACATTATTGATTTATGTGATTTATCTAAGTCTAGTTTTTTGAGGTCACTCTCTATTATGATGAAGAATGCGTAGGTTTTTACCATTACTAAGTGTGGGGAAGTATTTTATGAATGACAGTACGTGCTTAAGGTGACGTCGAAATGTCAGCCAAGGTGCCACGTAACCTAGCCATACTTGCCAAGATGATCTTAGCTAGGCCGATGTTATTTGCGGAGATGTCGGAATCCAAGATGAGCGGATAAGGGACATGAGTCCTAGAGCAGAGGAAGGTCTCAATCTAGATAAGGATAAAGCTCCTGAAGAGTTTATCCCTATCTAGCTGAGAGTCTAGGATGAACATTGAGCCTGCGTCCATTGAAGTGAGGCTTCTAAAGGAATCAGGTCACTATTGGTTATAAAAGTAAGGCACCATCGTGGGTCGAAAATAAGTTCTTTTTTGTAAGTTTAAGTACTATTTGTGAATGAAGTACGGGGGGAGACCTAAAGAGTAAGGCACCTACAACATGTGTATCAGGTCCAGCAAAAGAAGCTTAGGACAAATGAATACCACGGACCAATGGTTTCTTTTATTGAGGCAGACCTGGATATGGTGCAGCATCCACACAACAATGCCCTGATGGTAACTTTGAAGATTGGAGAATGCCAGGTGAGGCGCATGTCGATCGACCAAGGTAGCCCTTGTGACATTATGTATGTCAAATGTTACAAGGAGTAGTTTAGCCTTCACCCAAATAATCTAGAGTAGTCTGACAGCCTCATGGTCGGATTCAACGAGACGCCGACATGGCCTCTGGGAGCCAAGAACCTAGAAGTGCAGGCATGAAGCAAAAAGGTAACAACTGAGTTCACTGTGATAGATACTTCTTCCCTGTACAATATTATTTTGGGACAACCTTGGTTGCATGCCATGAGGGTTGTTCTCTTTACTCTACACCAACTGTTGCAATTCCCAACGAATTCAAGGGATTGAAGAAGTGAGGGGGGACCAAGTACAGACGACGAATTGCTCCATCGCAGTAATGAAGTACACTTGTAATGTAAGGAAGGCAGAAAGTGCAGAAATTGAAAGCGAAGACCATGAGGTCTTGGATGATGTCGGCAAAAAACCCGCCGAGAAGAGCGAAGAACCACTGAAAAAGGTTATAGTGTAGGAAGGAGATAATGAACGCTTCTTTCTTCTCGGCTTTGGCTTAGCCAAGGAAAAAGAAAGGGAGCTGGAGGCATTCTAAAGAAAGAACATAGAGGTATTTTCCTGGACACCTTATGAAATGCCGGGGATCAATCCCGAGGTCACTTGTCACAAACTTAACATGGACAGGTTGGCCAAATCAGTCATTCAGAGAGCAAGAAGGTCAACATTGATACATGTACAGGTAGTTGTAGAAGAGGTAAACAATCTACCAGAGGCACGGGCGATCAGAGAGGTAAATTATCCCACATGGTTGTCTAATACAGCAGTAGTGAAGAAGAAGAATGGGAAGTGAAGGGTCTACGTAGACTTCACGAGCTTGAATAAGGCTTGCCCTAAGGACAGTTTCCTACTATCCAAGATTGACCAACTGGTAGATGTCACTTCGGGGCATGGGATGATGAGTTTTCTGGACGCATACAGAAGCTACCACCAGATAACAATGTATGTCCTAGATGAAGAGAAGACGACGTCCATCACCCCCAAAGGACTCTATTGTTATAGAGTAATGCCTTTCGGGTTGAAGAATGCAGAAGCAACTTACCAAAGACTGGTCACTAAGATGTTCAAACAGCTGATTGGGAAGACAGTACAAGTTTACATAGACAATATGGTTGTGAAAACCAACGAACCTGAGAACCATCTAGTCGACTTGAAGACAGTCTTTGACATCCTGAGATCATATCAACTTGGACTCAATGCCTCAAAATATGCATCTAGAGTTTGATCCGGTAAGTTCTTGGGATACTTGGTCACAAAGAGGGGCATTGAAGCAAGCCCATATAAGATCAAGGTCATCTTTGACTTGAAGAGCTCGACAACAACCAAATAAGTACAGATGTTGATAGGGAGAGCAGCGGCCTTGAACAGGTTCATTAGCCAAAGTTTAGACAAGTGCAAACCGTTTTTTAGTTTGCTAAAGAAGGCCACAGATTTTCTGTAGACAGAAGAATGCGAAGTCGCTTTAACCGACTTGAAGAGATAATTGATAGCCCCACTAGTGTTGTCGAACCCGGTACCAAGAAAAGAACTGTTCAACCTGGCAATTTCAGACCACGCTGTGAGTGCGGTGGTAGTCCGAGAAGAAGAATGAGAGCAAAAAGTAGTGTATTATGTTAGCAAGACCCTAACAAGTACAGAAACCAGGTATCTGCCTTTGGATAAATTGACACGAGCTTTAGTAATGGCTGGGAAAAAATTGAACCATTATTTTCAAGCCCACAAGATTGTGGTACTGACGAAGCATCCCCTAAAGTCCCTATTACAACATGAAGATCTGATAGGTAGAGTAGCCAGATAGGCAATGGTGCTGGGCCAGTACGACTTGGAATTTAGGTCTAGAACAACAATCAAGGGCCAAGTTTTGGCCGACTTTGTCGCCAAGTTCATTCTTGGCACAATCCCAAGGTGGGCTCCAGTGAGTCGCTGCTTGGGATGTCTAGGAGAACAAGAAGAGACACAACTGGGGCTAAAAAACCCCACACCAGCAGAGTAGAAGAAGGAAGAGAAACCAAAACCCTGCGATATCTACATCAGAGACTCTTTCTGGCTCTTTGTCGACAGTAGCTCAAACTGATAGGGAATGAGAGCAGCAGTAGCTTTGGTATCGCTAGATGGGCAAATGATAGAGCAGTCTATTTGTTTGAGATTCAAGGCCTCGAATAATGAAGCGGAGTAAGAGGCACTAATTGCTGGACTAAGGCTAGCAGTAGCAATGGACGCTGACGAGGTGGTAGTCTTTTACGACTCCCAGCTCATTATAAATCAAGTAACAGACGAGTATGCAGCCCGAGATAAGAGGATGATAGCCTATGTCAGGGAGGTTGTCAAGCTGCTAACGCTTTTCCAAAGTTGTCAGCTACAGTAGGTTAGCCGAGATAATAATAGTCATGTTGATGCGTTGGTTAACCTGGCCAGTGCAATGAAATCAGGTGAGGCAAGGACAATAATAACGGATTATCTGTCAAGCCCAAACATAGAGCCACTGATAACAGAGTACGAAACAATGTGTGTAGAGATGGGTGCAAACTAGATGGATGCCATAGTTGTGTTTCTCAGAGAGGGCAGGCTGCCAACAAACAGAAAAGAAGCACACAAACTCAAACTGAAGTCGACCAGTTCTACCTATTAGCAGAAGGCCATCTCTACAAAAGGTCATTTACTGGGCCCCTTTTGAGATGTGTGCATCCATTCCAGGTTGAGGACTTCCTGTACGAAGTCCATGAAGGTGTATGCGGAAGACGTGTTGAAGGCAAATCACTTGCCCATAGGGCCATATCTCAAGAATATTGGTGGCTCTATATGCAGAAGAATACCGAAGCCTATGTGAAGAAATGTGAAAAGTGTCAAAGGTTTGCACCTTTGATACACCAGCTAGCTGCATACTTGAATCCAGTATCTAGTCCCTGGCCATTTGCCCAGTGGGGCATGGATCTTGTTGGGCAATTATCCCAAGCAACTAAAGAGAGGAAGTTCCTGCTGGTAGTAACAGACTATTTCACGAAATGGGTAGAGGTTGAACCCTTGGCTAAAATCCGAGATATGGATGTGAAGAATTTCATCTAGAAGAACATAATCACCAAATTTGGAATCCCAAAGGCCATAGTAGCAGATAATGGCACCCAATTTGACAGTAAGCTGATCAAGAGCTTTTGTGCAAAGTACAAAATTAAGAACTATTACTCTACTCCTAGCTTCCCCCATAGTAATGGTCAAGCCGAGGCATCCAACAAGACCATCTTGTATGGGATCAAGAAAAGGCTGGAAACTGCTAAGGGCAAGTGGGTAGAGGATTTACCCAATGTCTTGTAGGCATATCGGATTACGCCAAGAAGGTCCACTGGAGAATCTCCTTTTGCCATGGTATATGGCACTGAAGCAGTTATCCCACTAGAAATCGGCATTATTGGAATCAGAACCCAGGGAGTGGAAAACGGGACAAATAAGGCATTTCTTGCTCGAGATCTTGATCTAATAGAAGAAAGGAAAGAGATAGAGAGCAACAATTTGGCTGAGGGCATACCAGCAGCAACTTGCTTGGGCATAGAACAAAAAGGTCAATTCCAGGGAGTTTAAGATTGGGGACCTCGTCCTTAGAAAAATTGTCGGCAACAAAAAGGATCAGAGGGATGGCAAGCTTGGCCCAAATTGGAATGGACCATATCGGATCATCTCGGTCGTTGGCAATGACGCATATCGGCTGTAAGGCACTGATGGCAAGGAGTGGCCAAGACCTTGGAACACAAGCAATTTGAAATTTTTTTACCATTAGTTTTTTTTTTTTTTTGAGATTTATGTAATGATTTTATTAGCCGAAGTATTAATAAAATGCTAGCTCGATTTTGTTTTTATGAAGTATTGTTGAAACATGTGCGATCGGACCAAACAGTCTTATGACGATGTTCCCATGGTGAACATGACGAATAACTTAGACTTACCATATGGTAGATTTGAACTAAGTTTGCGATGTTTCGGTATGAAACATGACAAATAACTTAGATTTGTCATTTGGTAAAGTTGAACTAAGCTTGCGATGCTTCAGTAAGAAACATGACGAAGCTGGCCATTATTTGGTCAACTTGAAAGAAAAGCCGAGGAGAATGGTACTCTTGGTGCACTAGGGTTCAGCCTTAAGTGCTTCGTTTAGGCGAGCCAAGCATGATGACTTCAGTCGAGAAAGTCTAAGAATGACTTCGGCGATAACCATGCGATACGTCCTTAATGTGAACTTAGGAGAGACTTAGGTTCACATTAGGGGATAGGAAGTGGGAATAGAATAAAAGCATAACACTTGTGAAATTTTTGTTTTCACAAGTCGAAGTTATTCGAGGTCATTGACAAGAAATACTAGCCGAAATGAGTCAATCCGAGATAAAAGTATTAAACTGTATCCGAAGTATAATTGTCCAAGGTACCCAACCAAGTTGTTAGACTTGAAAGGGTCAAGTTCTGCCTGAAGACAGTTAGTACAAGTGCATGAACAACACTTATAAAAGTTTTAGAGATATTTTGTAAGTGCTGTTCGGCCGAGATATGAATCAGCAGCTGCTATCCGAAATGTTACCTCAAATAAAATGTGTCCGAGGTGGTATGTGACCCAGGTGTGTTCATCCGAAATGATTACACAGTTAAGTTGTACTTGGAAGAATTGCAAAAATATTATAAGTATGGAAACATACAAGGCATAGGAGAAAAGCAGTAAGCATACACACAGCACTTAGAAGAAAAAGAGAAGGCATTTAGAAAAGGGAACTTGTTCAGTTACAAAAAGGCACTTCGGCCTGGTATGAAAGACAACTTGTTCAATTATAAAATGCGGCGCCAAGGCCCAAAAAAAGTAGCAAAGGTTACAATTACTAAAAAGAAAAAAAAGTTTGAAGTAACAAGTAAAGAAAATCCTAAGCAATGGAATCATTGGCGTTGACCCTGGATTGCTTAACCTCGGTTGTTGGCATTGTGTCGGCCTCGGCTGGCAGTGTAGCACCCTTTTCCGCTGTTATCTCTGCGTTAATCTCAAGCAGCATCTAGTCCGAGCTCTTCTCGGCCTCAGAGCTGGCTTTGGGAGAGACACTTTTGGAGACCTCCTTCTCTTTATCTGAGTCAAGTTTAGGACTTGATCATTCAGAGTTGGGGACTTAGCCCCAACAGCTTCGGTTCTGTCAATATCAATCTCAGCGAGTACGCCCCCAGTCTTGTCGGCATCGACATCTTCTTTAGATTGACTTGGAGTAGGAGGGAATGGCATAGCAAGTCGACCGAGGTCGAGAAGGCGCGAATCGTCGGTAATGGATAGCTCCTTTAGAGCAGCCATCCAGCCAAGCGTGTACCCCTTGTTGCAAGCCTGATTTACCTGTTTCTTATAGGTATCGCAAATGTCAGCTGCCTCTTTAGCATAAGCCTTCTCGTCGGCCGCCTTGATTTCAACCTCTTTTGAGGCGAGCGTTGTCTGAAGATTGTTATGGGCCTTGGCTGCCTTCTCCACGACTTCTTTTGCTTCGGCCCTCACGACCTCGGCAACATTTTTTGCCACTCCGGCACGATCTTCGGCTTTGCTTTGGGTAGCTTGGGTAGCATTGGACTGGTCCAAAAGACCTTGGATACGAGCCTCAACTTGATTCAATTATGATAAGAGCTTGACTGCCTCCTTGGTTTTCTTGGTTAACTCCTTCTTAACCTCCTCGTCTTTGACTGCGAAGGAGTGACCTTGCTGAATGGCCTACAAGAAGAGAAGGAAACCATAAAATTTTAGTTAAGTCTAAAAAACCAAAATTGAAATTGAACGAAAAAATAAGGCATGCAAACTTACCAAAACACAATGTTGCATCATCAATGCGCAGTTCTCATACCCAGTGAGCTCGGCCATTCGGTTGATGTCAGTTGACAATAGAATGGCGGTAAAGAGGGCAGTGCCGCCTTCCACTCTATCAAGAGTACTGTCCCCGGCTAGCAAAGGTCGGTCTCTAACCATGATTGCTGGAGCCCAAGGCTTATCGGCATGGAAAACACCAAGTTCAGTTGTGCCATTGACCTCGGCTTCTTTGATGAAGGCACCCCGGACGATTCGACCTCGGCAGGCCTCTTCTCGACGATAATGAGTTCTTCTCGATCTCGGCCAACTTTGAGATCAGCATAGTGTCTTTTGAATCTATTTGTGTTACAGAGACTTTTGCCTTAGCTCTCTTCACCCTTTTGGCTTTAGGCTGGGATTCGGATTGAGAAGGGAAAAACGATAGACCGACACTACGTTAGGGATATCGGCAAGAAGGTTCTCTAGAACAATTTTGGTACGACTCATTTCATTAGCGGTAGTGGCAACAGTGACTCTAGAGCTGAAATGAACTGTTAGAAAGGCAATAGGAGGGTTTCATGGGTCAATCACCGAGACGTCGGACCCTCGGCGCTATCGGCCACGAGTTCTGCCAACAGGAGCGTTAGAATGGGCGAGGGGCTCGGCGTCGGTGTTGACATCGGGATAGAGGAATTAGTTGAGGGGTAGAAGTGGAATAATGATCTGCTGGATTGAAGTAGAGGCTTGGTTTGGCCTTGGTGATGAAATGACTGGTGGAGTTATAACAGAAGGTGGCATCTGACTTCTCCTAGAAGCGTCACGAAAAGGGGAGCGATAGGATGGTATGTAATTGAGAAGGAGTGAGGCCTTGCGGTTGTCAACAAGAAGGCTTAGAAGTCGGATGAGATCTACAATGGGAATGTAAGTCTGACGAAAGTTCTTTGATGGTTGAGGCAAAGCTGCAAAGATGGAAAGAAAGACATTAGAATCAAGAACAGTTTTCTAAGTGTTGGAAAGTGGAGGACTTCGGCGTAACTATGTTCTTACCCATATCATCCCTAAAGACTCCTCGGCGTAAAGGGAAGAGTTGGAGCTCATCGTCTAGTGTGAACTTCCAATTGCCTGAGACAATCAAGTAGTCATCTCCAACGCCCTTATTGGAGTCTGGAATGTAAGCTATTAACTTGTACTTTGTGGATCTCGGCTTGAGGTAGTATGTATAACCATTCTTGGTCTTGGCCCACACATGGTGTAGTAGTACTGGATATCAGACAAGGTTATTCTGGCGTGTTGCCGATGCACCAACTCGATAATGTCATTGATGACCCTAAAGGTGTTAATGGCTAGTTGCATGGAATTGAGCTTATAGAAATGCATGACTTCCCCAAAGAGGATGTCAAGGGGAAACCTGATTCCGCTCTCAATGATGGAGACTATCGGGAAAGGTATTTAATCCTTTCCAGGCATGATAGAGTCCTCATTTCCAGCTAACTTGATTTAAACGTTAGTTGGGATAGAGAACTCGTGCTGGAAATATTCCAATTTGGTTGGGGTATCTACCCTCCACTTGAACATATCCATAATATCGACTAGACTGATGTTGATAAGGTTTGCAGTTGAAAAGTGCTTTTTGGGACCTCAGCTAAACCCTAACGAACACTAGGACCCGGTTCTGGAAATCTAAGGGGAATTTGGTTTCAATTTTCTTAGGGCAACTGTTTCTAGCAAATCCCAACCTAATTCTATGGAAAAACAAGTTATAAAGGCAAGAATTTGAAAAACAGACATAGAAAACAAAAAAAATAAAGATTCAAAATCACCACCTCAGTGACGGTGTGTAAAGTAGTAGTGCGCAATCAAGAACACAATCAAAGTAAGAAATAGCGATTCAAAATCCACACGTAGATATAGACTCAATGACAACAAATGGGTGGTTACAGATACAGTGTAAGCATGTGGCAGGCTTCGAAGAAGAGACATATTGAAGAAACGATAAAGATTGAAACTAAAAAAATTCAAAACTTACTGAATAAAGCCAAATACGAGAGCGTTGGGATCGTCGGAGTCAAACGTTGACGTCAAAACGGAACGGAAAGGTAAAAAGTCCACCAGCGACGATGAATAGAGTGATTGCAGAAGCTTGAACACACAACAATGGCAGTATGGAAGGAAGATTGTAGAGAGAGAAAAATTTGAGGTGAGAAAGAGAAAAAAAGTGAAGAGATGAAGAGAGAGACGAGGGAGTTTTGTCAAAAATTCGAAAAGACGGCATAATGTAATGAATTAGCCTTGGACGACGTGCCTATTAGGTGGCATGGGCAGAAACGACGTGACTTAATGGCATGTGCCAGGTACGAGCCAATACGAACATGACACGTGGACAAAACGGTTGAAATGATTGTGCGTAACAGCTCATGCGCAGTTGGAACTCTTGAAATTCTTGAAATAATGGGGCAATAACCTCGGTTAGAGGGGCAACCTTGGAGAAAATACTTAGAAAACTTGGTTGGTGATGCTTGATCCTTAATAAGGTGGGCAGCTGAGTCCTGGTTTCATGCAGCCGATGAGTCATGATCTCGGTCAAAATAATGAATGCACGTTTGATTTGACATGCTGAGTGGACAGACGATATATGTAATAACCCGACCCTTATATGCTTTCTGGTATACTTTCTGTCCCTTATATTGTGTATTTATCTGGCTAATGTGGAATCTCGTGTGAGCTTAAACTTAATTGTGTGAAAAATAGGGTTATGGAACTATATCTGTTACCTAGGAGGAAAATTGTTACAATTGAGATATTTGGATCAGAAATTGGAGGCCTTAGAAGCTTGATTAGCTGAAATTGACTTTATATATGTGATCAGCATGATTTTTAGTTTATAATATGCATTTTTGTAAAAATTTGATTTGGAATGATTAAACTGATTGGATTTCGTCTTTATTCACTTTTTTTATATATACTTGCTTCCCTAGACATTTGACTTATGAACTTTAACTCAAATATCTCCTGGGAGAGAAAAGAGAGAGTGTAGAGAAGAAAAACTAGGAGAGAAGAAGTTTAACAAGGGAAGATTGGCAAATTGAGGAGAGTTATGGGATTTAAGCTCAAGGTAGGCTCAATCCATCTTAATTAACCCTCACTTGGACTTGAGGAAGGGTTTGTTTTACATTTATACAAATTAGGGTTTGTAATTGAGGATTATGTGTGATTCATGCTTGATTGAAAAGTTGTCCTCATCATTTGGTTGTTTTGAGACTTAATTTAAGTGTTGTGTAGGAATTACACTTTAATCTTTGGTTTTCATGCCAAACCCATATAATTATACATATGTATTGTGTATATATTTTATGAACATAAGGAAATTGGATTTTGTAGATGAAATTATGAAGGGCTGTGTCCTAATTAAGCTTCTAATCATGTCTATTTTGTGATATCATAATTGTGATTCATGTTATGAAGATGTTGAGTTAACCTATTGAATTAATTAACCTTATTTTGTACATAAAATGTGTTGGTTTTGCTGAATTTTGGGTTGAATTCGGACTGCCCAAAATAGGGGCCACGGCCGCACGTGCGGGAAACAGGGGATTGGCTACTGAATAAAAGCACGTGCGGGACCCCACTGCCGCACGTGCGGGGCTCACAGCCGCACGTGCGGCCCATGCTGGAAATTTTATCTGCTTTGTTTTACGTGTTTGACCCTCTGATGTTATTGAAATTGTATTTGATGCCTTTAAAATGTTTGTAAATTCATTTGAAACGAAACGAATTGGAAAATCATTTAAAAAGGAAAATGAACTAATTTGTGAATTGTGCATGTGTATAGGTCACAATCCGGGAGGAACTATCGCTCCACTACAGCACAGTGAGTAATAGTACTGTAGTTGTACATTTACTTATCGTTAATAATTATTATTATTAACGCTCTGTTCTTCGCAAGTTAATTACGTTAACATTTATAAATGATTGGAAAATCTGTGTACTTCTGTATAACTCTAGAATTGCTCTGTTCTGTTGATATCTGGGCCAGAGGCCAATCTGTAAAGTCTGCTAGGCCAGAGGCCAATTTGTAAAATCTGTTAGGCCTAAGGCCGTTCTGTATAACACTGGGCTTAAAGCCGCTCTGCATAAAATCTAGGCCAAGGCCATTTTGAAAACATTTGCAGAATAAGCTTAATAATGTAACCTCTGCACTTATATACATTATAATTCAAGTTAATCATTGAATTGTTTACGTACTATTGTTCACTGAGCCTTGCTCACTCTGTGTTGTGTCTATCTCTGTAGGTATTTAATCCGGAGGTCAGTCCTAGTCCGGCTTGGACCACTTTTCTTTTGCTCATTACACCAAAACCAAACACTTAGACGAAGCTCATTCATTTTTGTGGAGTCCTTGTAAAGCTTTTAGCTTCTTGCACTGAATCTTTTGTCTGATGTTGCAAAACATGATTAACTTCCCTTAAAATAGTTTTGTTACATCCTCATACTCGAGGATGGGCCTGTGTATTTGTATATATAACTACATGTATGTTTATTATACATTAGATTACCTGACATTAAGTGTATGATCCTGGCATATTGGTATTAGCTCAATGGATGTTATTTTTGCATTGTTAACTGCTTCCGTTCGGGCCCCATACGTTATAAATATCGAATTTGATGTCCGTTTCTGAAGTGTTCACGCCTAAACTTTTAGGGGCGGGTTTGGGGCGTGACAATGTAGGTTCCATCACCTCAAGTTGTCAAGGTAATAGAACCTAGGAAGCAGTTGTGGGAAAGTATTTTATGAATGATAACACGTGGCTAAGGTGACGCTGAAGTATCAACAGGTGCCACGTGGCCTGGCCATACTTACCGAGATGATCTCAGCTAGGCTGAGGTTATCTGCGGAGATGTCGAAATTCGGGATAAACAGATAAGGGACAAAAGTCTTAGAGCGGATGAGGGTCTCAGTTTGGATAAGGATAAGACTCCTGAAGAGTTTATCCCTATCTAGTTGAGAGCTCAGGATGAGCATTGAGCTTGAGTCTACTGAAGTGAGACTTCTAAAGGGATCAAGTCACTGCTGGTTATAAAAGTAAGACACCCTCGTGGGTCGAAGATAAGTTCTTTCTTGTGAGCTCAAGTATTATTTACTATTTGTGATAGATAAAGTTTTACTGACTTGATCGTCGGAGTGCCCTAAGTGGACGAACTATTGCGAAATTCTCATCTTCTTGATACAGATTGTTGGGCTTAATCTATTTTGTCGGTGCTCTCTAGCTGAATTCTCCATTTGATTGTGTGGTTAAAAATCAACACCCACACCAAGCACATGTAATTATTAAAGCAACTTGGTAATAATAATAGTTGTTCGGAAGGACCTTTATTATTATTATTACAGCTTGAATTGGTTACTCAATTATTTTTTTGGATAATGTGCTAAATTTGATAAAAATAATTTAAAAAACCTTTAAAAAGCTGATTATCAAAAAGTTTGATAGTGCTTTTTTTAACTATTAAATCACTGAGTTTTCAAGTTTTGGCTATGTTTTAGTATTGAGTAATTTCTTACTATATTAATACCTGTTTAATAATTAAAAAAATGGTACAAAAAATCTATGATGTATAGTATTTACCTTTAGCAAGTTACACAATTGATAGTTGATAGCAAAAAATCTATATTGTACCAGACTTTTTTCTCCTACATGATGTAATCTTTTATCTATGAAAGAATATTGGTCAAAGAAAAGAAAAGGAAAAAGTGAGATAAAAATGACAAAAGTAAGCAAAAGTGAAGCATAAAATTGACAAGAGTGTACTATAGGGCTCATGAAAAAGACAATTATTTATTTTTGTAATAGCTCTATTTTATTTTTAATTTTTTTTTTGATGGATTGTGAAGTAGCCCTTGATGGGCCCATGATGATACTATGTCTTAAAGTTAAAAAATAAAAATAAGGATAAATTATATCATTAGTTAGTTCCTATAGTTTTAGCAAGATTTTTATTTTGATTCCTCAAGTTCAAATTTCATCAATTTGAACTTCACCAATTTCATTTTAGTGTTATTCCTATGTTAGTTGTTCTTAGCATTTTGGACAAAAAAAACAAAACGTGCAAAATTATAGGGACTAAACTTCACCAATTGCATTTTAGTGTTATTCCCCTGTTAGTTGTTCTTAGCATTTTGAACTTAAAAACAACACGTGCAAAATTATAGAGACTAAAGTGGAATATATAAGAAATTATAAAGACTACTAATGTAATTTATTTTTTATTTTTATTCTAGAATTGCTAAAATGTTCACATGATTTGCAATTCACATTTTTTGGTCCAGAATTCTAATTGTAAATAAGAAATTATAAAGACTACTAGTGTAATTTATTTTTTTATTTTTATGCTGGAATTGCTAAAATGTTCACGTGATTCACATTTCACATTTTTTTGGTCCAAAATTCTAATTGCAAAGAACAAATTGATTACATTATTGAAACATGACTAAATGTGTAGAGTTTAAATTGACAAAATTAAAATAATAGAAATAAATGTGAAACCTTGCTAAAACGAAATGGATGGACGGTCTAATTCACTCTAAAAATAATAAGATTGTGAACTTTTGAGAATGCTTCCACAATTAAAATAAAAATAAAAATAAAAATTGTAAGGTAATTGTTCTTCTAATGAAAATGATTTTTTTTTATAAAAAAAAATAAAAAAATCTAAACACTCATAAGTCTTTATTCTGCATAATAGATCTTCTTTTGTGACATGACTATTTTTTAGTAAATTATTTTTTATTTGGTTAATCTTAAAACCATGAACATGGATAGTAAATTTCATTCACTTTTCTATTCTTCTTTTTCTCAACAAATCTTATATCCAAACATAACTTAAAAAAAGACGAATACACCACATAGTTCTAAAACTTCCTGACCTCCTAATTCATAATAATAAAAAAAATCTTAATCGTCCAATGTATCAAATAAAACAAATACAATTAGGCTTCGTTTATTTTGATATGAAATATATATATATATATATATATTAAAATATTTTACACATTTTTCATTGTTTGATTGAATAAAAAGTAAATAAAACGTTTTGAAGCAAAATATATATATTTATCATAGTCCCTTAATTGACTTACCACTAAAAATTTCGTAAACTAATTTTTAGGCTGTTCATTTCTAAGTCAGTTCTTTGAATACATTAATTTATTTAAAGGCGAAAGAGTGGCTCGTCAATTGGCTTTTCCCTAACGCATACAGTAGAAAATATTTATTCAAGTATTAATCAAATTTTAAATCCTAAACCCAAAAAATAAAAAGAAATTATTTTCGGTTGAAAAATTAATTTACTTGAAAAATATTTTTTAATGTAAAATATTTTGTGTCAAACAAATGGAGCCTTATCCGTAAACTACTCAAATAGCTTCAACAATATGGGCCTTTTACATCAAATGTGAAAGAATAGTTGTTAATTTTTTACATGTCAATAAAATTGTAATATATATATATATATATATAGTGGGGACATATTTTTTTGGATAACAATACGTGGCCGAAGTGTCAGCCAAAGTGCCACGTGTCCTGGTCATGACGCCGAGATGATCTCGACTAGGCCGAGGTTATTTGCAGAGCTACTGAAATCTGGGATAAACAAATAAGTTATAAGAGTTCTAGAATGGGGAAAGACCTCAGCATAGATAAGGATAAGGCTCTTAGGGAGTTTATCTTTATCCATGGGAGAGTTCAGGATGAGCATTGGGCCAGAGTCCAAGAGGAGCTAGGCCTCTACAAAGAACAGGTTAGTGCTGGCTATAAAAGTAAGGTACCCTTATGGGTCTAAGGTATGCTTTTTGTATCCTGACTAAGTAAGTTAAGCACTATTTGCTATCTTTGAGAGATAATTGAGTACTGACTTGATCGTCAGAGTACCCCTGGGTGGATGAACCACCGCCGAAGTCTCATCTTTCTGTGACAAGTCGTTCGGGAGCAATCTATTCTGCTAGTGTTCTCCAGCTGAGTGCATGTTTGGCAATGTGGTCAGAAAACAGCATACACAATTTGGCGCCGTCTGTGGGAAAGAGAGGAGAATAGATGGCAAGCGATAGACAGAAAGAGAAGATTGGGGACAACATCTCTACTGGAAGTGGTAAACACATTGATCCTAACATAGAGGAGGATAATTGCAATGAGGAAACTCGGGATCAGAATCCTGGAGAGAAAGACGTCGGCCAGGAGGGCGACATACCAAAGAAGTCAGGCCAAGATAGGTATTATAACGAGAACGACCTCCAGGTGTGGAAAGATAGATGCCTGCGGAGAGACGGAGAGATGAAGAGAATGACGAATAAATTGGCGGACCTGCAATCGGTCGTCAATTTCATGATGCAGAGCAACGTCATGCAGCCACCGTTTCCATTACAAGACATGCTGATTCTAGCAGCTAAGAACGATGCCCCGAAAGTAGGGCTGAAAACAGTCCCTGCAGTCCCTCAGCACACCAGAACCAAGGAACACTCTCACCGTCCTTCAATGGAGGTCGGATGAGAAGAGTCAATAAAGGGAGATTCTCGGAGGACACATTGTACCAAAGAAGCTAACCCCAAAGAACATCAACATGTTCAAGAGAAGGAACTCTATTTCGACACAACTAATGGAGAGAGGTCCAAGAGGACTCATAACGACACCGGGAGTAGCGCACCAAAGAGGTTGAAATCCGTTGATAGCCGAGCTCCTGGATGAACTAAGGAGGGTCTGAGGGATTACCTCCAGATGAAGCAGCATGACGCTGAGGTAATCTCTCCAGTCAAACCTAAAACGCCGTTTTCGGTAGAATTGGACAAATTTGAGGCCCTAAAAAGGTTCCATATGCCGAGATTCCAGATATACAACGGTAAGTTTGACCCTAACTTTTACGTTGGCTTGTACTTTAACTTAATGGCATTATATAGCGGGAACGATCCGTTGCTTTGCAAGGTATTTCCCTCATCCTTTGGGGAAATCGCATCAGACTGGTTTCACAAGTTGCCGAAAGGAACTGTGAAAAGTTGGGAAGGCCTGGCCGAGATGTTCGTAGCCAGGTTTGTGACAAACAAACTACAGCCGTTGAAGGTGGACTCCCTGATGGCTCTGAGAATTGGCGAGGATGAAAGCCTTAGGGCCCATGCCAAAAGGTATTACGAGGTGTTCAACCAAATACCAAGGTGCAACTAAGAGGTAGCGGTTGTGTCTTTCAAGAACGGCCTGAACGATGATTGTTTGCTTCGAAAATCACTGGCAAAAACACTACTAAAAAGTATAGAGGAACTTATGACCAGGATAGAGAAGTATGCGAGAGCCAAGGAGGACACGCTAGGGACAAAGGCGTCAAAACAAGAGAAGAGAAACGGCTCGCCGAAGCGAGGCCGAGGTAATAGTGGGTACAATAAGCAAGAGACAGGACTGAGAGCTGCACAGGCAGTCACTACCGTATTCTGAATTCCGGTTTACAAAGTGTTGGAGAGGATCAAGAACTAACCGTATTATAAAGCACCAGAGAAGATTCTTGGTGAATTTATGGGAAGAAGTCTGGGGAAACGCTGTGCCTACCACAATGAGGATGGGCATCTAACTCAAGGGTGTAGAGCCCTAAAAGCACATCTGGAAGACCTGGTAAGACAAGGTCACCTAATGGACCTGATAGATGAGGCCAGGACAAGGAAAAGCAAACGAGACTGCCTCAAGCACCAGCAACACCACCTTCTCTAACACCACAACCGCAAGCAGATGGACCTCGAGTGATCAATGTGATTCACTCGAAGGTCAATAAGAACGAGATACGTGGGGAAACTCAGAAGGTAAAACACTTACAACATGTGTATCAGGTCCGATAGAAGAGACCTAGGGCAGACGAGTGCCAGGGACTAATGGTGTCTTTTACTGAAGACGACCTAGAGATGGTGCATCATCCACACAACGATGCCTTGGTAATATCCCTCCAGATTGGAGAGTGCTAGGTAAAACGAATTCTAATCGACCAGGGCAGCTCTTGTGACATCATGTATGTCAGGTGTTACAAGGAGCTTGGCCTTCACCAAGATGATCTGCAACAATCCAATGGTCCAATGGTTGGGTTCAACGGAATGCCGACGCGGCCCCTGGGAGCAGTGAGTTTGGAGGTATAGGCTGGTACCAAGAAGGTAAAAACAGAGTTCACAATAATTGACACCCCTTCCCCTTACAATGCTATCCTGGGAAGGCCATGGTTGCATGCAATGGGGGCTGTTCCCTCAACATTGCACCAGCTGTTGCAGTTCCCAACAGAACATGGAATTGAGGAGGTTAGAGGAGATCAGGTGCAGGCAAAGAATTGCTCCATGGCAGCAATGAAATCCATTTACAACGTACGAAAAGCAGAAACAGTAGAGATTGAGGATGAGGACATGGAGGTCCTTGAAGACATCAGCAAAGAACCAGCCAAGAAAAGTGAAGAGGCACTGAAGAAGATTTTAGTCTAGCAAGAGGATGAAGAGCGTCTCTTTCTTCTTGGCTCAGGCTTGGTCGATGAGGAGGAAAAGGAATTAGAGGCGTTCCTGAGAGCAAACCTTGAAGTGTTTGCCTGGACACCATATAAGATGCTTGGAATTGACCCCGAGGTCACTTGCCATAGACTGAATGTGGACAGGTCGGCCAAACTTGTCATCCAGCGGGCAAGGAGGCCTACGCTGATGCATGTTGAGGCAGTAGAAGAGGAAGTGGATAAACTTCTGGAGGCTAGAGTCAGTTAAGAGGTAAACTACCCAACATGGCTATCAAACACGGTTGTTGTGAAGAAAAAGAATAGGAAGTGGAGGGTTTGTGTAGACTTCACCAGTCTGAACAAGGCTTGTCCCAAAGACAATTTCCCACTCCCTAAAATTGAGCAATTAATGGATGCCACCTTTGGACATGGAAGGATGAACTTCTTGGACGCTTACAGGGGGTACCATCAGATAGCCATGTATCCCCCAAATGAGGAGAAAACTGTATTTATCACCCCAAAAGGACTGTATTGCTACAGAGTGATGCATTTCGGGTTGAAAAATACAGGAGCAACTTACCAGAGATTGGTGACTAAGATGTTTAGACATCTAATATGCAAAACAGTGGAGGTATACATTGATGACATGATCGTGAAGACCAAGGAACCCGAGGATCATCTGGCCGACCTGAAAGTAGTCTTTGATCCTAAGGACATTTCGGCTCCGACTCAATGCGTCGAAGTACGCATTTGGAGTTGGGTCGGGAAAGTTTCTGGGATACTTGGTCACCAAAAAGGGTATTGAGGCAAGCCCGGATCAGATCAAGGCCATCTTGGAGTTGAAGAGCCTAACGTCGGCAAAACAAGTGCAGATGTTGACTAGAAGGACTACAACCCTAAATAGATTCATAAGTAGAAGTTCTGACAAATGCAAACCTTTCTTTAGTTTAATAAAGAAGGCCACAGACTTCTTGTAGACAGAAGAGTGCGAAGTCGCCTTGGCCGACTTGAAGAAATACTTGACCACTGCTCCAGTTCTCTCGAATCCAGTACCTAGAGAAGAGCTGTTCTTATACTTGGTGGTTTCACAACATGCAGTGATTGCAGTGGTAATCAGAGAAGAAAAGGGAGAGCAAAGGGTAATTTACTACGTGAGTAAAACCCTAGCAGATGCAGAGACCAGATATTTACCCTTGGAGAAACTGACACTAGCTTTAGTAATGGCCTCCAAGAAGCTGAGTCATTACTTTCAAGCCCACAAGATTGTGGTGTTAACTGAGCATCCTTTGAAATCCTTGTTGCAGCAATGGGATCTGACAGGCAAGATAGCCAGATGGGCAGTAGTGTTGGGCCAATACGACCTGGAATTCAGACCCAGAACAGCAATCAAAGGCTAGATTTTGGCTGACTTCGTGGCTAAGTTCACATCAGGCGCCATTATACATCGGGCTTCGTTGAGCCGAGGTATACGATGTCCAGGTGAACAAGGAGAAACCCAGCTGGGACAACAGAACAGAGGAAAGAAGAGAACTCAGGCCTTGCAGTATTTACATTGGCGACTCCTTTCGCCTGTTTGTTGATGGGAGTTCAAACCGACAAGGAGCGGGGGCATGAGTAGTGCTAGTATCGCCAGATGGGCAGATACTGGAATAATCCATTTGTTTGGGGTTTAAGGCCTCAAACAATGAAGTAGAATATGAGGCACTGATCGCAGGATTGAAGTTGGCTGCAGCAACGGAAGCCGATGAGGTGATGGTCTTCTGTGACTCCCAACTTATCGTCAAGCAGGCAACAGGTGAATATGCAGTTCGAGATGAAGGATGATGGCCTATGTAAAGGAGGTGGGCAGACTGATAGCATTATTCCAAAAATTGACGACTACAGCAAGTTAGCCGAGATGACAACAGCCATGCTGATGCATTGGCCAACCTGGCTAGTACAATGAAACCAGGAGAGGCAAGGACCATAATGGTTGACTATTTGTTAGGTCCAAGTGTAGAACCACTGAACACAGAGTATGAGGCAATGTGTGTGGAGATAGGACCAAGTTGGATGGATGTGATAATAATATTCCTTAGAGATGGAAAACTGTCAGATGATCATAAAAAAGCACACAAGACCAGGCTGAAGTCGGTAAGATTCAGTCTAACAGCAGAAGGGCATCTCTACAAAAGATCTTTTACTGGTCCCCTTTTGAGATGTGTGCATCCTTCACAAGTTGAAGACTTCCTGTATGAAATACACGAAGGAGTGTGTGGAAGCCACGCTGGGGGCAGGTCACTTGCTCATAGGGCCATTACTCAGGGGTACTGGTAGCCTTATATGTAGAAAGATGCTGAAGTCTATGTTAGAAAATGTGAGAAGTGTCAGAGGTTTGCACCTTTGATACACCAACCAACAGCGGATTTGAACCCAGTGTCCAGCCCTTGGCCATTTACCCAATAAGGCATGGATCTTGTTGGACAACTGCCTCAAGCGACTGGACAAAGGAAGTTCCTGCTAGTGGCAACAGATTACTTCACCAAGTGGGTGGAAGCTGAACCCCTTGCAAAGATTCGAGATGTTGATGTGAAGAGCTTTATATGGAAAAACATCATCACCAGGTTTGGGATCCCGAGAGCAATAATAGCAGACAATAGAACACAGTTTGACAGCAAGCTGATCAAAAGCTTCTGTGCAAAGTACAAAATCAAGAATTATTACTCTACTCCAAGCTTTCCTCAGAGTAATGGTCAAGTAGAAGTATCTAATAAGGTTATCTTGGATGAGATCAAGAAGAGGCTGGAAGTAGCAAAGGGAAAGTGGGTGGATGAGTTGCCCAATGTACTCTGGACATATCGGACTACACCAAGAAGATCAATTGGGGACTCCTCATTCGCCATGGCTTATGGTACAGAAGCAGTTATTCCACTAGAGGTCGGCATCCCAAGGATTAGAACCCAGGGAGTAGAAAATGGGACCAATGAGGCACTCTTGGCCCGAGATCTGGATCTGTTAGAAGAAAGAAGGGAGAAAGTAACAATTCAGCTGGGGGAATACCAGCAGCAGCTTGCTAGGGCTTACAATAAGAAGGTCAACCCACGAGAGTTTCAAATCAAGGACCTCATCCTGAGAAAGGTCGTCGGCAACAAGAAGGATCCTAGAGAAGGTAAGCTTGGCCCAAATTGGAAGGGACCTTATAGGATCATCTCGGTCCTGGGCAATAGGGCATATCGACTTGAAGACAGTGAAGGTAAAGAGTTGCCAAGACTCTGGAATACTTGCAACTTGAAATTTTTCTATCATTAGATTTCTTTTTAAAGTTTTTTGTTATTAGTCGAAGTAATAATAAAATTTTAGCTCGATTTTTTTCAAATTTGTGTAATACGACTGACCAGTCACTTGGCGATATTTCTAAGCGAAACATGACGAATATATTAGACTTATTATATGGCAAAGTTGAAATTATACTTGCATATAATAGAGTTGAACTAAGTTGGCGATGTTTCTGATTGAAACATGACGAATAACTTAGACTTATTATATGACAGAGTTGAATTACACTTGCATATAATTGCCATATAATAGAGTTGAACTAAGTTGGCGATATTTCTAAGTGAAACATGACGAATAACTTAGACTTATTATATGACAGAGTTGAAATTATACTTGCATATAATAAAATTAAACTAAGTTGGCGATGTTTCTAATTGAAACATGAGGAATGACTTAGACTTATGGTAGATGTCAAATTATACTTGCATATAATAGAGTTGAACTAAGTTGGAGATGTTTTCTGATTGAAACATGACGAATAACTTAGACTTATTATATGGTAGAGTTGAAATTATACTTGCATATAATAGAGTTGAACTAAGTTGGCGATGTTTCTGATTGAAACATGACGAATAATTTAGACTTATTATATGGTAGAGGTGAAATTATACTTGCATATAATAGAGTTGAACTAAGTTGGAGATGTTTTCTGATTGAAACATGACGCATAACTTAGACTCATTTTATGGCAGAGTGAAATTATACTTGCATATAATAGAGTTGAACTAAGTTAGATTAACCTAGAATTGCCATATCGGCAGAGTCAAACACAAATTAACAGAGAAACCAAGGTTGAGAACCTCGGCTAGTCTCTATTTGAATATAACTTCGGCAACAAGGTCATAGCCACATACTTAATGAGAACCTAAGTGGAACTTAAGTTCACATTAGGGGGCAGAGAGCTGGAGAGTAATGCTTGGGAGTTGGAATTCACAAGCTAAAGTTGGCTTAAACACTTGCTGAAATTTTCAGAAAAATTTACAAGTTGAAGTTAAATTGAGGTTATGTTGAAAGAAGTATCTACATACTTGCCGAGATTATCAGGTTGCCAAAACTTGACAAATATGGAAGACTGAAGTCTTGATAGAAGACAATAAGTAAAGTAACAAGCTTTAGATAAACACTTGTGAAAATATTTTTATAATGTTTTTGGCAAGGCTGAGATAAACAAGTTGGAAGTTATATCTGAGGTATTTTACTCCGAAGAAACTGCACAGCTAAAAGAATAAAACTGAAGGCATGCAAAATATTCTAAGTATGAAAACAGTAAAGCATAAAAACACTTGAAAGAAAAAGTTGTACTTGCATTCAAAGAAGAAAAAGGGCACTTCAGCCTACAGAGGGATTACTTGTTCAGATTACAAAAGTGGCACGTCGGCCAAATATGGAAACTAAGAACATTGTTTAGAAAAATACTAAGTACAAAGGAAAAGCTTTTAGTCTGACTACTCGGCGTCAGCGGCGGCCTGTGTCTCGGCCCCAGAGGACAACTGGGAAGTCTTTTCGGCAACTTTCTCAGTCTCGAGCTCGGCATCGATCTCTTGTAAAGTTTGATCGAGGCTCTTCTCGGCGATAGGCACCTCGAATGTTGTCTTCTTGAGGGAGGCATCTTTTGAGACCTCGTCCTCCTCATCCTGAGTCAAGTCTAGGACTTACTCATTTAGAGTTGAGGACTTGGCCCCAGCAGAATCTTCAGCATCAGCCACTTCAGCATCTTCGTCTTCAGCTTCCCCTCATTCTTCTTCTTCTTCTTCTTCTTCTTCCTCCCCAGACTTAGCCTCGATTGGCTTGAAGTGGGAGGGAATGGCATCACAAGTTGGCCTACATCTTTGAACGGAGAGTCCTCGGGGATAGCCAACTCCTTCAGAGCAGCCATCCAACCAAGGGCGTAACCCTTGTTGCATGCCTCTCTGACTTGTTTTTTGTAGTTTTCGCGGACGTCTACTGCCCCCTCGGCATAGGCCTTCTCATTCGCCGCTTTGATCTCGGCGTCTTTTGTGGCCAAAGCAGCTAGGAGCTCGGCCTGGGCTTCGGCAGTTTTCACTTCGGCCTCTTGTTTCTCCGCTTTGAGAACCGCAGCAACAACCTTTGCAACACCGGCCTTTTCTTCGGCTTCATCTTGTGCCTGTTTAGCCACTTTGGCCGAGTCTATTAAGGATTTTATCTTGGCTTCGGCGTTGTTCAGCGACTTGAGCAAACCAGTAGCCTCCTTGGTCTTATGGACCAGCTCCTTCTTTATTTCCTCTACTTGCATCGCAAAGGAGTGGGCATACTGGATTGCTAGAAGAAATGCAAAGATCAAAGTTAGTGAATTCATTAAGTACGAAAACAGAGAATGAAGAGTACTAAGTGTTAGGGATTTACTTGTATAGAATGCTGCACCATCAAAGTGAAATTTTCATATTCGCTGACCTCGGCTATTCAGTTGAGGTCATTGGGAAGAGCAACGTAGTGGGGAGGGGACATCGACCTCAATATCAGAAGCGCTGTCACCGATTTTGACTAACTTATCCTCAATAATGATGGAGGGGGCCCAGGGGTCATCCAATTTAAGAGAACCCGAGATGGTTGCTGAGTTCGACCTCAGCTTTTTTGACTTAATGATTCAGAGGGTTCAGTCTCGGCGAGCCTCTTTTCAGCAGCGGAGGTACTTTTTTCTGCCTCGGCCATTTTTGAAATTGGCAAGGTATCCTCAGAGTTGATCTGAGTCACCGTTGTCTTTGCTTGGGCCTTCTTCAGCCTCTTTGGCTTCGGTTTTGGCTAGGATTGAGAAGGTGAAGATTGGATTGTGACGACATTAGGGATGTCGGCTAGAAGGTCATCTGCAATAACCTTTTTGCGACCCATCTCGTCGGCGACAACGGTGACAGTGACCTTAGTGCCGAAGTGGATCACTGGAAGTGCAGTTGGTGGGTTGGCTGGATCGTAAGCTGACACTTCAGTACTTCACCGTCTTCGGCTACGAGTTCTTCCTGCGGGGGCAAGCAGTGGAGCTCGACGTCGGCGTTGGCGCTGAGAGGGTGGAATCAGTTGTGGAGCAGAAGTTAATGGCTGTTCTGCTGGGTCGGATGTTGTGGCTTGATCGGGCCTTGGTGATGAGGTAGTTAGGGGAGTTATTGTTGAGGGTGGAGACTTGCTCTTTTTGGGGATGTCGGACAATGTTGATTTGTAGGTCGGGATGTAGTTCAGGAGCAGAGGAGCTTTGCGCTGATTAATAGGCAAGTCCAGCAACCTCTTGAAATCTTTGCTGGGGAAGAATATCTTGCGGTAGTCTTTGGAAGGCTGAGGAAGAACTACAAAGTAAAATAAACAGATGTTAGAACATACAAAAGTATCAAAATAATAAAAACTTGAAAGCAAGTAAAGTGACACTTGGCTCTTACCATTTCCCTCTTTAAACACTGTTCGACTTAAGGGTAAAGTGAAGGTCGTCATCTGGTGGGACTTCCAGTTACCCGAGACGATGAAATAATCGTCTCCAACACCCTTGTTGGAGTTTGGGAGGTCGACGATGAGTTTGTATTCTGTGGATCTCGGCTTAAGGTAATAGTTGTAGCCCTTTTCTGACTTCAGGCCACACATTGTATAACAGTATTGGATATCAGCTAAAGTTATCCTAGCGTTTTCTCGACTAGCTAGGGCAATGATACCGTTAATTACTCGGTAAGAGTTAATGGCTAGCTGCATTGGGTTGAGCTTATAGTAGTGAAGGACTTCTCGGAAGAGGATGTCAAGAGGGAATCTAAGTCCACACTCTATAAAGGCCACCACAGGGAAAGGCATGGAGTCCCCATCAGGCATGATGGAGTCATCCTCCTCTATTAGCCTAAGGTGGACATCGGCGGGGATGGCAAATTCCTGCCTAAAGTACTCTAGTCTAGTATGAGTGTCTACTCTCACCTAAATATAGCCATGATATTGGCTAAGAGAGGCAAGGTGAGAATTCAGAAGAAAATGGTTTGTATGGGTTTGAGGGACCTCGGCTTAACTCAAAACAAAAACTAGGGCAAGGGTTTTCAAGATCTAGAAGGAATTTGTTTCAATTTTTCCTGAGGATAGGAGTTCTAAAAAAATCCCAAAACCTAAGACTATGGAAACAAGAATTGAAGGCAGGAATCTAGAAAACACAACAAAAAAAACAGAGAAGAACCGTAATTCAGACTCAAGAAAACCAGAAGGGGTTCAAGAACGTTGCGTAAAATGTAAACGTGCACAAATTGAAGACGGTGGCAATTTACGAAAGAACATCAAGTGTATGAACAGTATGTGAGTGCGTGTGTATACCCAGAAACAAATTGGACAGAGGCAAAATTGCAAGTAAAACAAAATTTACAATGCAGATAAAGATTCGGAACATGAATAGATTAGCAATAGCAGTATGCAAAACTAACAAAATTCGAAGTAAGTCAAAGAACTAAAAGGAAGGGAACAGTGACTTACCGAGGAAAATGAGGCCGGTATGAGGTACACTGAAGTCAGACGGTGACAGTGAGTGGAACGGAGTGGTGAATGCTTCGCCGGAAGAGATGATCGGAGCAATGTACAGAACTTGGAAAGCTTGAAACAATGGCGGATTTAGAGAGAGAAAGCTTGAGAGAAATCAAAGAGCATAAAGTGAAAAGACGGAGAAAGAGAGATGTTTTTTATCAAAACACGGAAAGGCGGCAAAATTGTAATTAGTGAGCCTAGGACGACGTGTCTGTCAGGTGACGCACACAAAAACAACGCGACCTGATGGCGCGTATCAGGTACGGTTTAATAGGGAAGAGACGCGTGGCAAAAACGGTTGAGTTATTGTGCGTGACAACTCATACGCGTGTAGAAACTCTTGGAGTTCTTGATTTAATGAAACAGGGACCTCGGCTATGGGAACAATCTTGGCTAAAGAACTTGAAAAAACTTGGATCTTGGTTCTAAGGCATTGATGAAAATAGACTATAAGTCTTGGTCATATGGAGCCGATGAATGATGACCTCAGTAACGAATAATAGAACACACTTAGCCGATGTGCTATAGGTTCAATGATATAGGTTCTATCACCTCATGATGTCAAGGTAATAGAACCTAGGGGGTAGTTGTGGGGACATATTTTTTGGATAACAACATGTGGCCGATGTAGTACCGAAGTGCTAGCCGAGGTACCACGTGTTCTGGTCATGATGTCGAGATGATCTCGGCTAGGCCGAGGTTATCTGCGAAGCTACCGGAATCTGGGATAAACAGATAAGTTATAAGAGTTCTAGAATTGGGGAAGACCTCAGCCTGGATAAGGATAAGGCTCTTAGGGAGTTTATCTTTATCCATGGGAGAGTCTAGGATGAGCATTGGGCTAGAGTCCAAGAAGAGCTAGGCCTCTACAAGGAACAGGTTAGTGCTGGCTATAAAAGTAAGGCACCCTCATGGATCTAAGGTATGCTTTTTGTATTCTGATTAAGTGAGTTAAGCACTATTTGTTATCTTTGAGAGATAATTGAACTCTGACTTGATTATCGGAGTGCCCCCAGGTAGACGAACCACCGCCGGAGTCTCATCATTCTGTGATAGGTCGTTCGGGCGCAATCTATTCTGCTGGTGTTCTCCAGCTGAGTATCTGTTTGGCAGTGTGGTCAGAAAATAACACACACATATATATATACTTCCCACACTTTTAATACATAGGCACAACACTATGGGGCAATTTGGAAAGTTAATAAAAAGCTAACTTTTAATCTATTTTCGGTCATATCACTTCTCACACTTTTTATACTTAAAAAAATTAAAAAATTAAAAAAAATTAAAAAATTAATTTTTAACCAACTTCTTAAATCGTCCTTATAACTCATATTCCAATGCTGATTGATACCTAGAGGAGTGAGACATTCACTGCACTGAGGAGATTCATAGACTTTGCTTATAGACTGCAAATTAGAGACAACATAAAATAGAATCTTGTACTTTTCTAATTAGCATATGTAAGTTATTTTTATTTCATAAAGTGTAAATAATAAATTGTACCAAACACATTGATACAATTTTTCAAAATAAATAAAATAATATTGTAAACAATTTTATAAATTCCATCAAATAGACCCGTTAGTTTCACTTATTTATAGTTTCATTTAAAATTTGAAATAAGATGATTAAATAGTTGTACATTGTGGGAGCTCAAAATTAAATATCAGTTTATTGAGAGTAACTCAAACAAGTCATAAGAATAAGTTAAGATTAGTAAACAAGCCCACTAAATAAATATTTACCAAGCAAATATCACACATCTATGAAGGAAAAGGAGGACATAGAAGGTAGGGGGATCTTAAATCTCTGTAACACAACACATACAGACACCCTTCATTTCTACGTCTTTTTTTTTTTTTTATTCAAGTTGCTAACTTTATCATCAGAGTGTCCTTGACCGGCAACTCCGGTTGGGTGGTGTCGACCATGATTATCTTTACAGTTTTACGGAACAAAACTCATCTTTTCGTTAGATCTCTACAATTCATGTGAGAGAATTTTTGAAGTCTCATATAGATCAAGGAGCTAGAGTAATGTTTGGTTTCATTTTCAACTTATTTGTTTTTTAAGCTTAAAACAAGCTTAAAAAATTAAATATTTAAGATTTAAAAAAAAGAAGCTAAAATCAACTTTTTTTTTTTTCTTTTTGAATTTTTTTTATAAGAGTGCTTCCAAACAAGGTATTGTAGTAGTTGGGTATCTAACCATGATGTCAAAGAAGGCATTGTCTTTAACAAAGTTTAGGTAACATGTGCCACACATGCTTATATATGAGAGAGAAAACAAAAAAAACAAAAAAGTAAAAATTGATTTGTCTCCATTAGCGTCGATTAAGGAGCCGTTGTGGTGTCTTTAATGACTTTAATCATTATACCTATGATTTTTTAGTTGAAAAACAAATAATTTCCTTGTAGCGGGGATATACATGACCATATGTTCATTTGTGTAGTTTACCGAGGTTACCTAATTTTTTTATTTTTTATTTTAAAAAGAATTTGTGTTAAAATGTTTGATCCAAATAAAAAATAAATATTTACAAATTAAGGAAGAGATGCTTTAAGGTTTTATTTTTTTGATCATTAATTTTTAACTTATAATAAATTAGACCAAACATACTATTATGAAAGAAGAAAAAATAAAATAAAATAAGTTTTCCGTTAGATTTAGATAACGGATTTGAAGAAGAAAAGAAAAATTAAGCGAAAAGTAAATGAAATATAAGTTAAATTTTAGAAAAATTTATTAGAAAATTCTTTTTTCAAGTATTTGTATCCCAATTAATCTATAAGATATTCTTGTTTTCTAATAAGTCTTATTATTTAGATATTTGATCCACCAAATTTTAATTCTCATATTTAAGCTATTTTATGGACATTTTTATCCTTACAAATATTTTTTGAACGGTTAGCAATTTGGTAATATGAATATTCATATTTTACAATGTGAATATTCAGATTAACGTGTGAATGTTCACATTGATGGTGTGAACATACATATCACGGAACATTCACACTGTAAATATGAATATTATTATTAGGGGTATTTTGATAATTATGTCACCTATAAGACTTATTGGAATATAAGAAAATAATGTATACTAAATGGAACATAAGTAGGTGAAAAAGAATTTATGAAAAAATGCCCCTAATTTTTACTTTTTTTCTCTTTTTTTTCTCTCTACAAATTTTCTCTTAAATCTTTCATCTAAACACAGATTAAGAGTTTTTATTTTCTTACGAAGTAAATTATCCTGTAATTCTCTAAAAATAATAATATTATTTTTTTTGTTTGGTTACCCATAAGAAAATGAAAGAGGACGTGGAATTTCATTTTTTAATATTTTATTTTTAAATAAATTTTAAATCCAAACTTAACATCTATTAGACTTCATGCAATGGGTTTCTAAACGAACAGTCTGATCTAAGCTTTGAATTTTGTAAAACGGGCTATCAGGCCACTCTCAGAATCTTGGGCCTGTATTCTTAGGCCCACATCACGCAATACCAACATTATTGAAACCACAACCACCCATTTCCAATTGGGCGAAATTGAACAAACCAACAATCTTGCACCAACAATTTCAAAAATGCTTTGGAACCCCAGTTTTGAAGGACCCCCAGTGACCCCCAGTGATGTGGCAGCACGTGATTGGTTGATTTTTTTTTTTTTTTTGACTTTCCCTTGGTCCACAGCCCCTCACGTGGAGGTGGGGGTGCTGGGGGTGCCTCCGTACTGGGGGTGCGAATCACTGCTCTTAATTTATAAGAACTTGAGCTTTTTTACTTGCACAACACAAAATCTTACACAACTTTCTCATATGAGAGGAGGGTGGATGATGTGATAGTATGAGGTGACAAATAAAGTTTGGTGGTTCGAGAGTTGCTGAGTGGTCAAAGGATTGCTTGAAGGTGGCTAGAGATTATACTAGTAATTGATTAGTCAGCAAAAAGTGACCGGAGCTTGTTGGAGCTTGTCAGCGGCTGGCCACAACTAGCTGGAGATCATCAAGAGTCGAATAGTCAGATGTGTTGGAGGTTGGTGGTGACTGGTAGAGGTGGTGGGTGGTGGCTAGAGGTATTGGGTAAACGAAGAGAAAGTGAAAACTTGATTTGAAAACAAATAAAAACACCATTTTCTATTTTCAATAAAAAAAATACAGTAAAATGAAGTACGTAAGGATGTAATTTTGGCCCGGCCCAACCCATTCGGGTTCGGACCGGGCCGGATCCATGTCGAGCCTTGCGGGTTCCTGCCAAAAAATCGGGTCGGGCCAGGCCACGGGCTAGAAAATTAGGCCCAGACCCTAGCCCAGGCCCAGGGGTATTCGGGCTTTGAACGAGCCAATGGACCGACCCCATGGGCTTGGGCCTGGGCTCGGGCTTGGGAGGGCCTAAACAATTTTTTAAATTTTTTATAATTTTTTTTACCAAAATTTTATTGTTTTCCATTAAAAAAAAACTAGGCATCGGGTGGGCCGGGGCTAGAGCTGGGCTTTTGGGCGGGCCTTGAGCGGGGCCAATGGGCCGAGCCGGGCTTGGCTTCAAAACGATGGCCTAGGCCATAGCCATCGGGCTGGGCTGGGCTTAGGCTCGGGCCTTAACGGGCCGCGGCCGGGCTTCGGGCGGCCCGTGGGTCACGGGCCAAAATTACACCCCTAAGTACGTGTTTGAATGAATGACTTTGTTATCAACCAATTCTTCATCAAATTCTTCGTCCAAACATAATTTTAAGTGTCTTTAAAAATATCAATGAATCTTAATAGATTCATGTTTAGACTCTTAAAATAGTTTTAAAAGTGAAAAAAATAAGATTTTGTTGTCCACAATAAAATCTATTACGATTCGATAATATTCTTAAAGAAAAAGTAGTATTTAGTAATATCTTTTTATTATTAAAACAGTACCAATTTGAAATCTAGACATGAAGCAGTTAACATTGTTGTCCATCTTGCCATGCTTACCAACTAATCAAATATATATATACATTCTAACATTGAAATGATTAGCCTTTGTTTAAAATAGAATTGTGCTCTCTCTTTCGAATGAGGATCATCTGCCATACATTCCTGCAGTGCATACAAAACGACGTCGTTTTGTATTAATTTATTCAAAAAATAGATAGACAGTTTCCCTCCTTTTCTCCTTCTCTGAGTCGTGTTTCCCCCCTTCTCTGAGTCGTCCTTCCCCCCTTATCTCTCTCTGTATCGTCTTCTTCACCCTTGCACCATCTATCTGAGTCAGTGAACCCTAGTAGAGAGATAGAGGCATCGTGAGAGGCGACTGAAAAGGCGGAGTGAGGCACTGACGCGAAAGAGATGGAGGAGCAACGCGATGGTGAGTCCGACGGCGATGCGATGGCGGGAAGGCCACATTGCGGCGACAGCGAGGTGTATTTCATCATCTTGCTGTTATATATATATATAGATTTGTTTCAGATTTACCCATTTCAATTTGATTCATAGAAAAATGTTATCTTGCTGTTATATATATATATATATATATATATATATATATGTATATATGTATAGAGTTTTTTCAGATTTTAACCCATTTCAGTTTGATTCATAGAAAAATGTTATCTTGCTGTTATATATATATATATATATATATATATATATATATATATATATGTATATATGTATAGAGTTTTTTCAGATTTTAACCCATTTCAGATTGATTCATAGATGGTTGTTATTGATTCACAAATTAAAATCTGTATCTGTTGGGGATTCATAGATATATATGTATATATGCATATATGGTTGTTATTGTTTGTTTGAGATTTGATTTGATATATATGTATATATGTATAGATGGTTTATTAACCCATTTCAGATTTTAATCTGGTGCCTAGGTTTAATCTGTTAATTCAAATCCAGATTTTAATAGTTTTTATTCAGATTAATTCAAATTTGATTCAAATTAATTCAAATTCGATTCAGATTTTAATTGAAATTGATTCAAATTTGATTCAGATTAGCCCATGTTAATTCAAATTTGATTTGAATATATTTGATTCAGATTTTAATCTGTTAATTCAAATTCAGATTTTTGAAATCAATTAATTCAAATTTTTTCATATGAAATGGGTTCAGTAACTGAAATGGGTTTAGTCAGTGAACATGAACTATGTATTGGTTTTTTTGGAATGATCTGAAATGAATATTTATTGGTTTATAATGGTTTATAATGAAATGGGTTTATAATGATCTACATATTTATTGGTTTTTTTGGGTTTATAAAAAACATGAACTATGCACATACCAGTCCAAGTCAGATTTTTTCATATGTGAACATGAACTATGTATTGGTTTTTTTGGAATGATCTGAAATGAATATTTATTGGTTTATAATGGTTTATAATGAAATGGGTTTATAATGATCTACATATTTATTGGTTTTTTTGGGTTTATAAAAAACATGAACTATGCACATACCAGTCCAAGTCAGATTTTTTCATATGCAATTTTGTGTTCTACATATATAGTTAATCACATTCATCTATTTTCAAATTCATAAATTTAGTTGTGGATTCATATAATTATATGGTTTATATATATGAATTGTAGGTAAATGTGATTTATATATATGAATGTGGTTTATATATATGAACCTGCAATTAAGTATAAATGTGGTTTATATATATGAATTGTAGGTAATGGAAGAAAATAATATTGTTGATGATTGTGGTTGGAAGCCGAAAGTGGGAATGCCATTTGACTCTGAACAAGCCGCATATGACTTTTACAATACGTATGGGGGAAAGGTGGGCTTTAGTATTAGGAAGGCATATGCAAACAAGAACAGACAGACGAAAGAGATAACATCACGCACGTTTGTATGTTACAAAGAGGGAAGTCGGGGTATTGACAAACGAGATCCACTTGTCAAAAATCCAAGACAAGAGGTAAGATGTGGTTGTGGTGCCAGATTTAGTATCAAGTTAGATAGAATATCAGGAAAATACATTGCTTGTGATTTTGTTGAACATCATAATCATGATCTTGTGCCTCAAGATTGCATTCATATGTTGCCATCCCAAAGAAAAATTTCTACCACCCAAGCAATTGAAGTAGAATTAGCTTCAGAATCTGGAATTCCTCTTAGGTCTGCTTATGAACTATTTGGTAGGGAATCTGGTGGAAGAGCATCACTTGGTTTCACCAAATTGGACCAAAAAAATTACCTAAGATCGAAGAGACAAAAAGATTTGGAATATGGGGAAGCGGGTAGTGTGTTGCATTACTTTCGTAAGAAAACTGTGGAAAATCCATCTTTTTTTTATGCAGTCCAATTAGATTGTGATGAGTAGATAAGTAATATATTTTGGGCTGATGCTCAAATGATCATGGACTATGCTCAGTTCGGTGATGTAGTGACATTTGACACTACTTACAAAATAAATAATGAGCATAGACCTTTTGGATCATTTGTTGGATTTAATCATCATCGAGAAACAGTTATATTCGGTGCAGCGTTGATGTATGATGAGACTGCTGAATCTTTTACATGGTTGTTTCAAATTTTTTGGAGGCAATGTCAAACAAAGCTCCGAAAACTATTTTCACAGATCAAGATGCTGCGATGGCTAAGGCCATTCCAATTGTCATGCCCGATACAAACCATCGTCTTTGTACGTGGCATTTGATGCAAAATGCTGTCAAGCATGTAAGTTCTGTTTTCGATGATGTAGGGGTGAAGGGTGTGTTTTCAAAATTTATGCATGACATTGATGATGAAGAAGAATTCCGAATACAGTGGGACCAAATGCTTGATAAGTATGATGCATTCGACAATCATTGGTTGGAGCAGACTTTTCGCGTGAAGGAGAAATGGGGATGGCCATGTTCATCCTAGTCATATACATAGCTCATGTTCATTCTTAGATCATATACATAGTTCATGTTCAAACCAGTAAAATAGCAAACTGTTGTTTAGGCTCAACAGACTGCTGAAGTCATATTTCTGAAAACAAACACTCTAGATCTGGAAACAAGATCCAGATGATCAAAATAATAATGAACCCAGATTGGCTTATTTATTCATAGAAAATTTCCAAAGAAAGGTACTAGAGTGCCCAAAGCTACTAGAGTGCCCAAAGCCATAATAATGAACCCATAATAATGAACCCATAATAACTCAATCATCTGCATTAGTGGTCAAGCCATAACCCATAAATGGTACTTAAAATTGCAATCAAAATAGCAATATCAAAGACTGAGAGCAGTGGATCAACGGCGCACAAAAAGGATGAAAGCACTATCAAAGAAATAGGACAATGGTAATAGTGAGAATTTGAGAATTTAAGAAATGACATCCTCAAGTATTAAGTTGAAACAAAGATAAGAAAGTTCAGTGTATTTTCAACTTTCAGATTTTTAGGAAGCACAACCGTAGCTTGTATAAGTGCAAGCGTTAGTGATTAGGCATGTTTATTGATGGTATTGATATGCACATACAATGCAAACAAGATTTTAAAGGGTCTGATTCAGGAAGAGAAAACAATGAGCCAATATAACCAAATTTAGTTGTCTTGGAATTATTACACTCCAGTGAACCAAAGACCAAATTCTTATTACATGAGTTGGGGAACTTTCTGAAATTCAGTTCAGCAAATATCCGTGATTTCCCATCACCCAGTTCAGTAAAATGGATCAAAAGTGATCAAAACAGAGAGTCATATTTTCATATTTTCTTATTGGGTTCCTGATTTGACCAAATGGATCAAAAGTGACCAAATTCTTATTGGGTTCCTGATTTGACATATCTAATTTAACTCCAAAGACAATGGCAATTATAGGTGATTATTTGGCACAGTCATATTTTCTCATGTCCAAAGAGTTTTAAAGATTTTAATGGAAAAAGTCAATTTACACACTCCCAACACTGCAAGAATATCAGCCATAATAATGAACCCATAATAATGAACCAAGCTACTAGAGTGCCCAAAGCCAAGTTGGGTTTTGAATTTAGGCTGTGAATTTTTCTTTAATCATCTCAGTTCATATCACTTTATCCCATAATTACAAAGAAAGGTCATACGAAAATTTAGAAAGAAAGAAATCAAATGGAGGATACACGAACCCAGATTGGAACCCAGATTAAGGAACCCAGATTTGAACAGTTCAATGTTTGCCCAGATTAATTACATCATTGGGAATAATTTCGGAATAACACCAAATCAACAAAAATTTACAAAAATTTAACAGAAATCACACCAAATCTATTTCAACAACAAATCCATCAAACTCAACATAAATCAAAAGCATCTATTGGCAACAAAATCATATAAAAAAAAGTAATAAAAGACGAAGGGAGAAAAAAAAATAAAAGACGAAGGGAGAAAAGACGAAGGGACCTCGACGCTGTCGTTTCGCCGTCGTCGCCGTCGTTTCCCGTCGCCTCACCGCTGCCTCTCCTCTCTTCTCCTCTCCTCGTCGTTTCGCCTCTACTCTCAATTCGTATGAGTTCTGAAGCAACACTAGGGTTCTAAAGCAACGAAAAAGAAACAAGGGAAAAAAAAAAAAAAAAAAAATTTAATACAAAACGACGTCGTTTTGTATGCACTGCAGGAATGTATGGCAGGAATGTATGGCAGAAAATCCGGACTCCTCTCTTTGTTCATAAACAATTCTTCTAGCTTCACCTGAAAGCAACACTTCTGACCTCTCCATGTGCGATATATATGTGTGTGTTTAAGGTACAAAAATAAATTATAATTTTATGATAACTATATTTGTATGTAAAAAAATATTTATTATTGCTTTAGTTTTAATGAATTCCATCACTCGTATATGTTATAAAATGTAGAAATATCACACACTAACCAAGGTGAGGTTTGCACTATTAAAAAAATTGATGTGTTTAATAATTGTTAAAATAGTTTTTCTTTTTTAATTACGGAAAAAATTTGTGGGCTTTTTTATTTTTATTTTTATTTTTTTGTGAAAAATTATCATATTACCCTACTCTTATAGTGTTGTGGAATTCTCGTTAAGCTATTTAAATAGGAACGATAAAATTTATCTAAGTATGGAATATAAAATCAGTTTCTAATAACTCTATTGACTTTCTTCAACAAAAAATAAAAATAAAAAATAATAATAATGAAGAAGTTGCTTTTTTAATCAAACTAAACAAGTTTTTTATCCACCCAAAAAAAAAAAAAACTACTTACCTAAAGATTGCCAAACAAAGTCAAAAAAATATTTATATATATATGATCATAACATGGTTGATTTTGATTGGATACCTCATCTTTGGATCAACCATTAGCCCCTTCTCTTTTTTTTTTTCTAATTTTTTTTTTCTTTTTTCAATAAGTTTTGATTGTTCAAAACAACAAGAATAAAGTGTCAATCCATGGGGATTTGGTAGTGAAATCCTCTAGTTTCTCAAGGTATTTTTATGTTATTTTATTTATTAAAATTACAAAATTGGGCATTCACTTTTTTGGTATGATGCCATTAATAGGCTTGACCTACTTCACAGCCTGTCATTTGAGCCTCTAGAAAAAGATATAGTCATGTTATGTCTCCATTTAAAGCAATTGAAAACAATGTCAACCAACTCTTAATACATTTGAAAATTTTGCATCATACCTGATGTGAGAAAGCCCGAACAGCCCATGTGAGTTTAATGTAATTATGGGCCCATTCAAAAATATCACTAAACCTTTGCTCAAATGAATAAATAAAATAATATCATTTTTATAACTTCAGAATTGGGATTCTGTATTGAAAAAATAGGACAAATGCTAATTAATGAGTGTCTTACTGTATTATTTAATATTAAAAAATATGTAAAAATGTATGAGATGGCTCTTTCTCTAGTTGGTGATCCAATTGGAAAGGGGCCGGTGGGTTTAGTGGGCCTATTTTGAGATTGGTTTTGATGATTCAAACTATTTATTTTATAAAATTTGCCAAGAAAATAATTTATATAAACAATCCAGTTGATCTAATATCAATAGTTAAGTATTTGGATTACATTTATTTTATAAAATTGAACGGTAAATATGATTTTGAGAATACACCATCTATTTTCTTAAGATAAATATAATTCGATCATTTGATTACCAAAGCTCAATCAATCTTATTTTTCGCACATATACTCTTCTCGACAGAGCCTAAAAAATGAATAATTTAAATAATTCAAAGTGGATTCCAAAATGGGCCTATTATGCCCAACAGCAAACTCAACCTAAAAAAATATTTTCAAAAATAGTGAGAGAATAAAAAAATATATTATAAAATTAATGAAAAATATCTTATATAATTTTTAATTTTTTTTTTTGGTGATGTACTAAGTGCACTTAATAAACCATAAAAAAAGAAAAAAAAAAAAAAGTATATATCCATTTGTTTTATAGGGGCACTTAGCAGCAAGTTTCACACATAAAGTTCAAAATTCATGTATTCCCAAAATAAAACACTTGTACCAATTAGTCTTACATATTTTTAATTGTTACCAAAAAAATCCTTTTTATTTTTATTTTTATAACTTTGAAAACATCCCACTATTGCCGAACTTCTGTCAAACGGTCACCGGAGACTTGTCGGAATATTTAACATTATCGGGAAGTCGTCGGAGTATCGCTAGAGTGTTTTGAACGTCACTGGAAGTTGCCAAAATGTTTAGAATGTTCGTTGAACGTTAAGAATATCATCGGAGACTCATTAGAATATCTAGAATATTGCTGGAAAAAGAAAAAAAAAAAAAGTATATATCCATTTGTTTTATAGGGGCACTTAGCAGCAAGTTTCACACATAAAGTTCAAAATTCATGTATTCCCAAAATAAAACACTTGTACCAATTAGTCTTACATATTTTTAATTGTTACCAAAAAAATCCTTTTTATTTTTATTTTTATAACTTTGAAAACATCCCACTATTGCCGAACTTCTGTCAAACGGTCACCGGAGACTTGTCGGAATATTTAACATTATCGGGAAGTCGTCGGAGTATCGCTAGAGTGTTTTGAACGTCACTGGAAGTTGCCAAAATGTTTAGAATGTTCGTTGAACGTTAAGAATATCATCGGAGACTCATTAGAATATCTAGAATATTGCTGGAAAAAGAAAAAAAAATAGAGAAATTATAGTGAAAAAACATAGTAAAATGTGCTAAATATTGATAAACTGAAAGGGGGGAAAAAATACATAACAACAACAAACAATAATGGGAAAAAGTAAATATTATTTTTCAATTTTTGTAAGGTTTGAGTAAATAATCTCCAATATTGATCAAATTGAAAAATAAGTTTTGAAACTGTAAAATGTTACAGTTTCAAAGCATGATTCTATTAAGCATTTATCCTTATTAATCAAACTGGAAAATAAGTTATGAAACTGTAAAATTTTACAATTCTAAAAAATATTATGAAATTGTAAAATTTTATAGTTTTAAAGCATGATTGATTTTAGTACCAAAAAAATTGAAACTGTAAAATTTTACAATTTTCACCGCTTGCAACTAAAACTTAAAAATAACATGTTTAGAATTTGAATTTTTTTTTCATTAAAATAGGAAAATAGAAGTGTGTAGCAAAGAAAATGTAGAAAAATTGAGAAATTGAAGGAGAGAAATAGATATAGAGAGAATATTGTACTTCGGCAACTATTTTTGATTTAGATCTAGTCAGATCTCATGTAGATTTACTCAGATCTGATGTAGATCTACTAATCATTTTTGCCAAAAACTAGTCTCTTTCGTCGTCGGAGATGGTGAAGTAAAGAGTCTATGGTCGGTGGTTGCAGTGAACCCCAAGTAATGATAGTCGTCGGTCACCGGTGACTATATATTAGAAAAAGAAAGAGAAGAAGTAAGGCATGGTCACCGGTCACCAAAAATCAAGAAGAGAAAGAGAGAGAAAAAAATGAACACAGAAAAGAATGAAAAAGAAAAATACGTAATGAACTTTTGAGAGTATTCAAAAGGTTATGAGACTAAATAGACTTATCCGCCTTTAAATAAAACTTCCAAGTAATTTGCCCTTGTTTATCACTGAGAATTATATGATTTTATTTTTTAAAAAAATAAAAAAATAATTCATTTACTTGTTAGTGTACAAAGCAAGAGACGTGTGCAACTTATATGGAAGCTTGCATCCTGCCATTTGATAATAGTAGAGATTATGACAAGTGGATGCCATGTATGTGCTCTTTTTTTTTTCTTCTATCCTTCTAAATTTCTAGGAAATGGAGGTCACGGAAGGTAGTTAAATGCTAAAATTGACCTAAAATTTTATACTAAAAAACACTCTAGCAAAAAGAAAATTGACAGACTGAATTGCCAAGTTTTCAATGAAGTTGATCAAGGAAAAGGACCCAATTGCAATCCAACTGTAAGAAAGGGAATTCAACAACTCCTTTTATGTTGCTACAGAATATCTCACATCATGTCTCACTTGTGCATGTTGATATACCATTGTATCGAATATAACGATGAGAAAAACTTGGTGATTAATTTTTTGTGTAAAAAATATATTAAAAAAAATGTTTTTAAGTACAACATAAGTGAAAGTACTTGGTATTGGTAATATGTTTTAGGATATTGTTTAGTAATGTTGATAGTTTATTTATTTACAGAAAATATTAAATATATTTATACTTATATTAGACAAAAATAAAAATAAACACATGTTTGGTGCATAAATAATTTTTAAAAACTTATTTTGAAAATAAGTGAGAGGGATTGTTTGATAGGGACTAAATGTAATTGTCAACTGTCTAAAATGATGGTTAGAAGTGGTTATTGGCTACTAAAGGTGGTTGCCAACCATTGGAGGTAATGGTTGAAGATGTTTTCCGATAACCAAAGGTGGTAGCTAGAGTTGTTTGTCAACCACTGGACATAGTAATCGAATGTAGTTGCTGAAGGTGATTGCCGACAATGGGAGATGTTTTTCGGCATTAAAAGGTGGTGGTTGAAAGAGGTCACTAGAGACTGGGACTGGAGGTGAGGTGACCAGATGTGGTGGTTGGTGGGTGATGAGCGGTGGGTGGTGGCTAGAGGGGTGGAGAATAAGGAATGATTGAAAACTTTCTAAATTATATACAAGACTAGACAAAAATAGATACTCAAACAGTAAATTTTGCTGGTTACAAGTTTTTGAAAATAAAAATAGACACAATAAAAATAGACACTAAATTTTTTTTTTCTTATAATTTTCAATTTTTAATAAATTTATACTAAAAAAATTAAAATATAAAAATCACCAAACATATCCTAAATATTTTAACTTTTTTAAGCTTAACAACAACTGCTGCAGTGGACGATCATTGACATCACTCTATAACAATATATGTATACTTTTGCATGTAATGTATTATCATCATTGTAATTATCATCCAGATTTTCGTATGTAGGGTTTGTATTGGCATTTTACATGTTTGTTATTAACTACTATAATATTAAAACATGTCCAACCAAATTATGCTTTAGTCACTGGTTTTATGTACATGGACTTTTTGGTTTTCTGGTCCCATTGCAGAGGACATTCATTTGCAGCATTATGCTCCCTACTGTGATACTATTTTTCCTAATTTCTAACATGTTGGGTCAATTCTCATTTAGTTTATATATATTTTGTAAACTACAATGATAATATACATAAGTTAAATACTATTAAAAAATATGTTTTACGCAAGGTTCTAAATTACGGTATCGGGTAACGTATTGGTATCGATCGCGGAGTATCGGTATCGGTAGTATCGATCGATACGTATCAGGTGTCGCGGCGGTAAAATTTTAAAAATCATTTCAAAGGTTTTTCAACTTTTTTTTTCCCATACCGGTCCGAACCAGTGAATATCGGCCTGTCGCGGCTTGTGTAATGGCTTTTGTAACGCTTACAGGCCGATACTCCTGCGATTTTCAATCTCAGTGGTATATCGGCCTGTATCCGTTGCAGTACCCCATTTTTCCGATACATATCGGCCAATACGTAGCGTATCGGCCGATATTTAGAACTATGGTTTTACGTCGACAAGGTTTCTATGCAAGTAATTAGAAAGGGAAAAGTTAGGGATCATGAAAATTTTGACATGAAAATGATCATGAAAAATTTATGATTTTTGGATTACCTTGATTAGTGTGTGGTGCTTTATTCTAAGTGTAATCTAAGGGTCACAAAGATTTCATGATTATTTTCATGAAAAAAATTTCATGATACCGAGCATTGCTGAATTAGAAAATACAACACATAAGAGTTTTCATGAGCGTTTTGCATCAACAAGTAGAGGGATGCGATTGTGAGGATAATAAAAAGTATTTGTATCAACCACTAAGCATTTGTATTAGCGTGGATAACTTTTAGCAATCACAACAAACAGTTGCAAAAAAAAAATCTTACTTTTGATATATATTAAAAAAATCTAGTTTAATTTTTTATTTGCTAATAATTTTTTTAATAGAAAAACATTCATATGTGTGTCCACTCATTCGCATTTAAAATATATTTTAAAAAAAAATTAGATTCATTTGTAGCATTACACAGCTTACTGGGATGTTCTTTTCCTAATGTATAAGGTATTGGACCAATTCTCATTAGCTTTAAAATACATAGTTTGTAAATTACAATGATAGTACATTAGTTAAATAAACACAAATGAGTCTAAACAAAATATGGATTTAATATTATTGTATATCACTTGGTCTCTCCTCAGTAAAATATTACTAGCAAGTACAAGCACATGCTACCAACAAAAGTTGAATACAAATATGCCTCCAATCCAATCTGGTCATCTCTATACATGATATAGTTGGTATAGTGGTACATAATTTTTTATTTTAAAAAATAATAATAATTGCACAGAATACATTATTACATTTATTTTGAAATTATCTGCTTGTACAATTATTATATGTAATTATGTAACAACCTTTGGCGACTAAAGTGTAATTTCTTGTAGTGTATGTTGTTTTTAAGGTAGAAAAAATGTTTAAATAGTTTAAATCTAAATGTACCTTTTAAATATTTATATTCAATTTTTATATATTTTAAAACACTTTTTACGAGTATAAATAGATTAATAATCACTCATTGTGTTGTGTATTTCCATTTCCGTTATTATAGTGTTAGAATATGTTATACATAATCAACTTATTAAAGTCTAAAGGGTTGGCCTTGTGGTTGAAGCGCTCTTTTATTAGGCGTAATGTATAAGTTTGAATCTTATTGTTGCCATTGTAGATTTGGTTTCCTACTCCTTATTCTTTTTAAGAGAAAAAAAAAATTATGGCAACTTATAATTGAGTGCAAATATAGCAGTTGTAAACATGCGGTGAATAAGATGTTTCAACTAAAATCAAACAATTTATAAAGAGTTCAACCTCTTTCTTGTTGGGAGAAAAGATTAGACCGTGTTTTGTTACTTCTTTGTGGGCCTATCATATTGCCCAATTTAATGATCCAATCCGTCTATTTTTTGGGTCTTTATGTGTAGATTATTCATAAAAAATAAATAAATTAATTTGGTAATCATAACCATATAATTTTATTATGTTTATTTAAAAAAAACAATGATCGATTTTTAAAATTATATTTGTTATTTATTTATTTGAAGACGTGATAAAATTGTATAATTATTATTATCAAATAATTTAATTTTTCATGATTGATTCAAACATAAAGAGTTTAAAAATGACTGAATCCAATAATAAAAAATAAACCTACAAGCTTAACAACACATTCTAATCTTTATGTCCATCCAATCCTCTCTTCCTCGAGAGAGGTTGGTCCATTTTTTAAGTTGGTTTGAAGAGAAGTTGTTAATAATGGAAAGTAGACATATTTTGGGAAGATTTACCGTTGGACTTGCCTTCATTTCCCAAACAATCTGAAAATGTATTTTAGGTGAGAAAATGACATGTACATAGAGAAAATCCCAAGATATGTGTCGTCAGTTTCCTCACTTTCACATGCCATGTACCAGATCAAATCACTGAATTTTTGGTACTAGGGATCTATATATATAATCTAGGGTCATTGGACAAGGACACAATCACTTGAATGGGATAGGGGACTTTCCATTATAGGAAAAGCGACCCTACTCGTGCCCTTTGACATGGTCTAGAAGGACATCATGAGCTCCACTTTTAAGTTTTTCTAGATCAATCTTACCAGCCAATTGGCAAATTCAATGTGTTTGCAGCTTGTATTTTTTAGTTAATTATACTTGAGGTTCTTAAATTTCAATAAATTTTTTTCAATTTTCATCTATAATATTTTTAAATTTTCCTACTTTACTTGCGTAGTTAACATCCATTCATTTTTATCATGTAGTATTGCGTTGATTGTCATGTGATATTATAAAATATTATTATTATATAAATTTAGATAAATTACACTATATCTCTCTTTTAATTATTTTCTTACTTTGATCCCTAACGTTTTTGATTTTATCTAATTTGCTCTATTGGCCAAAGTCCATCAAAAATTGGACAAATGGCAACCACGGTAGCCCCAAGTTGAATCCCACACTCTACTGTCTCTTTTACTTTCTTAGATCTACTGTAATGACCACTGAATTTGAGAGAGAAATGTTCAATGGTGTCAAAAGAGCTATGGTAATGGTTTTGAGATGTTGGTGGTAGCAGTGAGGACGAGAAGTAGGGCGGAGTAGATAATGGTATTGTTCAATTGCTAGTGATTATAGCGATCCCGGTTTTTCCTCCATTGGTTATTGTATTCCGGACTCGATTCCGTGGATGTCTGTCTTTGTATATGTTGCATTTCCATCCTTTAATTCTTTGTATTTGAGTTTTAGGATGTGTTGGGCAGGTTTGTAACAGGTTAGGTGTGTTTTGAAACAAATGATTGCTGCCCAGTTTTTGGTGTCTTCGCTCGAGCGAGCTCTGTGTTTTAGTTCCTTCGCTCGAGCGTGCGTCTGCGTCTAAGTTTGGACCTGAAGGTTGTGTTTCTTGGCTCGAGCGAGCTTTTCTTCGCTCGAGCGAACGAGGACTATGTTTTGGGTTTCTTCGACCGAGCGAGCTTTTCTTTGCTCGAGCGTACTTCTAGATTACAGACCTGAAGCTTCGTGTTGTTGGCTCGAGCGAGGCTTTCTGCGCTCGAGCGAGGTTTCTTTGTGTCTGGTCGCTCGAGCGACCACTCTTTCGCTCGAGCGAGGCTCGAATATATCAATTCGCAGCAGCAACTTCTTCTTCACTTTTTCACCATCTTCTTTACACAAGCCCTAGATCTGGCTGCTCTTCTTTCTCTATACACCTTCTCTCTAAGAATGCACCTAGTTCTAGTGTGTTTCTATCCTAGTCCTTTTGTAAGAAAGGTAAAGCTTGGCGTGGGCTTCATTTTGATCCGAAAAAGTTGGTGTTGGGAGCATCTTGAGTTTTCTTCATCTTCTCCTTTGAGTCTCTTCTTTTGAGGTAAGGATACTCTACTCTTTCTTATGAGTTTTGACATAGATTTTAGTCATTTTGTATAAATGGTGGATTATGGGAATTTTGGGAAAGTTAGGGTTTGTTTTGAAGTTATAAAAATGGAGTTTTCAATTGTTAAACCCCATGTGTATGTGAGGTCTTGGAAAAAGGAGTTATTGTTGTTAAGTTGATGAAATTGAGCCTTAGGGTTGATATTTGAAAAATGGGGAAAATGCCCTAATTAATGTGATAAATTAATTTGAATAATTAATTTGGAAAAATATGAAATTGAGTTGAAAATCATGAAATTGGGAAATTATGAGATTGAATGGTGTAGTTGGATTGATTAATCACTCACCTATGAAAATGTTGATAATTTATCTGTTTGATGAGTTTATTATATGTTTAGAGATAACTGCTTGGGCTATCGGTGGAGGATAGTTTTGATTGTTGTAGACACCGTATGTTGATTAGGGAAAACTGAAACTAATCAAATGGTTAAGTCGTTGAATATGACGGTTGAATTGATACATTGAATATATGCCTAGATTGATCATTGTATATGATAGACTGTTTAAACACATTGCATATGTATCTTGTTTGGGAGGAGATAGGGGATATACTCCATGGTTTGGGAGGAGATAGGGGATGGACTCCATTAATAACTAAGTTGGCCGGAGTGTCCAGGGTGAAAGTCCTGAAATCCTAATTACGTTTGCATAACGTAGAAAATTGAAGTAATGGAAGTGTTTTAATATGAGTTGTAGTCTCATTTAATTATTTGGCTAGATAATGAGCCATGTTTATGAATTTAAATTGGATAAGTAAAGGAAGGTAAAATGAAACACGGGTGTATTTGTCATGGAACTGGGATGTGTTGTAAATTGGTTTACAAGTGTTAAGCCTTTATCGAATGCTAATGTTTTAGTTATTTCTCATACTTGGTTTAATATATCTCTACTCACCCTTTATGGGACATCATTTTCAGGTACAGATGGTATGCCACCTCCAAGGACGTAGCTTGGGAGGCTTAGAGGCTGAAAGATCTTTTTGTTGTTATCTTTTCGTATTACATGTAAATCAAGCCAATGGCTTATTTTGTATAAAGAGTTAGAACTCTTCTTTTGTTGAACCCAAGTGTTGACTTGGAAAGTTGTAAGCTCGAAGGGCATTTACTTTTGTTATCAACATGTAATACTTTCGTACTTAATATTCTGATAAATGGAAATATGTTTTATTCTCTTATATCTATAGATGTCATGAATGTCGGGTTTATATGTATTATTTTGAGGGCGTTACAGTGATGGTGGATGGCCAATAAGGATTTGTCTCAAATTGAAAAAGTTCTAAATTGATTGGATTGCATTGAATCAAATCTTTTTATTGATGCGGTTTGATGAGAAAAACAGTTAAATCAGTGCTCAAAATAATAAAATTAACATTATCGGTTTGGTATTTTTTTTAACCTAAATACTAACCGTACTGAACTGATTGCCTTCCCACTTATAAAAGAGTTTATTGGACAGGTGCTATTGGGGGGCTCAAATAGGGTACTTCAATTGTACTATTCATTTTGTAGAGTTCACTAGGAACCATCATCCAATCAATTTGATCATAGATGAACTGGTATTTTGCATTAATGAGTTGCTTGACTTTTTTTTGAATAAATGAGTTGCTTGATTATCATTAAGATGACCCTTACATGGGTTGCCTGAGTCCAACAATACTCTCTTATAATAAATCCATCATGGAGAATAAATTCAAGATACTTCCAGTCACTCACAAACCATATTGTCAATTAAAATTAGACAGTGAAATTAAATCTAAGACTTTTGAATTCATAATTCATCTCAAGACAAATATTTTTTACCATTCCTTCAGCCCTCATTTCTGTATCTCATATCCGTACATATTCTGAGGGAATAGCATAAAAATACCAACAGCACGACAGGATCAGCCAGTGGGATTTCAAATGGGTACATTCACTGAAAAATGAGATTCAACATAAAGGAATAATCTAAAAAAACAAAAAAAGTCATTTTCATGCTTTGATTTTTCAAAAGTAAAGGCACAAAGAACAGTACCCAATGGTGCAATTCTGCTGAAAAATGGGATTAAAAGTAATTTTAATGAACTGACATTATTTAAATAGCAGTGAAATTCCACATTCCAATGGAAAACTGTGAATTTGAAGCAAACTTGTTTTGAATTTGAATAATTCCCAATTTTTTTGAAATTCATATTTATTGTGAAAAGATATGAAGTCAGGGTAAAACAGAGCACCTCAATCAATGGGTGTAATTGATATTGGCCACCCATTGAAAATTTAGGACCACATGATTGGATGACTCGTCTACTAGACCAAGCAAGCAGGATGGTAACCTTTTGCTGTTTATCTTACTATAAAATTTTGATATAAGGAAAAATAAAAGTTAATGGAAAATATTTTTTATAATTAATGAAAAATAAAACTCATTTAGGTAAAAAATATTTTTTTTTTTAAAAGATAAAAGATTTCATAAAATTTTGTCAAAATCACCCCGTAACCACCACCTCTAATATAATCACTAATACATTAACTTCAAAGTAAAAACCAAAAATAGGAAAACATTTTGTAGAAAAATCCTATACATTTTTCATAAATATTTTTGGTAGAAAATGTTTTCTTAAAAACTGTATTATGCTGAAACAAACAGAGATCTCATGCCACAAATATCAACTACTAATACATTAATTTTAGGTTTGCAATCAAAGATGAGATTTTTTTTTTTTCTTTTAAAATGTTTTCCGCCGAAACAGATATCTCATGACACAAAGATCAAAGTCCAAAAATCATTTCTCCACCAGCTGGAAATTTGTTCCATTTCAAGATCAATAAAGAGAAATTTGTCCAATGGATTAACAATCATCAGCCCACATGATGTTCCCTGCATAACATCACCCTCAAAATTGCATTCACAGTCATACCATCATAGTGTTCAATGCTTGCTTCATATTTAAAAACACAAAAAACAAAAACAAAAAATTAAATGAAAACATGAACACAAAACACAAAGGGCGTGTTTGATTCACCAGATTAGGAGAGGGGGGACAATTTACTATTTGGATTGTAATCCATTGAAGCCTCCTTATCCGCCGTTTGCTTTTTTTTTAGTCCGCCGGACTCCATGTCCGACCGGACTCCTTATCCCCCATATGGGGGATTCCACTGTCCGCGCGGGGGGGGGGAGGGGGTGTGGGATAAATAGTCCTTTTCATCTAATCTAATGAAAAAACAAACACAGGATATCCAATCCAACCAAATAGTCCGGGGGATTCACAGTCCCAGGACTCAAGTCCGATGGATTTTAATCCCCCCCTTATCCAGTCCGTCCAATCAAACACACCCAAAAGGGTATCTGAATTAGACTCCAATCTCATCAGTGAAAGGAATGGACTAGATTCTGAAAATTGAATACTACAGGTAATGCTCATGAATATACTCTAAATTGGAAATAAACAAAAATATGATATAGAAGAGAAGATAACAATGAACCCACAAACCAGAATCAGCAGCAAAATGCTGCCATCTTCTGGCCCTGATTATGGCTGTCTCTATACATACAATTCCCTGAAACCTACTCGTCGTTTTCTCTACCAATTTATTTCGCAAACTCAAATTATACGATTTAACAATTTCAAATAAATATGGAGAGGGACTTTCTGTTCTTTACCCCTTTCGATTCAAATTACCACTTTTGTGTTTCTTCATCAACAATTGACAGTAGAATGCCGACACAAATGCAGTCGATCTCTTCTTTGAACAATGTCTTTTGGTGATTGGAGGCCAGCAAAGAACTAATTGGTGAGGCAATAGAAGCAATGAAAGCTAAGCTAATGTGACTGATAATTTTTGTGCTCGGTTTTGAGGAAGGTTAGAGGAAAGTTCTTAAAAGAATCAATAGAAAGGTGGTGGTGGAGGAGATGCATATGGAACCCCGAAGATTGGTGGCAATGGCCCCTCGTATGCGGGAGTAGGAGGTGGTGGTGGTGGGTGTTCACATGGGACTGGAGCTGGTGGTGGTGATGGTGGAGGAGGAGAGTGGTAGTGAATTGGGGGTGGGGGTGGAGAACTATAGTGAATTGGGGGTGGTGGGGAAGGTGGAGGTGGAGAAGCATACACAGGTGGTGGTGGTGGAGGTGATGGTGGTGGCAAGTAATGAATTGGTGGTGAGGGTGATGGTGAGGGGGGTGGTGGTGGGGGTGAGTACTCTACACAAGGTGGAGGAGGAGGTGGTGGTGGTGGTGGTGGTTCTATACAAGGCGGTGGAGATGGTGGCGGTGGTGAATGAATTGGGGGAGGCGGAGAATGGACAGTAGGCGGTGGTGGTGGTGATGGATAGGCATAAACAGGCGGTGGTGGTGGTGAGTGTGGTGGCGGAGGTGGTGATGAATAGTGTGGAGGCGGTGGCGAATTATAATAATAGGGAATAGGAGGAGGTGGAGAATATGAGGGAGGAGGTGGAGGTGGAGGTGGTGGTGAATTTGGCGGTGGAGGTGGTGGGGAGTGGATGCAATAAGGTGGGAGAGGTGGAGACAATGTTGGTGGAGGAGGTGATGGTGGAGGTGGAGAAGGTGGAGGAGGAGATGGCGGTGGTGGGGGAGGTGGTGGCGGTGGAGGTGGAGGGGGAGGTGGTGGCGGTGGAGGGGGAGGTGGTGGCGGAGGTGGGGGTGGAGAAGGTGATGGGGGAGGTGGAGAAGGTGGTGGAGGAGATGGCGGCGGTGGAGAAGGTGGGGGAGGCGACGGTGGAGGAGGAGATGGAGACGGTGGTGGAGGAGATGGCGGCGGTGGAGAAGGTGGGGGAGGCGACGGTGGAGGAGGTGATGGCGATGGCGGTGGTGGAGGAGGTGGTGGTGGTGGTGGAGGTGGTGGAGGAGAGGGTGGTGGGGGAGGAGGTGAAAAAACCGGTGGTGGTGGTGGAGGCGAAGGCACCACCGGTGACGGAACAAAAGGCTTACACCTAAAAACACTACAATCCACAGCAGGCTTCGACAAAAACCGCCGACACTGCGCCGGCGACCTCTGCGCAGGCCTCGAGGGCAAACAATTCCTCCGATCATCAAAACCAGGCAAGCTCAAACACACCGGAGCCTCACCAGTAAAGAAATTATAAGAAATCGTAAAGTTATCAAGTCTTGGAAGCTTACATATACTCGCCGGAACACTCCCAGAAAGCATATTATGCGCCACATTAAGCTGCTCCAACTTCACCATTCCCGCAATCGTCTCCGGCAACGACCCCATCAACTCATTGAAACTGACATCAAACACTGTCAATTCCTTCAACAACCCAATCTCCGGAGGCAAACACGACCTCAACCCATTCTCCATCAGTATAATCTCGTTCAAAGTCCTCGACATGTTCCCCAGACTCGCCGGAACACATCCTCGAAACTTGTTATTCGCCACCACAATCACCGACACCGGCGAGTTCCCGAAGTTATCTGGCAACTCGAATTGGAACCGATTGTGGTTGATGAATATAGCATCTAAATCTTTGTCGAAGAGTTTGTTTGGTACATTGCCTTCAAACTCGTTGAATCGAAGATCTAAGAACTTCAAAACCGGCAATTTCAGTACCACCAGAGGGAATTTTCCGGCGAAACGATTGTTGCTCAGATCGAGCTCGTAGAGAAGCTTCAAGTTCTTGAATTTGTGAGGCACAGTTCCACAAAACCGATTCGAATTTATGTGAAACAATGCGAGATCGGTGAGAAGTCCCAACTCCTCCGGGAGGTACCCAGCGATGTCCCCATGGTTGAGATCGATTCCAGCGACGGTTTTAATCGAGTGGTTGTCGAGCGCTTGAGCACAGTAAACTCCAGTGTAGTGACATACATCAGATCCGACCCAATTCCCGGTGAGATTTTGGGGATCGGAGAGTATAGCTTCTTTCCAAGCTTGAAGTGCAATGTAAGCGTTTCGGAGACGAGGGTTTTCAAAAACCAGAGACGGATCAATCGTTACGTTCTCGCCTCTGTCGCCGAACTCGTCTCTGTAGTAGAGTAACTGGCGTTGCTTGATGTATAATGATTCGGTGTCTGTGAGTCCGCCATTGTTGAAAGAATGAGCATTTGCAGAGGAGAGAAAGAAAGAAAAGATGAAGATGGGTAGTAGTAGTAGTAGTAGTAGTGAGAGAAGATTGAAGTAGAAATGGTGGGTAGTCTTGTTCTTCATCACACATGAGACATTGATATCTCTCTCTCTATATTTTTTTTTTGTTTTGTTTTCTGGGTTCAGGTTGGGAATGTGAGATGCTAACGGGAGGGAGATCTGAGGAGAGAAGAGATTTGGGTTGGATGTTTGGGGAGAGAGAAAATGAAGAGGGATTTTTCTAGGGATTTTGGGGGAGCGTGTGAGAAAGAGAGGAGAGAGAGAGACAGCTAAATCACAGCTCAAAGGCCACCACCACCAGATTCTATCACTTTTTTCTCTCTTTCAAACTTTCTCGGTCATCATTTTCTTTCCTTGCAGCATGAGATAGAAAATTAAGCTTTTTTTATACTGTTTCAAACCATTCCAATTCAACGACCCCAAGTTAAAGGTTAGAACAAAAACTGAAATAAAAAATAATTGTCGAAATAATAATTAATTGATATTTATTAGTATTTAATGACCACCTAATTTATTAACGACGTGAATTTTTTAGCCGCTAGTCGGGGACGGCAATACACCCGGCTACACGGGTTCGGCCGGTTACCAGTTATTAATTTCAAATTTTTTTCTTTTGATTGAGAGGTAAGAATCGTTTATTTTTAAAAACTTCTTAAAAGTTGATTTTTTAATTTTTTTAAATTATATTATTTCTATATTTTTTTTTTAATGTTTTTTCTATAAAAAGTTTTAAAAAATTTAAAAAATTACTTTTAATTACTTTCCAGAAAAGTTAGAGTAGGGTGACTTTCAGTTCGGTGCATATTTTGAAAACTTATTACAAGTAAATGATAAATTTTATAAATATTAATAATTAAATTACAAATTTTTTTATAAATTTATGTTAAGTTTTTGAAATTGTCACTGAAAGGTAATTCCCTTGAGAATTTCACAGCCCATTTTGACTTATTTTGGCAATTGGATTAAAAGTCTCTTTTTTTTTTTTGACTTTTTTATCACATCATCTCTCTATTTTTTTTTATATATTTTTAAAAAAAATTAAAAAAATCAAAAAATTAACTTTTAACTAACTTCTCAAAATCGGCCTTTGCACTGCCCCCAAAAGTCATCAAAATAGTTACAATTTAAATTTATGAAAAAAATTATATTTTTAATTATTAAAATTAAAATGATTTATAATTGATTTGACTTTCCAAAAAAAAATCTACAGTGCCTTGCAATTTTTCCTACAATTTAAGTACTTTTCATATATTTGAAATTATTTTTTATTTACTATTTTTACAAAAACACACATTTTAATTTATTTTTTTAAACCTATATGAAATATTAGAGCATTTACAATGGACACACTAAGGATGCTCTTAGTGTCAGATGTCAAGTTTTGGCCAACCAAGTGTTTGTGTTTGGAGTTGCAATGGAGCTGCTAAGGCAACAATAGTGCTCAATGATAGTGTCAGATGCTAAATGTGTTAACTGCAACCAGCATTCTAGCCAGCAAGGGGGAGAGAGGGAAGTGTCGTGGGTCATCCAGCCGGTCGTCCTTCCGAACGTTCAAACCCTTCAAGTAAAAAAATAAAATAAAATTTGGGTTTGACTGGTTGACCAGCCGGACGTCCACTGTCTCCACACCAGCTGCTGCAAACTGCAAATTATTTGTATATATATATTTTTAACACACACTTTAACATATCTATTTTATCACCATTCACTCACTAAATTAACAAACTCTTAACACATATTTTTGAGTTCTACTTTTATTATTTTTTGTCATATAACACATTTTTAAAACATCTATTGTGGATCTTAACACATATTTTTAGGTCCTACTTTTATTACTTTTTCTCATATAACACACTTTAACACACATTTTTGACACATCTATTGTGGATGCTCTTAGTAACTACCGACATGGTCATTAACATTTTCTTACACAATAGTAATAATAAATAAATCATATTTTGTCTCTTAGTTACGGAATAAAGTAACAAGTATGTCTCATTAATAATTTTTTTATTACATAATTAATTTAAATTATCACATAAATAATATCAAATATTATTTTAAAAGTACTAAATAATTATTTGTATTAAATATATAATATAAATATATGTTAAGTTCTCACTTTTAGGCCCGACAGAATTACATTTTTACTTGTTTGGTAACTATTTTTTAAATTAAAATTTAATAATAACAAATAGAAACAAAAAGTACTTGTCTATGTGTTTCTCAATAATCAATTTTTAAAACTCATTTAAAGTGTTTTTGTCATATACTACACCAAACATTTTTTTAAAATAAACTCCATCAGTCACACAAAATAAAATAAAAAATTTACACCTACTAATTCTAATTTTTCACGCAGATGGTCACCCATCCTATTCTCAACTAAAGAGGTGTTGTCCAAGCTCGTAGGCCTCTTCACGAATTATGTTTTAATTCTTAGAATTGTTTACTTTTTAGAATTTGGCTCGATGGCCTCAAAAATATATATCATTCGTCAAAAACAGTTTAAATTTTTTCAAGGTGGCTATTCTACTTGGAAGGACAAGACTTGGTGGATCCATTTTTAGGTTAATTTCAATAATCCGAATGGTTTACTTTTTAAGATTTGTTGACTAAAATATTAATACAAAAAATTAAGGTGATCGAGCGTTGATAACTATATATCTGAATAATATTTGTTTTAAAAAAGATAAACAATATATATAATTTTAAGAATAACTATTTATTTTTTAAAAAACAAATCTGTGCGTTTGGTTTTAATTTTCTAAATTTAGTTTTTTGCAAATTGAGTTTTTTTTTTTTTTTTTTGTTTCTAGTGAATATTTTTAAAATTTTAAGTAATTTTTTACTTTTTTATATGCATTTTACTTAGATATATCTAAATACTAAAATATTTGTGAAAAAATATTTTAAAAAATTAATAAATATACAAAAATATGAAAAATGTACTGAATTTTCATATTTTCTTTTGTATTTTTGGCATTTAGTGAATTTTTAAAACATTTTTTTTCACAAATATTATACTTTTTAAGTGTATTTATGTTAGATATGTCTAAAAATTAAAAAAAATCGCTTAAAATATTAAAAAAATTCAGTGTAAATAAAAAATACGGAAAATGAAAAAGTAAAATTTTTTGAAAAATAAATTCTGAAAAATGAAACCAAACATAATAAATGTTATTCAAACCTATAGATATCAAGGCCGATTATTTTTACTATTATTTTTATAAATATTTTACTTAATAAATTTTAAATAGTAAACAATTTGAATAATTGAAGTCTGCTTCAAAATAAACTCATTACGGCTTATAATTTGAATTTTTGACTTATTACAAAAAGACGTATAAAAGTAGAGAGGTAATATGACCAAAATAAGCTAATAAGCTAATAAATTATTTTTTTTTTTTTTGGCTTATCAAAAGAGGCCTAAATCCAAACCCCGGCTTATTTTGATAATTGGGTTAAAAAACTTTTTAACTTTTTAAATTTTTTTAAGTAGCATCGCTTTTTTATTTTTTATATTTTTTTAAAAATTAAAAATTTAGTTTTAAACTTACTTAAAAAAACTTACTTTACGAAAATAGTTATAGTCAATATTATTATAATTGATAAAAAAATTATATTCAGTGATTAGAGAACATAAAATGCATGCTGAATTATGCTTAGCAAGAGACAGGACCAACTAGCGCTTCTGTGTATCAATTAATAATTCAACAATGATTCATCCCACTAAAAACATCACCATTAATAGCATTAATATATTAAAAAAAATAGAAAAAAAAAAAAATACAACTCCAAGACCAAAACATCACATCATTTCTGGCGGGACTCACTGCCACCTAATTAGTGAGAGCACTAATTAGTGCTCCCAAGTATTTTTCTTAATAATTTTTTCTTTTTTCTATTACACGTGTATGGTTAGAATGAATTTAGGTGTCAATAGTCAAATCAGTGGAAGAGTACTTGGTGAACTGGCAGTAACGTAATCTGAAAGGACCAAATTATCCATTTACGTTTTCTTTTTTCCACATTCTTGAGAGCATTATTATTTATTTTTTTATCTAGTAAGAAGTTGTTTTGAGATGTCATTATTATTTCTATAGACTAAAGGGTGGTTTGGCATCTCCTATATAATTCATCTTTTTATCTTTTTTTCATTACATCATCTCTTTACTTTGCTGTACATCTTTTTTTAAAAAGATAAAAAGTACACTTATTTAGATCATCCCAAACAACTCCTAAGGTATTAAAATAATAGATTGTCAGCCTGATTTAACTCAATTCAAAGGAAATGATTTACTATTGAAATACTAATAAAATTCAACTATACGTTATGAATGAATCCATATTTTAAGAAAAATACAAACAAAATCTTTGAAAAGAGTCAGTTATGAAACAGTGGGATTCACCCCTCTTAAAAATCGAACTTAAGTTACGCGTATGGAAAGGAATGCCTTATTACTAAGACCACCAATACTTAGGGGTTGTTTGGGATGTCTTAAATAAGTGTATTTTTTATCTTTTTGGATTAAAAAATTGAGAAAAAAAATATGGATGTTTGGGTTAACTTTTTTACTTTTTATGGAAAAATGTGTATTAAGAAATTGTATAAATTAGTGTGTAAGGAAAAATTAGAATTGAGAGTTGTGCAGCCGTAATTTTTTACTTTTGGTAAATAGTAATAACTTTTTAACTTTTTGAATAATTTTTTAACTTTTTAACAACTCGTCAAACTTGACCTTAGATCACTATTAATGCGACACGACTAGGGCTGTAAATGAACCGAGCTGTTCGTGAACAGGCTCGGCTCAGCTCGGTAAGGGCTCGGCTCGGCTCGGCTCGTTTAGTAAACGAGCCGAGCTCGAGCTCGATTATTGGGCTCGTTTCGTTAACGAGCCGAGCTCGAGCTCGACTGTGTTCGGCTCGGTAGGCTCGGCTCGTTTATCTATAATTAAATTATATAATAAATATATTATTTATATATTAAATAATATATAAATATATATAAATACATTATTTATATATTAAAAATATATAAATATATATATATAAATAATAATATAAATACATTTTTTATATATTAAATAATATAAATAATATTTTTTATTTAAAAATTTATATTTAAATAATATAAATAATATTAAAAAAAATTTATCGAGCCGAGCCGAGCCGAGCTCGAGTTCGACAAAAATTAACGAGCCGAGCCGAGCTCGAGCCCAGTCCTTTATCGAGCCGAGCTCGAGCTCAATAAACGAGCTCGATAGCTTAACGAGCCCACCCCTAGACACGACACATTTGAACACATAATTAGCCAATGTAACAATTTGGTATCCTTTCTCTTTGTCTTATTGTATAAATAAATGAGGAGAAATAACATCCATTGAAAGATTAAAAACAAATATAGATTAAAAATTTATAAATTTTAATTATCAAAATTATATATTTTTTAATATATTTATAATTATTTTTAAAAAGTTAGTCAATTTGAATTATGCTTACATGCTTCAAAAATATCATCCCACTTGCCTTCATCATTTTCTCAATTTTATTTGTAATTTACTCATGTAGAAATTTATCCACACATTAATTAATTATATTTTTCACCTTTGTACTTTAATTCAAATTATATTTTAATCTATATCATTTTAAATTAAATAATTTAATCACCACAATTAAGTGTATTCAAATCATTCTTTGGTTTTGATTTATTTTTTAAAAATTAAGTTTTTTATTTTTCATTTTTTTGTTTTTAGTATATTTTTAAATATTTTAAGTAATTTTTTTGTGTTTTAGATGCACATAAAAAGTAAAATATTTGTAAAAAAATATTTAAAAAATTTAATATATACACAAGAATACAAAAATATACTATTCTTTGTATATTTAAAATTTTTTGTATTTGATGAATTTTTTAAAGATTTTTTCTACAAATATTATACATTTTTAAGTGCATTTAGGTTAGGTGTATCTAAAAAAATTTAAAAAATCTTAAAATATTAATTTTTTTGACTAAACATAAAAAAATGCAATTTTTGGAAACGTGGGTTTAATTTTCTAAAACAAAGCAAGGTAAATAATTTTGAAATACTTAGCAATTTTTTAAGTTGTACACATAAACAAAATTAACAAAAATTTAGACAAAAAGACTAAATTGAAAAAACTTAAAAATGTAAAGACTAAATTATTTAAATTAAAATTATATAGATTAAATTAAAACTTGGATGAAAATATAGATATGGAAAGTAACATTTAACCACTTAACAATCCAAGGGGATGTTTTGTCACAGCTTTAATGGCTTGGTTTTTTTTATTGACTTTTTAGCTTTTAAGCTAAAAATTAATATTGACAAACGAGATCTTAGATTGTTTGATGTAGTTTTCACTTATAACTTATTAAGTAAAAATAACTTAAATAAATTATAAAAAAAATGATGGGAAAACTATCAGAAAGTCCTATTTACCAATCTATTATTCCATCTGGTCCCACATTCATTCTCTTGGATTGACAAGTCCTGTTTGGTATGTTTTGTGGACAACCAGGTCCCGTTTTAAATTTATGTGATGTGTGTGTGGACGGGTTTGACCCTCTTTTGTTTTTTCTTTACAGGTGTATATTGGGATTGAATGCAGATTTTGTGGGATACGTTTCTTGATCCACGTTTGGTAATTCAGATCCATGTTTTTGGGTTATGGAGTCACACAACACTGCGTGGACCAACAAATGTGAACCCAACAAATCAACAATTTCCGTGAACCATAAGTACATCGGACGGTGAAGTGGCCATTGAGATGATATAAGCTCCAAAGCAATCCGATGGAAGCTCCGCTAAGACCCCAAATGTATCCAAGACATAGGCGATTTCTTCGGTTTTCGGAAGATCTGGACCGAAGAGTGGGCGCTTCCCGCTGAGTTCAGACAAAAGCCATTCTTGCCGGCGTTCTTCGGACCATTCTCGATAGGAACCGATTTCCAAATGCTTGGTGATAGCATCCATCACATCAGTGTGCCGGTCCGAGATAGGAACCAGAACTCAGTTACTCCATAGGAGGGCAGGAGATTGAGAGTTGGGACGAGAATCGGTGGGATTGGCTGAAGCATCACCCGTCGTAACTCGCCGGAACAGGTGGTCAGAATCTGCGTGAACCCAACCAATGGTAAGGTTCACATCGAAACATCACAAATGGCAATTGGAAAACAAAGGGTCAAACTGTGGGAAAGCCGAAATGTGACACAACCCACGTTAAAAAAAAAAAAAAAATGTGTCAAATTACTTGTGTTTACGTCACAACCCACGTCTCATGTTTTGAGTGTTACACACTTACTAAATTAAAAAAAGTATTAGTGTGCTTTTTCGATCAGCGTGACACGCAAACACCCATTCATCTTATCCCATACAAACCCACACCAAATGTCAATCAATAATACTAGCAGTGGCAAAACTGTTAACAAACAAATTAAGGGACCACCCAGCCACTAAGAAAACATTCAGGACCTTATGGATTACAAGTCCACAAAATGGGATTTACTAGTCAATTCCCCAAAAATGATTATCTAAAAGTTGTGGAGGAATACTTATAACTTCCACTATTTGATTATCAATTTTTAACTTATAATAAGCTACACCAAACAGAACCTAAGAAAATAAAGAAGGAATGTTGAGAGTTGGACCCTTGGCCTTTGTTTGGGAAGAGCTAATTTTGCTTAGCTTTTTGGGTAATTTAGCCTAGCTGAATTAGTTCCGTTTGAAAAGAAATTTTGATTTTTTTTAGTTTGGATGTGATAGAGAAAAAATGAAATGATTATGGTTTGGATGTGATATTTTATTTTGTTGACTTATTTAGTTTATTTTGTCTCTTTATGCTAATTTAGTCAATTTAACTCTTGCCAAATGAGACTTAATCCGGTGAACCTGTTAATAGTACCAAGTTTATTTAACTTAAATTTAAAATTTGAAACCACATATTTAAGAAATTGTAAAAAGAAATAGGTTGTGTTTGGTTTAATTTTCAAATCAATTTTTGAGAGTTTAAAATCTAAAATTTGTTTAGTTTACAATTTTTTTAAAATGGTTTTCAATCAATCACATTTTTTTTTTAATCTTCTCTTCTACTTTTACATTCTACATATCAATTAATCATTTTTTCTCTCTCCTCTCTCTTTCTCTCACATCCTATACATTAATCAATCACTTTTTTCTATCACACCCATCTATTCAACTGCAAAAAAATTACAAATCATTCTAAATTACAAAACTCCAACTTCAAAATTATAAAACTATTTTCAAAATATAAAACCAACCAAAATTTTAAATTAAACAAATCTTTTTAAAAATTTATCTTTCAAATTTTTCATCTTATTTGATTTTCCAAATTAAAATCATAAAAAACTAATTTTTAAAGTTAATTTTAGATGCTCTTTATTAAGCAAAAATTAACTTATATTCCCTTTTTTGTTTTTTAATGGTAAACAAAGCCTATCAAATAACAACAAATTTTGATGTAATGGAAGAATTTTGAGTGTTACTTTAAGAAGATGTGTAATTTATCCAAAAATTAAAAAATTAAAAAATTAAAAAGTGTAATCATATTTAGAAAAAAATAAAAAATAAAAAAATTACAATTTTCATGCATGTGTATTGCACATCGTAATTGTGATTAGGGAAAGACTATGATGCACACCCTTCAAAGGGTGTACCATATGCACCTTATAATTATAGAAAAAAATTGCATAATTTCATATTTTTGGAGTTATAACTAAAAAAAATCACAACCAAACATAAATGAGCCACAACCAAAGATCTCAAAATAATGTTATAACTAAAGAAAAAAATTAGTCATAAATAAAGAAAAAAATGTCATAAGAATGTATATGATAAGGGGTGTATACGATAGAATTCTCCCCAATAATGATGAGAATGGTAATATACATATATGTATGAAAAATTATAAATCAGCGGTATCTTTGCAAATTTTTTTTATAAATTTATAAAAAAAATAAAAATTATAATTATAATTATTAAAATTGATAAAATTTACAATTGATTGAATTTTTTTAAAAAAAAAAAAAATACTATGAATTGCAATTTTTCCTGCATCTGTACGTAGGCAAAGAGAAAGCAAAATGATATAGATGAAATAAAAATACAGTGCAAGTTTAGAAAAAAATTATAAATCAGTAATAAAATTTATAAAATTTAATAATTAAAATGTTAAATTTTTTTCATGATTATTTTTAAAATTTCCCACTAAATTCTATTTTTTCCAACAAATTATACAGGTGTATTGGGCCCACACGTGTCATGTCATGCACGGTTGTATCGTCGGCGCTGAAAGAAGCCCTTTTTCTCCGTGGCGCACCGCGTCCTCCATTACAACATTTCCACTTGTTCAAATTACTATAAAGCCCATCGGCTTTCGCTTCACATGAGTTAAAATAGAATTTTTTGATTAAAATAATCATAAAAACATAAAATAGTCTTTCCAACTTAATAAGATCAAATATTATGTTTAAGAGAAATTCCTGGTAGCTCGAATTTGAGGCTTGAGTTTGGCTCGAAAGAGGGAGAGAAGAGAGGAGAAGGAGAAGGAGAAAGAGGAGAGAAGAGAGGAAGAAGGAGGAGATTGGCCCAGCGCCGGTCGTCTGCCTAGCTCCACCGTCGCAGCCTGTACCCAGCCCCGCCTGCCTAGCCCTGGTCGTCTGCCCAGCCCCGCCGTCGCCCCGCCTCTGCCTCTGCCCAGCCCCGCCTCCGCCTCCGCCCATTTTGATGGCCCCCTCCAGTTCCTCCTCCTCCTCCTCCTCCTCTTCTTCCTCCCCCTTCTTCTTCTCCACCCTTCTTCTTCTTCTTCCTCCTCCCCCTTCTTCTTCTTCTTCCCGATCTGCAACAAAAACATGAAAAAAAAAAAAAAAAAATCGACACCAAAACGACGTCGTTTTGGTGTCGAGCTAAACTCGAGCCACGAGTTTTTGAGCTACCAATCGCGGTTGTATATTTAAACCATAATTATTTTATTTTATTTTCACAAAAGTCATAAAAATCAAAAAATCTATCACAAACGAGACTTTTTTAAAAAGTCAAAAAACTAAAAAATCAACCTACAACCCAAACGAACCCTCAATTTACTTACATGTGAAGCATGGTGTGGGTTTGTTGATGGTTATAATTTATTTTAATTTGAGAATATATATTAAATTATTTAGTATAGTTTATATTTACTATTTATTAAGTAAAAATAATTTAAATAAGTTTAAAAAAAATTATCGAAAAGATTGGAGATGGATACTTTTGACTTCTAATTTTTAATAATTAGTTTTTAATTTATAATAAATTACACTAAATCTCACTTTAGTGAAAATTACACTTTATACATTTACTCTTTATGTTCAATCTCACTTTAATTGTTCATTTTTATAATGATAATGGTTAGTTTATTGCAATTTTGTTCAAATTCTAATTAAAAAATTGAACATAAACTCTTTTATATAGATGTAGACTCATGCCATATGATAAGATTGTGTAGCTAACGCGTAATGAACCTCCTTTAATTATTGGTATTGCTGGGTTTTGTGACATTTTTTTTCCAGTGTTGCATTTTTTCTAGCTAGTATTTTCGTTGACAAAGCTAACATGCAAGTAGTGACTCAAATTTGGCACTTTTGATAGCAAATACATAATTTTATTACGTTTTCTTCTTTTGTTTTCATTTATTTTAGTTCTCATCGCTCTTAGTCCTTGCCTACCACCCATTGTCACCAATCCCGAACCTTCCACCTCCCTCTTTGCCTACTTTTTTTTTTCTCTCAATCAATTGCCAATCTCACAAATTACATCCTTTATTGTGTGTTTCAAGATGAATTAAATGAAAGTGAGTTTGATTGATCAATTTATGGGCCGAGAAGTAAGTGGAATTGGGGTCACTGCTATGCCAAAGGCACAGCAGTCACTGTTGTGGCTCATTTTGTTGTACATTATGAATTTATTTTTATAATCTGAACCGTTAATGTTGTAGGGTTTGTTGAGTACTTCATGTCTACCAAAAATCATATTAATCGGATATCAATAACTACATGATTGATAACCAAAAAAATAAACAAGAAGTTTTTCTTTTGAAAAATAGTATAAAAATATGCAATTCGATCATATAGTTATTGATATCCGATTAATATGATTTTTGGTAGACATGAAGTACTCAACAAACCCTACAACATGAACGGTTCAGATTATAAAAATAAATTCATAATGTACAACAAAATGAGCCACAACAGTGACTGCTGTGCCAAAGGCACAGCAGTGACCCCCATTCCGAAGTAAGTAGGGTGGTCGGTGGTAGTTGGGGGACGAAATGTAGTAAGGGAAAAATGAAGTTGAAGAGAGAAGAGAAAATAGAGTGTGTTGTGGTGGAGAAAAATATAATTAGAAGAGGCTAAAAGGAAGTGAGAAGATGAAACAAACTGGGCTATAGTGGATGAGGTGGCAATATTTGTGGATGAATAATGCTTGGGACCCCCTTTTGGGGGTCACCCCCTCACCCCCTTTGTCACGTGGCGGGTGGTGATTGGAGGAGCAGGAAAAAAAGAAAAAGAAAAAGAAAAAGAAAAAGAAAAGGGGACCAATGAGAGAGAGAGGGGGTCAAAGGGGTGGGAGGGAAAAGGGGGGATGAATCATTGTTGATTTGTGGTTAGTGGCATCGTGGCATGAAAAGGTGGTTTTGTGGTGTTATTTTATCGAACAAAAATGTCTAAGACCCCCTTTTTTTTCTCACCCCCTTTGACCCCCTTTCTCTCTCATTGGTTGGATTTTCTTTTTTTTTTTTTTTTTTTTTTCTCCAATCACCACCCGCCACGTGTGTGTGGGGTGGTCGGGGTAGTGATTGGAGGGGGTCTCCATCACTCCTCTTTATCGAAATCAATAGATGAAGGGTGGCATTGGGTGGTGGAAAGTAATAGAGAAAATGAAAAAAATAAAAGAAAATTAAAAAAAAAGAAAAAGCATTTGCCCTAAAAATGTCCCATGTAAATGTCACATGCTTATTATTCTCATTAGACAAAGCAAAGTCATATCTGTACTATATATTAAGTAAAAGAGTGTTTTTAACCCTAAGTTTTGTGGGAGTTCCAATCTCCCAATCTAAATTTCCTGATTTTTTGATTTAAAAAAAAAAATCTTAGCATTTATTAACTTCTCACAACTCCCAAGTCTTACCCTCATAATAACACTTTAATGCATTAAGAACAAGCATAAAAAATATTCTTTGAAATCCAACACATATGAATTCCTTGAAAAGTCCCAACACATATGATTATTATCTCTCATAATAACACTTTAATGTATTAAGAACAAGCATAAAAAAAATTCTTGAAAAGTCCAACACATATGATTATTATCAAAATATTAAACTGTAATATAATATAATAATAAAAAAAAAGACATTTAATTCATTGAAAAGTCCAACACATATAATTATTATTAAAATAATAAACTTTAATATAATATAAAAAAGGAAAAAAATAAGACATTTAAAAAATAAAAAAAAATATTTAAAAATCACAATTCACATATATAGATAATTGTAAACACAATCCGTGCATAGCACGGGTGATATGCTAGTAATAGAACTTGACCAAAAGTATATGGAGTTGATTGTTATAATTGAAAAAATGTGAAATTCCAATAAGATTCATTGTAAAGTATAGGGTGTTAAAAAAAATATAAGAGGCCAATTGAGATTAGTTATAAGGAAAAAAAAAAAAAATATTCAATGATATTGGGATATGTATGCTTCTAGTAAAATTATAAGTAAGATTTTAAGTAGATGTAACGTTATTTTATTAAAAAAATGAAATTGAGGATGTATGGATAGAAAACCGTTTAAATATAAAAAAAAAAAGAGAGATACAAATGCATTAAAAAATCAACTAGTCTAAAAACAAATGAAAAATGCTTGCAACAAAATGTGAAACAAAAGACAACATTTGTTGACGGCAGGGTTGATGAGAGATTGCTTCCAAACTAAGGCATTCAAAATATTTGTTTTTTTTGGATGAGATGAGATGGAAAAACTACCATACCAAAATAAAAACTCAACTTTTATTTATTGACTAAACACCAATATGGTAGGTTCCGTTTGGTGTAGTTTACAAGGGAGTGCTTATGATTTTTTAAAATTTTTTATTAAAATTTTGACATTTTGTATTAGGGTTTTTTGAAAGTTAATTATCAAGTTGGTCCATTGGCTATAAATCAAAGCTGGTGGATAATAGGAGTTTGCTTTTTTGGTAAATTTTTTTTGGGTGAATTCTTTAAAAAAAATTAAAATTTTGGGTTCTATTTGAGTAGACGGACTGGAAAAGTATATATTTTTTAATTTTAAAAAAATCTAAAAAGGACCAAAGCCAAAAATAGTTTACTTTTTGTTTTGTTTTTGAATTTGTTTTTTAATTTTAAATTTGTTTAAACAAGATGGATTGAAAAGTTACATTTTTTTGGCATTATTAAAAAAAAATAACTAAAGAAAAAAATTGACTTTTATAAGTGTATGCCAATCAACTTTAAAAAAATAATAATAATAATAATAAAAATCACCCTAATGCTAATGCAATCACTCAAACAAAGCTCCCACTTGCCCAAGTGACATCTGAAATTGTTCTTGAATTTGAGATAATATATATTATATATATATTTTATTATGTAAAATCCATTTTGTCTATTAATTTAAAACACAAAATGAAGAAAAACAATTTAAAACCCTAATTGAAGTAAAAATGCATAAAAATAAAAATATAATAAAATAATAAATTTTGTTTACTTATTTTTTACTATATTTTGATTTTATTAATGAAATGATATTTTAAGTTTGAGTCAATAGAGTGATATAAGTATGATGTAGAGTTGGGTAAGTATTTATGACCAGTCAAAATTAAATAGCTCGAACCAATTTATCATAGAATGGATAGTTTCAATGGTTTGATTGAATAAATACATATAGATTTTTCTCAATCTAGCTAAGTTTAGACATATGGCAGATGAGAGGCCACTTAACCCAACCTGATTCTCCAACACCTTTAAGAAAATGACATTATACTTTAACGCTTTGTATGTTAAAAAAAGATATTTTATTTTATATTTTCTATTTAATGAAATATACAAATTAGACTTTAATTTTATTATAAAAAAATGATGAATAAAATATTTTGGGTCCAAAATAGTAAATAATTATTGAAACATAGTTAAAAAGAATGTCCAAATGGTAAAGCCCAAACCGTCAAATAGATTTCGTCCACTTATACGGCCTACTTAATTTGTATCCGCTAATTAAGCAAACTATTAGAGATTAATTTTTTTCAATCGGACTAAGTTCGAATGAATGGATCATAAAAGGTCACTCCACCTAACCCGATCCGTGAAGACAAATACCATGCTATGTAAATCCTATTAATTCAACATCTTATTGTGCGGTTAAACAAAAATAAAAAAATCAGAGATGTGAAATTTAATAATATAAATTGTCTCTAATAAATTCGAAAGTTCGGTTTAATTTAAGGATGGTGTTAAAATGAAGAGCGCGGGACCACATGACCACGTTGGAAAGTGAAGCTATTATTTAAGCGGTCATGCTACATACCATTAATATCATTATTAATAATGTGATTAGTCAAAAAAAAAAAATTAAGACACAAAATACATGTGGGCTCACTGTCACATTCCTAGTGCAACAGTGGTCTGCATCATTTTTCTTATTCAAGTCCGACAATGACAGTAGGCAATGCCAGCTGGAAGGCCTAGTCACTATGCCTTTTCAACGTGGCTTTCCAGCATGCCCATGTCTTCTTGCAGCTTTTTGGGTCCCACGTGGCAAGTAACCATCGGGACCTCAGCTTTTGGTTGGCTAAAAACAACCATTCAACCATTCAAATACATAAGTGCCACGTGTTCACTTAGAAAAGTCAAAAAGATTAAGGAAATTACAAATCAGGCCTATTTTGAGAAGATAGTTATAATTAACTTTTTGGTTAAAAACTGCTTATAAACAATTTCTTTGTGAGAAGGAAAGTGGGTTATAATCTGAGAAGTGGATTATAACCCACTTCTCAAAAGAGGCTTCAGTAAAATTTGAAAAAAAAATTGAATTAATTACACTTTAGTACTCTGCATTTTTACATTAATCTTATTTTAGTCTTTTCACTTTAAATTGTGATGGTCCATTATTACATTTCAAGTGAAGTTATAGTGTCAATATTTCACCAATTTACTATAGAATTGACGGAATTTATCATGTGAATTAAACGTGAATTTAATCGAATTAACGCTCCTATGTTTTTATTAAAATCTTATTTTTATCCTTGTGCTCCAATTAAAATCTCACTTCAATTCTATCACTTTTAATTTTCATCAATTTCATTAACTGTAGATGGATAGAAGGATGACATTCCAACTTTGACATGGAATGCAAAAAATTAACTGTCATAACTAAAAGTAAAGTAAAAGGATGCTAATGTAATTAATAGAAAAAATAATTATAAATTCATAAAATGAAAGTAAAAACTACACCAATGCAAGTGAGACACATTTTTAATTGAAACTCATTTGTATATTTTTTTCCCTCATTGCTAATTTGTAATGAATTTAGAATAACTGCTGCGTTTTGTGCACATGTAATTACGAGTTGTTTCAGGAAGATAGTTAAAAGTTGATTTTTTACTCTTTTTTTTTTTAACCTTTTTTGTTTTTTGAAAAAACATATAAAAAATATAAGAGATGATTTAACTTAAAATAGATTAAAATTTTAAAGAGGGAGACTTATTTATAAGTCATTTTTCAGACACTTATGGTAGGCTAAGTCCTATGTAATTTCTTATAGAATCTTAAATCCTATTTAGATAGGAATGTATTCCACAAGATCATACATAAACGTAACGTGACGTGACACTTACATAAACGTAACGTGACACTTACATAAACATAACGTAACGTGTCACGTTACGTTTCGCAAACTTAATTAGTTTTTATTTTTTTAAATTGAATGTAACAATGTTGCTGATTTATGTTGGTGTCACGTTACGTTTCATATAAATATGATCTATAGTAACATTTATAGGAAATTGAATGTTGCCATAGATTATAAGTGTCACATTACGTTTATGTAGGTGTCACGTTACATTATGTTTATGTAGATATGATCTATGGTTAGGAAATTGAATGTTGCCATAGATCATAGGTGTCACGTTACGTTTATGTAGGTGTCACGTTATGTTGCGTTTATGTAGATATAATCTATGTAGGAAATTGCATGTTACCATATATTATAAGTGTCGCGTTACGTTTATGTAGGTGTCACGTTACGTTTATGTAGGTGTCACGTTACGTTACGTTACGTTTATATAGATATGATCTATGGTAACATTCAATTTCCTCTATATGGTTTTACTATTATTTATGATATTAACAACTAATATTGAGGGTAAATATGTCAACAAACTTTCCACGGGATGTATGAAAACATAAATTTTTAGTAAGACCATATGTAGCATAAGTTTCCCTAATAGGACTTATAAATAATTTTTCCTCCTAAAAATAACTTTTAACTATATTTCTAAAATATCCTGACTTCAAATAATAAAAGAGCTGATTTTATTCGGAGTATAATGTGGAATTCCCCAACGGCAACGGTGGTCTCAATCATGTCTCTCCGCACATCTAACATTGGTCAAAAAAATTACATCACATGAAACAACCCAATTGAATTATGATGATATTTGAGGTTATATTTACATCTTAAATTTGTAGAAACATTAAAAAAGAGAACACAAGAAAGAAAATTTAAATCAAAACAAAATTAGAAAATGAAAAAATTGAGGTAAGAGCTTGGCTTGAGAAAAATTATTCAATGGTTAAGGACATGTCAATTCTTGACTCAAATTTCTATTAAATTTAAATTTAAATAAAAATTACTAAAAATAGTATTTAATCATTGACTCAAACTTATATCAAATTAAACTTTTAATTATTTATTTTTTATTTTTTTATAATCTAAATCAAGAAGATTTAAATATTTACTCAAAATTTTGAAGGTATTTTGTGAATCTCAAATTTACTACTTTGTCACTATTGAAATCTTTTATTTTGAGTTTCTCAATTAAAATGGTTCTTATCAAATACAACCTAGAATTTTTACCTAGAAATGTCAATATGCTGTCCATATTTAATCTACACATGAACTCTATAAAACACCATTTAAATCTCAAAAACTATGAGGACTGTTACATCATTTTCGTGATACAATTTTTGATACAATTTTATGATATTATAATATGAGGACTCTCCATATTATTATGATATTATATCATTTTCCTGATAAAACACCATTTTCCTGATACAATTTTTTTATTTTTATTTTTATTTTTATTATCAAATAAAGCTTTTGCCCCGAGACGGTATAAGGACTGTCACATCAGATTTGAATCTTATCAATTATTTGTAATCAATTTAAATAAAAATAAAAAGCTCTATCTTTTACGTCTTTTAAAGAAGGCGGATTTTGAAAAAAAGAAAAAAAAAGTCTTGACCCACTTTATTTATTTATTAAAAACATCTTAATGAATTGAATATCGAAATTAACATGGTGGTATATGAGAGCAGAAAAAGTTAACTCAAGGGTTTGGTTTAGTGCGGGCGAAAATAACCGAAAGTCTTATCTTTTAAGAAGTCATAAATTCAAATTTCATTATGGCTAAACATTTTAAATCTTGAAATCATTGGAGGTTTGCTCAGTTAATTTTAGAATCTCGAGATAAGTTGAGGTAAGCGTAAGTTGTCCCGGACACTCGATTATAAAAAAAGGGCAAATTAAATTATGACGGTAGTCTCTATACTTTGATCATTATGTCATTTTAGTTCTTATAATTTTATTTGTCTCGATTTTGACCTTAAATTTGTGATTTTATTTCAATTTGATCTAAATTATTACAACTCTTAACATTTCTTTATGAAAATTATATACATAGGTGTCATGTGTTATATTTTTAAGAGTAAAATTATAAACTTAATTAACTCATTGAGTAAAAAGTCCGTTTGGGAAGAGCTATTCCAGGCTTTTTTGACTATTTTAGCCACAAAAGAAATAGCCACAAAAGACAAAGTAGGTTATTTTAGCCACAAAAAATAAAACATTACATCCAACCTATAATCATTACACTATTCTCTCACAAAAAAAGTCAAAAAAATCAAAAAGTTTTTTTCAAACCAAATTTTTTAGCTCAGGCTAAAATATCTAAAAAAGTCAAAAAGGTAAAAAGCTAACCCACTTCCCAAACGGAGACTTTAATCTCAAATAATTAATGAGATTATTAATTTGATGAAATTGATATAAAATTTAAAATTAAGAGTCAAAATTGAACCAAATAAAAGTGAAGAGATCAAAATGAGAGACCACCGAAATAAAAAAAAAAGTAGAAAAAAGGTTTAAGACGCCCTCATTTGCAAGAAAGAAATAGCAACGCAAATTACGGACTCAATCACCCGGAATTTAAGACGCCCTCATTTCACGATTTTCTTGCTTTTATTATTACTGCTCCTTTTACTTTCTTGTTCGGCATTTTTGAGAGGTCAGGTGGTGGTGGACTTGGGGTCACTGCTGTGGCAAATCCACAGCAGTGACTGTGGTGTTTCATTTTATGATGTATTATGGGATTATTTTTATGATCTGAATTGTTCATTTTGTAGGATTTGTTGAGTACTTCAAGCTTATCAAAAATCATATTAATCGGATATCAATAACTATATGATCGAGTTACATATTTTTATACTATTTTTCAAAAGAAAAACTTCTTGTTTGTTTTTTTGGTTATCAATCATATAGTTATTGGTATCCGATTAATATGATTTTTGGTAGACTTCAAGTACTCAACAAACCCTACAAAATAAACGGTTCAGATCATAAAAATAATTCCATAATACATTACAAAATGAAGCACCACAGTCACTGCTGTGGGTTTGCCACAGCAGTGACCCCAATTCCGGTGGGGGTGGTGATGGGTCAAGAACCCAAATCTAGAGCTATCTCTATCCAAAGTGGACCCATAATTTAAAAAATAAAAAATTAAAGACATATAGGAGAGTTTAATTTTATTCACATATTTTCTAAAAGATACATTTTGATTGGTTTAAAATTGTAGAATCTACAATTTTTGTTGAATTAATACACTTTTTAGATATAATATATAATTTTAACCAAATTGTTTAGTGCAATTTATGTAAACTATTTGTAATTTTTTTAATTTTAGAATTTGTTCCTTTAGTGTAATTTTTATTTATAATTTATTAAGTAGAAATAGTTTAAATTTATTTAAAAATTGAGAGTATGACATTTTTAATTTTTCCGTTATGATTATTTACTTTAACTTATAATAAGTCCGAACAATTTTATTAATGTATTATTAACAAGATTTGGATGGTGACATATACACCCTAACGGTTACTACACGATTCCAATTTTGTTAAAATACATACAAGTCAAAAGTCCAAGGTCTGTCAATTTTTGCACATGGCAAAATTGATTTATTTTGCTGGATGAAAAATAGTTATAATTTATAAATAAAAATGATATAACGTCACATTCGTACCATTTTGTAATATTACTTAGTTAAATATTGATGATTAATTTTTTTTTATTTAAAAATAGTGAAGTAACTATTGTATTCAGTAGTAAAACTGTAAAATTTGTTTTATGTCTTCATAACTATATTTCTATTTTTGTTGTAGTTGAAAGATCAACAAGATTGAAAAGAACCCTAATCGGCCTAATAGGGTTTCGCTCTATGGTGGACTCACAACATTGAAATTTTGAACATGGTTGGTTGAGAGCATTTTCAATGAGTTTTCTAGATAGTGGTGTTTTGGGAATTTCTTAAAAAAGTTAGCTTTTTAAATTTTTAACTTTTTTTACACAAAAAAGTAAAAAAAAAAAAAAGTCAGTTTAGCCACGAAAAATTAAAAAAAATTAAAAAGTCAACTTTTAACTAACTTCTCAAAACACTCCATAATCATTTATGTCAGTCATAAATATAATTAACATATTAATATTTTTTGGGATCTCCAATGAATTTGTTAACATTGTTGTTAGTTGCATAATTAGTTTAAAAATGTTAGAGGTCCCAAAAATTCTACCAAAAGTTTTACCAAATGTCTCACATGGGTGTGAGACCCACATGGGACCCACATTGTGTGGGTCCCACACCCATATGAGACATTTGGTAAAATTTTTGATAGAATATTTAGGATTTCTAACATTACTCTAATTAGTTAGTTAAATTTGTTATTGGGAGAGGAGAGAGAGGGGGCAGGTGCCATATATATATCAAAGCTCCTGTGTGGCAAAAAGGGAGAGGGAGGGAAAGGGATTGTGTCGGTAGCTTATTTTTGTATCAATTTTATATCCACTCAATATATATTTTAGCTACATTATTGAAACATTTATTTACTTTTTAAATTAATAATTTTTTTTTTAGATAGGTTAAATTAATAAAATTTTAGACATAAAATTATATTTAACTTTTTTTCTCAATCAACACGCAATTTAATATAGAAATTTAGCCATTTAAGATTATATATATATAGCTAACTCTCTATCCATTGGCGGTTCAATTAAAAAGTACTTTCTCTACATCATTTGGCCAATTATAGATTAAAAAAAAAAAGATTTTTGAGTGCCAAATGATCATCATGAGATGACATAGAGGGCCCCCAAGGGGTCCCTTGTTGCCACTTTCCATTTGTGTGATGTGTGCTGTCTCTCTATTGGATTGGGTGGAAATTAAGTGCCCTCAAAAAGACATAGATGCTTTTCTTCTTTGGAGGAACCCTAGCATTTTATACCCCTCTAATCACATGGTTTTTTTTTTTTTTTTTTTTTTTTTTTTTTTTTTTTTATCATAGTTTTTATAAATAAAGTTGAAATCTAATGATATGGGATCATAGTTTTAAAAATTTTCTTTCACATATTATAATTGAGATTGTACTGGGAATGGCAGTAGAGAATTCAAATCTATTTGAACAATGATACACAAAATAATTTTGGTATTTATAGTGACTTCGTGCTCATCAATGACACATGATCATGCGGTCACTTTGTATTAGGGATGGCAACTTGCCCGTTCCATTCCGACCCATAACACATCGCATTTCACATGTATTTTTCGTGATCCTAGTAAGAAAATAAGGAAGATACAAGATTTGTTTCCTCTCTCTATTTTCCGAACTATTGTATTCTCAACTTTGCGCGTGTAGATTTTTCATGTAGAGAGATTTGTCTATTGCTTTATTTTCTCGCTAACTCTTGACCCAATTATATTAATTAAATAAATTTTGTATGAGTATATATTTATATATAATTTAATTTGTTAAACTTAATAAGAGTAAACATAAAAAGATTCACACACACATAATTTTTCACCTTGTATATCTTATTTTTATTTCTCATTTTTCATAAATTTCCATCCCTTATATACATACATCATTTCTCCCTTATTAGTGCCATCTTTCTCTTAAGGGTGACATGTCACCCCAACACTTTACGACTCTTGCTCATGCTCTACCCCAACCCTAGCACCTCCACCTCCACCTATAAAAAAGGGAAAAGCATAAAAAATGGTCACATCCTAATTATTTGGTGAACATAATGTGTTGGAATATTGAATTACAATTAAGTGCACAAACATGGATTTATAAGAATAAAGAGATATAGATAATTTAAGTTAATCCTTAAGTCAATACAATCTCTATATTAGCAATTTTATTTAAGAACATTCACAACAAGCTAATTAAATTATCAATTTAGTTAAAATAACTAGTCAAACTTAAGAAAAATCTCTCCAACATACGAGTCAAAAGGGTAGCTAAAATAATTTTGTAAATAGTGACTTGCTATTTCTATTGAGTCACTATTCACTAGCTACTTATTTTTTTTTATTCTTAAATCATTTTCTTTTTCTCATTTTCTCTCATATAAATATTAAATGAATATTTAAAAAAAAAACTAAAATAAAGAATATTGTTGAAATGTACATTAAAAAAATAATTATTTAAGGTAATAAAGTGAATTTTGGCTAGATATTTTGACTAGTATTACTGAATATGCTCTAATATGTCTAAATTAGAAAAAATAAAGATAAAATATAGCTCGAATTCAATGACTACAAATAGTTTCAAATCTAAACACAACTCTAGATGGTACAGTAGAATTCAGAGATTAGTTTTAATCTACTGGGAAGAGATACTTTAGCTAAAAAGTTAATACAAAAAGTAAATTCATTCTCTCTTTTTTTTTTTACAAATGTTTTCATAAAAATTAAAAAATCAATTCTCAAATGAACCCTCAGGATGGAATTGTATACCCTCTTCACATGGTAGTTACATTGAACCTCAAAGCTCAACTTTTCATTTTCTTTGCAATTTTGGTCCATCTTGGCCTGAAACAAAATAAACATTAGGTAGCAGCAGAAAATCATGTGAACATGATTTTTTTTTAAATACAATAATTAAAATCTATCATGACAAAATTAAAACGCGTAAACAGCGACTCAGCGAACCTCACAACCAAATCATCAGTATGCAAGAATCAGAAAATGGCAGCTAAGTCTCCATAAACCTGAACTCATTTAACAAAAACTTAATTAGTGTAACATTCTATTATTCTGATCGTAAAGTGTCAAACCACCTTTGTTGTTTAAAAATTTATATGTAATATTATAGACAATCATATGATTGGGGACATTCTCTAGAAATTATTGGTACGTTAAAAATAATATGGCATTCTCAGTGCCTATGCACATGGATGTATCTATAAAAAGCCACAAATTGGTGGCATTTCCCAGAATATTTTGGTTTAGATTTCAAAAAATATTTTATGACTTCTAATTTTTTATTATTTTATTTTAGTAATTTTTTTTTCATATTTTAATCGAGATGCACATAAAATAATGTATATGAGAAGAAATTTGAAAAAGTTGATTAAGCACGAGAAAAAAAGAAGCAGAAAAGGAAGTGTGCATAGTTTTTGTTTGCGTTTTTATGTTTTTAATGAATTTCTTTCAAAAATTTTCAGATATAAAAAAAAAGTAAAACAATCTAATTAAAATATGAAAAAAATATAAAAACATGAAAAACAACCGAGAAAACAAAATTTGAAAACTATTCCAAACAAGGTGGGTCCATGTTGGGAAGAATAAATGAACAAAAGACAAAAGCAAGCCAACTGGTTATCACCAGAGAGAGGGAACTCGTCAATCATTATCACTATCCTAACTATTAGTATTATGTTAATACATAATATGAAGGTATAAGAGAAAGTTTGAAGATGGGTACCATGTGTATATGATTCCTTAAGCTACGAAATCACTGGCTATGGAAGACAAACCGGTCCCATTTGGTTGCCAATATCATGGCCTCCTCGAAACAATCTGATGTAAGGTGGAGAACAATATCATAAACCTGTAAAAAAGATTAGAATGAGACAACCAAAGTTTATTCAATTGGTTTATTTTATATATTTATTTTTTGTTTATTTTCCTAATGTCCTTTAGTTTCTGTAAAGTGTCACACGCATAAACAGCCATCTTAACAGAACAATGAGGGACACTTTTGAGGGTGTGCATAATGAAATGATACTACAAGCACACAGGCCATACTGCCAAAAATAAATAAAAGAAGGCCATTGAAGAGGTTTTTTTTTTTTTTTGACCTAACCCATGTTATTTTGAAAAAGATTTTCTGAATGCAAATTGTTTTGATTTATTTCACAAACTTAAGTTCTTTGAAGTTGTGCTTTGAAACACAACTTCAAAAAAATAACCCAAGATTGAAAAATAAGTTCAAAACATCTGATATTTGGGAATTTGTTTCAAAATGGAATGGATTTGATATATAACTCGGCCATTCAAGGTCAAAAGTCTAGAATAGCAAAGACAATAGATTAGTTGGTTTGTTAATGGGTGGGTCCCATGCTTTGGGGTATTGCTAACAGTGTCATAATTAGAAGCGACACAATGATCCAAACATAATTTTAAGGTACATGGTTCGCTTAAATTTGGGTAAAACAGCGAGCATGCTATGCTCACTGGGAAAAAGATAGAAACCTTAGCTCAATACAGCTTAGGTACAAAGTGCTGTGTTTAGTGAGCTTAATAATTCAGTGGATAAATGAGCATGACTTCCCAAAGTGTGTAAATTCACAGCCTAGAAAAATTTACTTCCCAAGTTTGTAAATGAACATAAATTCATTCAATCATCCATGAAAGATTCATACAAGTAAGCATTTGACTCTTCTTTGGAATGAATTACTAGCATCATCAAGGTGTCCAGAGAAGTTACACTAAAGATTGACAGAGATTTCAAACATAGAAGAGTCAAACTAGTGCATCAATATTTAAATTTGACTCCAAAATAACCTGATAGCAATCAGATTATATGATCTCATAGCAGTTAGCAGATATACCAACTACAATGTTCAGATGACATGATCAGCAAGTGATTGGTGATAAAGCCCAAAACAAATTTAGATTTAAGACTATGATAGTAATGTCATAATTCTTAATCTAAAATTAAAAAATATATAAAAATGCTTATCTCACTTGAAGATGATGGTGCATGGCAGCTGGAATCTGCTGTCTTGATGGGACCTAGTGATGTGGCACAAGCACTGCCATCTCAGCCAACAAACCAATAAGTCATACATGTAGGCATTGTTGACTCCTCATATAATAATAGCATCTCCAAAGGTAGTAGGTATTTTACCTATCTAAATATTACTATAAAGTATATATTTTATTTTGCCTATCAACTATTTTATGTTTTTACTCCAATCATGCTCTTTATTTTAACTATTTATCCAAATATTATTAATTTTATAGAATGCCACGTCAACAACAAAGATGGAGGGAAATGATCCTAATGATTAAATACATTTTGCCTAGCGTTGAAGGCTAGTTACATGTAGCTAGTGAATATGAGTTGAGCCAAAATGCCTAATCATGTGCCTAGTGCATTGGAATTGAAAAAAGTGAATCACACTAGGCATTTTAACTAACAAGTATTATATGCCTAGTGCATTGGAGATGCTCTAAGATGTCAGATTGTAAATAATGCAATACCTAGAACATTGAAAGCAATTAAGCCTCCGTTTGGAAAGTGGGTTGACTTTTTGGCTTTTTAGCTTTTTTGGCTTTTTTAGCCTGGGCTTAAAAGTTTGGTTTGGGAAGGGCTTTTTGGCTTTTTGGCTTTTTTGAGTTTTTTTGTGAGAGAGGAGTGTAATGATTATGGGTTGGATGTGATGTTTTGTTTTTTGTGGCTAAAAAAGCCTATTTTGTCTTTTGTGGCTAAAAAAGCCTATTTTGTCTTTTGTGGCTAAAATAGCCAAAAAAGCCCAAAAAAGTTCTTGCCAAACTTAGCCTAAAAGATTTTTTTTTTTTTCCCTGAAAGTTTTAAAACTTCTTGTCACTTAACCATCATCAAATGTGTTTTCGTTTTCAATTTTTAAAATTTTTAAAAACAGAATATAGAAATGAAATGTTAACAAACAAACCTGTAGACTTGCTAAAATTGATGTGATTCAATCAAATTAAGCACACTACTGGTTTCCAAATTAGTATTTAGAATTGTCAAGAATTAACAAGAGGTTACTTGGTCTGGGCAACAGCTACTATAAAGCTTCAAGAGATTAGCATATATTTATCATGTGGTTAGTCTTACAGGAAAGCATTGAAAACAGATTGAAATCCCGTACCACAGAACTCAAGTAAAAACAGTCACAAGTAACATGTAATCCTACTAATAAAGTGTATAAAATGCATATTACTCTTGCCACAATTGCCACCCACAAACGCAGATACCAAAACAAATCAAACTAAGCCTTACCGGGTAGGATTTGTCACTCCTCTTTATATGCTCAGTTAAATTAAATAAATTTGTATAATTTATTACTATTGCATCCAATGTCAGTTTAAATCTACAAGTCGAATCAATGCTAAATTTTGTCAGTTTAGAAATTGCATGTATGTTGTCAAGTGTCAATTAGCTAATGCTACAAGATGGCAAGCCTATAAGTCAGAAGTGATTATAACAGAACAGTGGCAACTCATGACAGTAGAGACGAGCCTAGCCCATCAATGCTTGATTTGACTGCTTTTAGTAATAACTATATATATCATCTATGAATCGTAGTTACTACTACTATAACAAATACTTGTTCATATAAAGTAAAAGAGGCAATTTAGAGCCAATTTACAAATCACCAGAATAAAATTTTGATTTTCACTTAGTCCAAACCATTGCCTCTAGTCTGATGGAGTGTCTTCATTAATTGTACAACTCGATTTGTAGAATCAGCATCATCTTCAACAGGCTTCTCTTGGTCACCTTCTTCTCTATTTTCTATCAGTTCCTGGAAGAAATGAATTTTTAACAGAAGGAAAGCATCAAGTGAATCTAACAAAGAAAAACTTCCATGTGTCGCTCCCCCCATCATAAAATAACTAAGGAAATTCAAAAGATCTCTCTGTTTGGTTTATTTTTCAGAATTTTTTTTAAAAATATTTTGAAAATACTAAAACTAGTTTAGCAAAAGAAAGACCAAAATAGTTTGAAAATGATGAGGTGTTTTGAAATATATTTCATTTTATTCTAGTTTTAAATTTTATTTTTTTCACTAAATAGATTTGAAAATTAAACCAAATAATTTCTTTGAGAACTATTTTGAAGAAGGCAAATGAGATGACTGTTAGCATTTTGGTGTTTCAAAGATGGCCAAGATTGTTTAAAGAAACTTTAGCAATATAGCAGAGCTTTCTAATAATTCCCCCAATATTCAGAAGCCCAATCAAGCCAGTTTTGGGCATGATTGTGTTCAGCTTATTGAAGACCAATGCCAAACCCAGTGCATGTTTTATACGTAAAGAAGCTTGAATAAGCCCATAATTGAGCCAATCCAATCTTATGATGAGCAATCAATGGGTTCCCAACCCTAGAAGAGATGTTTCCTCAATACTTGGAATGAACAAAACATGTTTCCATAGACAAAGACATATGTGCTTGTATGCAGTGGCAAATTTACAGGGATACAGGTCACGGCAATTTTGGAAAAATTAAGAAACAGGCATGGCAGGAGTATGACAAATATATATATATATATATATATTTCATTTTCTATGTATATGAGTATAAATTTAGGACAAAGAGCAAAAATTTAGGACAGAGATATACAAGGCATCAATGTATATGTGGATGTACATTTATTTTTTTTCACTTTTCTCCCTTTTTGTTTTCATATTTTACTTTGACTCCAAGCCAACTTTTTAAAATTTAAAAAAAAAAAAAAAAAACTCATAAAGGTATCATTAGATGTGTCCTAACATAGGCCACACATGTCCATGAAGTACCACCAAAGTGTCTTGAAATTTTTTTACAAGAAAAATGACGTGCTACATGGCATGTCCTTCACGTGGACACGCGTGACCCCAATGTGTCAATGTCCTATACGTGTTTGACACGGACACGATACCTGAGATGTGATTCATAATTTTAACATATTAGACAATGAAAAATGTTTTAGAACTCTAAAAGAAGAGCTCTAAAATAGTATTAATTTGTCTTTTTCCTTCTTGTGTTTTGTCTTTTTCCTTTTTTTCTTTCTCTTTTTTTTTTTGGGTGTGCCAGCTCAGTAGAGCAGTTCTACTAAAGCTCTCTATCAAAGTCCTTTAACTTGTTCAAGGATGTAAAAGCAAGCCATTAACAACATCATCCAAATATAATGTTTTCAAAATAGAGCAAAGGCAAGGACTCTCAAATGAGACAATAGGAAAACATATGTTTCCACACATTTTACTCCTTCAGTACAGTTCTTTGTGCCTTTTTTTTTTTTTTGCTTGCTTCCGATTATTATGTAAATGAATTATTAGAAAAAATAAAAAAAGTACAGAACTAAGCCAAAACATACATTTTAATTGGGAATATGATGAATTTATGTCATTCCAACATTAATATCTTGATTTCTAGTCAGAGAAGTTACAAATTCACCACCATTGTATGAACAAACAGGAAAAACAACCAATTGGAGTCATTTTACGCTCAAATAACAAAAAAATTCCAAAATCTTCAAAGCCCAACTGATTACAACTCAATCATGTATCAAATTCATTCAAAAACTAGTTCAATTACACGAAATAAAAACAAAACAATTGAAGAACTCAAAGCCCTAGCTGACCCAAAGTCAGGTAGGTACAACAATCACTAAAAACCATTCCGATTATAGGGAAAATGACGATGAATTCAAATGCAAGGGAATGAATGTTCTGAGAAATTCATTCATGTTTTATATGTATGCGATAATTAAGATAGATCTAAGATAGTTTTGGATGCGAAATCAATACCATTTTGAGAATGAGAGGATAGAGAGAGCCCATTGATCGAAGCTTTTGGGAAGAACAAAGATCGAAGCGATTGTCGAGTTGAGCCTTCGTTAGATTTCAAAATTTTTAAGACTAGTAAATTTTTTATTTTTTATTTTTTTTATTTTCAATTTTTTTTTCAGTAATTATTATTTTTTATTTTATTTTCATGATAATTTACCTTTTTGATAGATAAGGCTACATTATTTGATGGATAAGTTGGATAAGATTATTAGTGAAAAAATGATTGATAAAAAATTATTAATTCGAGAACTGTTATTGAAGAGATTAAGTAGAAGTGTATTTATTTTGATGATAATGTGAGAGATGATATCGGATTGTAAAATTATTTTTATATAAAATAAATAAAAAATTTATTTTAATATTAAAAAAATTAAAACAAACAGGTGCACTTGGTAATAAAAAAAAAAAAAAAAAAAAAAAAGCTAGCTAGCCTAATCAGCTCACTATTTTTTTAATCCCACCATCTACTCAGCCAAGCTAATCCCTTTAGACCATGTTTGTTTGGGTGGACTGGATTAGGTTGGATTAATATTCCCATGACTAATAGTCGTAAGACTACAAATCTCTTTGGATTGTGTATTCTATCCTATATTTGGATTGAATTAGGATAATAAGGAACGACTAATAGTTCAGACTTTGCCTTAGTCTTTCAATTTATATCCAACCCCCCTTTGTGGGAATGAATAGTCCATCATATGTAGATACTATATCCAGATGGATTGTTAGACCGTATTTCAATTGTTTAACCAAATATCGAATTAATAATTTTATTGGACTATTAGTCTAATCCCAAACTCATGTCCACCCAAACACATATTTGTTTGGACGGACTGGATAAGGAAGGATTGGAATCCACTGGACTATTAGTCCTGAGATACGTTGTCCCGGACTATATGGTTGGACTGGATTTGTATCCTATATTTGTTTAGTCATGGGATTAGATGTATGTATTAGACTATTCTATTGAATCCTATGTTTGTTTGGAATATTATGAAGAAGGATAAATGCTCAAATGACTATTTTACCATTTTCAATTATTTATTAAGTAATAGCAATATTAAACATATCTTTAATATTTTAATTATTTTTAGCTAGATTATATAAAAATTTATTTTATTTTATTTTTTGCACAATTAAATAAATTTATTTTTTAAAAATTAAATAAATTAAATATCAATACAAATATATGTTATTTTTTTTAATTAAAATTTTAAATAAATTTATTTTTAAAAAATAATAATAATTAAATAAAACATCTATTAAAATTTAAACAATAAAATTAAATAAAATATAAACAAAATTTTAAAATAAAACATCAATAAAATATCTATAAAAAATTAAATAAATAAAGCATCAATAAAAATAAATAAAACTATTTTATTTTTAAATTGAGACATTTAAATTTTATTGAATTTTACTAAATATAATACATAATTAAATAGTAGATGATCAAAATGGTCATTTCACCACTTAATCCCATATCCCCCCATTTGTGTTCCACCGCCCCCATAAGACAAGTCTAACATATTTGGGACTAATAATTCAGAGAAACTATTAGTTCAGAGCAAAAATTTTAAACCAAACAATGAAATATTAATCCAGAGAGATTATTAGTCCAATCTTATGGTTCAATGCCTCAAAACAAACACCACCTTACTGAAGGGGATTACTAACTCCCTGAGACTATCAATTCGACCTCCTATTTCAACACCAAACACGCTGTGGGTAGAGTTCATAGACATGGTAATCCAATCCAGCCACGGAAGCAAATAAACAAATATGACCTAACGGTCTTATAATTTGGGGCTTGTATCACTTTGGTTTCTGATCTTTCAATTGTGATATATTTAATTCTGAATTTTAAATTTCGTTCCAAATAAGGATAATTGAAGATACTGTTTCTTTTGCAAACAAAAAATGCTCCATTTCAAGAGCAAAGTTATCAGTTGGATGAAATATAAATTAGTTTGACAAAAATAAATGTCAAAAAAAAAATTTAAAATTTTTAAAAATTATTTCTATATATTCACTAAAGATAAAATTATATAAAAATGATAAATCTTTTATATTTTAATTTTTTTACCAAATTAATTTTTATTATATATTTGGATGATGATCATGTAATAGGTAGTTGTTTTTATTGATGTTTTTGAATGGTTATTATGTAATAGATGGTTGTTTTTGTTATTAATATATATATATATATATATATATTTATTTATGGTTCTTGTAATTGATGGTTATTAGATTTTTAATGTGCAATCAATATGTTTAAAATATGAAATGTTTTTAATTTTTAATTTTTTGATTTAATGGATTGGTTTAATAATGATATAAAAGTTGTCGCCATATTTGGCTTTCGAAAAAATAGAAACTAATTTAATAAAAATAAATATAAAAAAATTTAATTTTTAAAATTTATTTCTATCCTCCCAAAAGATAAAATTATAGAAAAATGATATATTTTTAATTTTTCTTACCAATTTGATTTTTAATTTCTTAGAAAATATTTTTGAAAACCAAACCAAACATAACTTTCTAATCAAGAAAGTGACAGCATTATTCATTAAAAAAAGGCTATTACATTTCAAACAACATACAAGTTAACCAACACAAAATAAGTTGTATGCCGACTTTTACCTTAAAATAAATCGTTTGCAAAGGAAACATCTTTGATTGTCCTTATTTGAAACAATATTCAAAATTCAAGATCAAATGTATTATAATTGAAAAGTCAATTATTAAAGTGACATAAATCCCAAACTAAGAAGGAATGTTAGTGTAATTTGCCTGTTTTGATATTACAAATTTGATGACTAATTATCATTAAGACTGTATTTGGATAATGAATTTGGATAATGATTTGAAATAGGAAATAAATGAGGTGAGTCAAATGTAATTATATTTTATTCACATTTTAACTTTTTTTTTTCCTTTTTCTCTTTCTAAGTCGTTATTCAAATTCATAATCTAAATACAGCTTAAAAGAAACACAAAAGTCATAACATAATATCATTTGAGATATAACCAAATATTTTTTTCCCTCATAATCAAAATACACTCGTTTTGTAAATCTAAATATCAATTTTGTTTGGCGAAAGGTCCAGTCGCTGAAATACTTTGTCCAAAATAACAAGCTTAAGTAAAATGTCCAAAATATCCTTATATATATATATATATCATATACACAATTCCATCACACACAATCACACAATCTCTCGCTTTTCCTCTCCAAACCCTAACCCTTTCTCTTTTTAAACTCTCTTTCTCTCTGCTCATTTGCCACTACTCCTCCAGCACTACTCCTTTACCGTCCTCTGTCAATGCTCCTTTGCTCTTTTCTGTCGATGCTCTTCGTTGTTAAACCAAAGTTCCGTAGCTCCACCGTCTTTGAACTAGAGCTCCACCACCCGCGTTGTCGATTCCGACAATGATCTCTCGTCGTCATTTTTCATAGTGGACAACTTTAGATCTGAGCAAATCACTCTTTCTCAGCTCAGATCGCAGTCGTACCTCTCGGTAGGGGTGATCATGGATCTATCCAACCCACTTAACCCGATCGATTTGATCTAACCCGATTGATTTTGGGCGGATGCATATCTTTTGGCGGACGGATGCGGATGAAATATTTCAAAATCCGCTAATACAATTCAAATGGCAGATTAACCATATCGCACTCTCATGAACTCGATCCGCCCGTAGATGAAGTTCAAAACAAAAATAAAAACGGAATTGCTAACAAGTAACAACATAGAGTAGAACTAATAAAATATATATTTTTGTAAAAATAGAAACAATACCTTAAAAATATGCATGTGTGGTGTCATAGCCAATTATAGACAACTAATACATATATTTTTTTTTCTTCAAATTGCTAGTTATTAGAGATTGTAAAAGTAATGAATTATAATTCGAAAAAATTTCCAAAATTTGTAAAGTTCAAACTGCCAAATCGATCACATCTATCCGTAATCTTAAAGAAATTGAGCTTTATTTCATTCATTAAGTAATACAGAGGGTTCTTATGCATTATATATACATGTGATGCAATGATATAACCGTAACCACTAATTGCCTAATTTAACCACACTTTACAGTTTAATTAACTATAGTTCTAACAAACTAACAACTTGATCTGAGAAGGCTTCGTTGAACTGTAGCTACTGTGTTGGTGACTAAGGCTGCAACCTTGGCTGATGTTGCAGCCTTGACTGTGCTGCTGCAGGCTTCATTGAGCTAGAGCTGTTGTGTTGATGACTAAGGCTACAACCTTGGCTGATATTGCAGCCTTGACTGTGCTGCTGCTGCTTTGTAGTTAGGCATGGCTCAGATATCTTATCATTCCCACTCAAACTTTGGGGATAGGGAATGACCTGAAGTTTTCCTTGAAGATATTGAAACCTAGAGATAGAAAGGGGTTTATTGAGAATGTTTGCAACTTGATTAGTGGAAGCAATATGACAATAACAAGCTTCTTGGCAACCATTTTCTTTTTGGCATAGTGGTAATCAACTTCAATGTGCTTGGTACTAGCATGAAAAATTGGATTGTGAGCCAAGGCTATAGCAGACATATTATCACACCAGAGAGTGGGCATAGAGACAGACTCATGGAGCTCAGCAAGAAGCATGCCAAGCCAGCTTAAGTCAGGAGAGACATGAGCCAAAGCTCTCTATTATGCTTTTGAAGATGATCTAGAGACAGTGGGCGGCTTTTTAGCACACCAAGAAACAAGGTTAGGACCTAGAAACACACAATAACCTGTAGTAGATCTTCTATCAATAACATTGTCTGCCCAATTTGAATTTGAGAATGCATTAAAAACAAGATAACCACTAGTAAAATGAAGGCCATGACTTAATGTGCTTTTGACATATCTAAGAAGTCTCTTGAGGGCTGTAAAATGACTTTGCAGAGGATTTTGCAGGAATTGACAGAGATGATTAATAGGAAAACTAAGATCTAGTCTAGTAATGGTCAAAAATTGAAGGGCTCCCACTAAACTTCTGTAAAGATTGGGCTAAGAGAAAGGAGAATCATCACCAACAGAGGGAACAACCTTAGTAGCCATGTAGGAGTGTAAAAATGGCCCACGGCTCGTGAGTAGCCCGAAGCCCGCCCGTGGCTCTGGATGGGCCCGGCCTAAGCCCCTGGGCTAGAGCTTAGGCCATCGTTTTCAAGCCCGGTCCTACCTGCGGCCCTGGCCTGCCCGAGGCCCCAGTGTATTTTTTAATGGAAAATAATAAAATTTTGGTAAAAATTTAAAAAAAAAAAAAAATTTGGTCAGGGCCGCCTAAGCCCGAGGCCAAGCCCAAGCCTAAGCCTATTGGGCCAACCCGAGGCCCGACTCGCCAGTTCGTCCAAGGCCCGACTACCCGTGGACTTGGGTTTGGGCTTAATTTTTTGGCATGTGGGTTGGCCCGACCCAAATTTTGGCTGGAGCCCACAAGGCCCGACATGGGTCGGGCCGGGCCAGATTTACACCCCTATAGCCATGGGAGAGTCATAGGACTTACAATCACTTATACCAGCCTTAGCTAAAATTTCTAAAGCATACTTTTGCTGGGACAAAACATAGCCTAAAGAAAAAGAAGAGACAGAGATACCCAGAATATAATTGAGAACTCCCAATTCTTTCATAGAAAATGTAACATGCATTTGTTGAATAAGAGTGGAGATATAAAGAGGATCACTACCAGTGAGAAGAATATCATCAACATAGACAAGGAGAATGGTAATGGAAGTAGAAGTTTTCTTAACAAATAAAGAAGAATCATAAAGACTAGGGATAAAATCATGAGAAAGAAGAAAAAATGAGAAAGTGGAGAACCAAGCTCTTGGAGCTTGCTTTGAGCCATAAAGAGATTTGTGAAGTTTACAAACAAGAGATGGATTGGAAGCATCAATGAAACCCTGTGGTTGATGCATATAAACTTCTTCTTCAAGTATGCCATGAAAAAAGACATTTGAGATGTCAAGTTGCTTAATAGGCCAATGATAAGTGAGAGCAAGGCATATAAGAACTCTAATGGTAGATTGTTTAGCAACAGGGCTAAAGGTTTCATGATAGTCCACCTCTTCAGTTTGAAGAAAACCCTTAGCAACTAGCCTTGCTTTATATCTAGCTATGGAGCCATCTGAGTTTTTTTTTAGTCGAAAGACCCATTTGCAACTAATGGCTTGCTTGGTGGGTGGAAGAGGAACTAAAGACCAAGTGCCTTGTTTTTGCAAGGCTTGATATTCATCAAGCATGGTAGCCTTCCAAGTAGAAGAAGTAGATGATTCTTGAAAGGACTGAGGTTCAATAGGATTAGCAGATGCCAACAAACAAGCAGTAGAAGAAAGTTTGGCTTTGGATCTGGTTAGCATTGAGTGAGAATTGGAAGATGAAAGAGGAGAAAGATCTATAAAAAGAGAAGAAATGAGAATTTGGGGTGAAGTGTGTTGGGAAGTATGTATGATAGGTGAAGGAGCAGCAGTGGGTGCAGGATGTATAGAGGCTACTAATGTTGTTGCTGCAGGTGGAGACATCACCATTGCTGCTGGAGTAAAAAGAGAAGAGATAGGTGCTGTTGGTGCAGGACAATGAGAAGAAACAGGTGCTGCTGGGGCAGAATAATAAGGAACAGAAGAAGAAGACTAGAAGAAAATATATAAAGTAGTAAGATGAGACAAAGGAGAGGAAGATGGAACTGATGAGGATGAAGAAGAAGGTAAGAACTGAAAAGGAAAAGTAAGTTCATCAAAAACAACATGTCTAGAGACATAGACCTTGTTGGTACTAGGATCAAGACACTTATAACATTTAACAGAAGGTTGATAGCATATAAACACACATGGAATAGATCTAGGTTGAAGTTTATGAGAGTTGTAAGGCTTGAGCCAGGGATAACATTTGTAACCAAAAGTTCTTAAGAACTGGTAATCAAGTTTCTGAAGAAACAAGACCTCAAAAGGAGTTTTGTTGGAAAGTTTGAGTGTAGACAATCTATTTATTAAAAACACAGAGGTAGTAAGAGCATCAAACCAATAAATCAAAGGAAATGAAGATTGATGCATAAGAGTGATAGTTGTCTCAATAAGATGCCTATGTTTTCTCTCTACCACACCATTCTAGGCAATTGTATGAGCACAAGTTAATTGATGCTCAATGCCTTTTTGTTTGAGAAATTCCTGAAATTGAGTGCTAAGATATTCACCCCCATTGTCACTTCTTAACACTTGTAACTTGGTATTTATAGCTTGAACAAGAAGCTGAAAAAGGACCCCATACATTAGTGTGTATAAGAGCTAGATGTTTATTAACAGTTGAATTGGATAAGCTAAAAGGTATCCTATGACTTTTGGAAACACAACAATGTTCACATAGACTTGTGGTTTTATTAGTAGACAAATGACTATGAGTAAGAACATGGTGAACCTCCTGGAAGAAGGATTCCCGAGCCTAAAATTGCCAATTAGGAGCAACTTGAGTTGAACCAGGAGAATAAGTCTTTGTGGAACAAGACAAGCAGACTGAAGAAGAAGTTGTAGGAGAAGAAGATGCAAAAGGATAAAGGCCATGAGAATAGGAACCTCTATATAGCTCCTTCTGAGTAGTCTTGTCTTGAATAACAAAAGAATGTTCATCAAAAGTAATGGTACAATGATTGTCTAAGGCTAATTGATGAACTAAAAGCAAGTTTGAAGAAATGGAAGGAACATGAAGCATGTTGATGAGATGAAATGGAAACTTAAGAGTTGGAAAATTATTACTAGTATGGAAAATAGGTAAGGTAGAACCATCACCAATAGCCACCTAATCATATCCTTGATAAGGTTGATATGTGGACAAATTACTAAGGTCGTTGGTCATATGACTGGTGGCTGCAGAGTCCAAGAACCAATTTGAAGTAGATGAGGAAGCAGATGATGGTGAAGTTGTAGCTAGTGTTGCAGCCACATAGGCTTTGGGTGGCTGTGAAGGACTGGGATGACCTGTCTGATAAGATGAGTCCAATATGAACATAGTAAAAAAAAAAAAAAAATCAACAAATAAATTAAGGAATAAAATTGAAAATAAAATCTTATTCAAAACAAATAAAAGGGCTTCTCATCAAACTATTTCACAAATAGTAGACCTCTCATCAATAAAAAATATCCATTAAACCTAATACTTTCTACCTTCCTTAAATTGGATTTATCACTAATTTTCTTAAATAATAATCACAATGAATTACAATTAATACCAAAATAGATTTTCTATTTAGATGTGCAAGGTGCATACCATATATTTGCGTAAATTCTCACAAATATACATAAGTTATCTTATAAAATCATGTAAGTTTTCATAAATATATGTAAGTTGTGATTTCTCAATTTTTTATGGGTTAACTTACTTATGCTTGTAAAAACTTACGCAATTTTATAAGATAACTTACGTATATTTATAAAAACTTACACAAGTGTATATAATATGCACTTACACACTTAAAAATGTTCTTAAATTTAAATATAAATATAAATTTAAGAGAATTTGAGAGTCATAACATATAGGTCACGTTTCTACAAAACTGAAGTTTTGAAAAAAAAACATATAATCAACTCTTAGTTGTTTATAACCATATCGCATTTTAATAACACAAAAGTATCTCAATCAAGTAGTGATGCGTTAGTAGGTTAATAAAAAAAAAAGTTTATAATACCTATTATTCTAGTAAAATAGTAAATTATGGGACATATAAAAAATTTATTAATTTTATTTAATTATTTATTTGTTTTTTTTACATGCATAGATGAATTCCTTGTTTTCTTGATAAGGAGTTGGAAACTTCTATGGCCTTTCTATTCATGTGTCCTTAATGTTGTGTTTAGTTAGAAAATTTAGGAAGGGATTTGAAAATAGAAAGGAAAAAAATATGTGTAACGTAAATAAAATATATCTATATTTCACCTAATTTCACATACATTTTCTCTTTCCCTTTCCAAATCTCTTCCCAAATCCCTTAACTAAACACAGCGTAACTTTTTTAAAGGAAAACTAAAACATATCTTTCAGCTATCATCTATGTCATACCATTTTTTAAAAATATATATTTTTTATTTTCATTTTTGGATGAGATTTGTACCCATGCCATATGTTTTGTATTGATGATTATAGTTTTGAGCATATTTTCTACTTTTACTTTGCAAAGTTTGCATATACAATTTGCTAGCAAGCTTGTATATATATATATGAAAAATCTAGAAACCTCCTAGATGTTGATTTGTGATTATGTAACAATTTTAAGCAGAATATAACAATCCCAATCAAACAATCAAGAGAAAGAGACAACGATTTTATGTGGAAAAACCACAATTGGACACCTCCAACTGTGATAAAAAAAACCACGGGCAACAGCCACAAAACAATCTACTAAGAAGATTTAAAGGAATTACACAGGTATACTCTCAATTATCTAGCGAATCCACAACGCCTAATTGAACCAACCTCTATGTGCCTCTTCCAACCCCATCTTCACCACGGAATTGTCTTTCTGATGAGCCACTCCAGAATCCACCGAAGCTTCAGGCTCGAATTCTTCAGAATCCACCAAAGAACAACTCTCTCTTTTGTTTAACAAACAAAACCTTTGATGTACTCTTTTTTAAACCATGAGTTGAATACTCAATAAAAACATCAAAGAAACTAACAAAATATCCCCAGATATAAACCTTAATAACCTCAAAGAAGATCTGGAGGAAAAATTAATGAGTAGTCTAGTTTTTGGAGAAAACCAACTACTTATAGAAAATCCAAAGTAATCTTGTTTTTGGAAGAAAACCAACTTCTTAAAGGACTCCAAAATAATCCTAGTTTTGGAAGAAAATCAACTTCTTAGAGAAATCCAAAGTAATCCTAGTTTGAACCAACATGTGAATTTAAAAAATTACAACCTTGGGTTTGATCCATGGAATTCGACAACAAAGAGTCCTAACAATATATATATATTTTTTTATTAGCAAAAGAGAGACTTTATTGATGAAAAGCAAAGTACAAGGTACAAAACAAAACATGAATAAAGAGAGGCGAGTGCAAAAGTATCACGATAAGTTAAATCATCCCAACTATGTTGGCACCAAAAAGCTTATCCTATCATTTGCTAGCACCCTCAAAGTTTGTGAGCACTAACCAAAACAACAGAAGAAAGACAGGCAACAAATACAAATAACTACAACAATATATGCCTAGCAGTCACCATATCATTTAGCATTCCACAGACCTGATTATACAAGCACCAAAAACAGAGAAATATTTTTGTTTGAGCTAAGCCAAATACATTGATTCCAACAACTTTGTGCATCAACTACACTTATGCCACAGTTTTGCTAGAGATACATAATGACATATAACACTCATGGGGAGTTGAGTACGATATATAGATGTGCCATAGTTTTTATGTCTTTAGGATTTTGAAATTGAGAAAATGAGTTCTCGACCGGGTATTGAGCCTACAACTGAACACAGCAAAGACGACCCAACAACGGAAAATAAAGGTAAACAACCTAAACACATCTAGTGACACTTGAAATGACTCAAAACAAGAATCGAGACAATCAAAACACAACGAAAGACTCAAATGCGCACAGGGAGCCTGTTTCACCGGGTATTATTTCCCACCCTTTCTCATTTGTGATTCTCACATCACTCGGCCCTCAAGCTCTGTTTTTCTGAAAAGCCATTTTCTCACTTTTCCTCTCAACGCACATCTCTCTATTCTTCAATCTCTCATTTTTTAATCCCTCCCCTGGGTGGTTGGTGGATAGACAAGAAGTTGCGGGCTCTTGCCCCTAGCATTCTGCTAGATTCTCTTTTTTGTTCACAACAGTGAGTTTCTTCCACAGAGGGGTTGCGCTACAATTGGGTGTGTAGCAAATCTGCAGCTAACATCGGTTGATGATGCCCTGCTGGGGAGTTTGGACGTGGTTAGATCTGCCCAGATGATGGAGTGGAATACCTTGATCCATTCCAGTTCGTGCTTCGCACTTGGCTTGATACCTCGTTGCTTGGAGGATGAGGGAGCTTTCAGCTCTTTGTTGTGCCCTTTTCCGGCAAGTATGATGCCCTTCTTGGCAAGTATGTTGACAATGGGGAAAAGACAGGAAGCCTGACTCAACTGTGCCCCTAGTTCATCATTTTGACCATTTTTTATTTTGCTTTCTACTAAAACAGTTTTGACCAACATGAGAGTTAGATTAACATGCCTGTTTGATTTTTGATTTGAAAATCATGCAAGTTAAGTTATGAGCACTGAAAATTTTCCTTTTTTGGGTCCAAGAAGTGGTCCAGTTTTTGGAAAAGATGGAACAGTTTTCGAGAAAATTAGTCAACCTCAGTAAAAATTCTCAAAAACTATTTTGCAAATGACCAATGCTCAACAAGCATGGAACCAACTCTTGAGATGCACAACCTCGGACCCATAGCAATGGAAAATTGCCCCTTGTCTGAAGGACACTGCATGGCAACGGAAAGTTGCCCCTTGTTTGAAGTGACACCGCGACGTTTTGAATGGCAACGGAAAGTTGCCCCTTGTTTGGATAGCATCGCAGTGTACTTGTAGTCAGTCCTCAGAGCGACGAACACAACTAGACTCTCAGATACAAAGAAGACAAAGATGATCAAAAACCATCACATGGACATAGTCGAATTTGAAGTGTTTCAGGGCTGGACTTCAGAATGAAGTTGCCTACGTATCCCAAACATGGGAATCAAGCCTTACGTAGTTCGGTGTTAAGGTACACTCGGGTATTTAACCTCTCCTTTTTATGCTCTAACTTTTGCCAAGGCGCCTGTTGCAGGTTTTCGACCTTGCGAGCTTCGTTCTTCTTTCTTTTCTTTTTTTTTCTTTTCTTTTCATTTTCATTTCTTTTCTTCTTTTTTTTTTTTTTTTTTCTTCTCTTTTTTTTGCATTTTTTGTATCTTTGCATTTTTTTCTCTTTTTGCATTTTTGTATATATATTTTTCTTATCTCGCTCTAACTTTTGCCTGGGTCGCCTTTTCGGGTTTTCGACCCAGCGAGCCTCTCGAAGGGTAAAAGTGTAACAAGTCCATGCCAAATGGTTTTGAGATTGAAGCCCTCTATATCCAGGAGAGTGGCTGTTGTATTGATTTGCATAAGGGTCCACCTGTTGGCTCTTCGAGCACATCGGATATTTTTTGCCCCTAGTTCGAGGGGTGCTTCTGATCTAGCTTTGCAGGCTTCTTCTGATCTTCTGATCTTCTTGATCCGACTTTCCTGGCCTCTTGTTCGAGGGCTGCTTCAAATCTGGCCACACAGGCCTCACATTACGGTTGACCGTTGAACATTCTGAATTCAAGTTCAAGGTTTGAAAGCAAGGGCTCAAGTCTCGAGGCGGAGAGCGATCCTAAGCTGCACAATCTCAAGAGCGATTCCACACAGGTCTTCGCAGGATCGCGCAAAACATTTTGTTTTTTGAAAATTTTTAAGAAAGCGACAAATCGCTCGCGCTGAAGACAGTGTAGGACCAATCTGGATCAAAGCTAGGGTCCTTCCCAGTACTCACACTAACAAGCATGATTTCATTCATTAAGGGCTTACCACGCCTCTCTTTCTCTCAATTTGATCAAAGTTTTGCAAATCCCGAGGAATTCCTCCCTCTTCGTTTTCACTGCAGTGTTCAAAAAAAGTTTTGAAAAACTCAGGTCATTACAATGACTTCAAGGCACAAGAGAGCAGGTGGAATGCACTGCCATTTCATTCAAATCCCGGCACAACTAGCACACGGCAGAAGCAAACACAAGAGTGTGAAAATCACTGCTGTTTCAATCAGAATCTGTTGGCACAACTGGCTCCCAGGCAGAAACAGACTCAAAAGAAAACGAAAAGACAAAACACAAAACAAGCAAGTGATGTCCGAGGTAACACCCCCGAAATCACCCGATTCCAACAAAACAGGACTGACTCAGTACAACAAGACAGACCCAACTGACTCAGTAAGAAAAGACTGACTCTATACAAAACAACAAGACTGACTCAATACCCAAGTCAGAAAGTACAAAACTAGCATTCGCAAATGCTCAAAGCGGTGCATGCCAAACGCCACATCTGGAGTAAACTAAGTGTTGCCCGCAGGTGGTTCATCCCCCGATCACATACTTGTACTATCCCCCAAGTTTGTTGATCCAGTGACGATAGACTTTACTGAGCTGGTGCGGCGATGACGTTGTTGTCAAACAAATCTTGTACATCATGGCGCAGACGAAAGCAACTATCGGTCTCATGACCGGTTTGTTGATGGTACGCACAGTACTTAGTCCGGTCATGCTTTGAAGGGAGAGGATCAGGTAAAGGCCGTTGTTCCAATGGTTTCAGATGTCCTTTCTGGATTAAAACCTCTAGAGCCTTTGACAAAGGCATATGAAGTGGGGTGAAAACCCTCTTGACTCGGGGTGGATATTTGGTTTTCTGTGAGCTACTTCCGGACGCACCGGTGAATGGGGTAGCTTTTTTTGATGTGGTGGTGGTGACCATGCCCACTTCAGAAGATCTTGCAGCTGCCTCACCACTGGTGGTCGCATTCGAACTGCGGGTAAACGCCCTCCTGGCTGCTCCTTTTCCTGGTCAATGAGGCCCTGCTTTATAGCGTCCTCGATTTGTACCCCAATCTCATGGAGGTCTGCAAAGGTGGGTAGGGGGAGGACAATCATCTTCTGCATCAGCCTGGGTTGGAGATTGCGCACAATCATCCGTATCTGGTCCTTGTCGACCGGCCTGGTGGTCATCGAAGAAGCTTTGGCCCTCCAACGGGTTACAAAGTCAGAGAAGCCCTCTTTCGGCTCTTGCCTGGTTGTTTCTCAAGATCACGGGTTGTGATCTCGATCTGGGTATTGTATGAATATTGTGCGACGAAGGCCTCGGACATCTCCTCCCAGCTTCGTTTCACTGAGTCCTCTAATTTGGCGTACCAGATGGCCGCGATACCCGACAGGGTCCTGCTAAAGAGGGAGAGCTTCTGTAATCTTGTCAAGCCCATCGGGCGCAGAACATCCGAAAACAAACTTAGGTGGACCATGGGATCTCCTGACCCGTCAAAACGGTCGATGTGAGGCATCTTGAACCTGTCTGGCAATGTCACAGCTGTGTCCGTGTATCCATCTTCAATGTCAGGGATGGTCTTGACTCCCTGGGATTTCTTAAACAGCTTTTCAAGCTTGCTTAACTTCAGTGCTGTGGGATCCGTCTCGAACTCAAAGGGAGAGTCCGGTACATTGATAGGCGTGGGCGCCTTGGATAGTTGCGGTAGAATCGGGGGCGGAGCTGGCCCCGTTGGAAGGCCTGTATCCTCTTGGACATTTTGTACATTTGGCGTCTCCCCAGGTGTTGGAGCTCCTGCTGGGGGAGGAACTTGTTGTGAAGCAGACGCGCCGCTTTGCTGCTCTAACCTGGCAATTGTTTCTGCCTGTTGGGCTATGACCACAGCCTGTTGCTTGGTGAATTCAGATTGACGAACAGCATCTTGCTGCATGGCTTTCATACTATCCTGGAGTTGGCGCACCATCTCTTCCAGACTCGACATATTATCCTGATTCGATTGAGCAACCGGTATATATGTGTCTGTAGTAGGCTTGGAAATCTCAACCCGACCGCTCAAAGATCACTGATCTGGTAGCTGTTGTACTGGTGGTCTGTACCTGACTGGCCCTCTCTCTGGCCCTGATTACCCTTGAACTGAGTCTCTGACCTGACAAAGTCTGTCAACACAAATCCAATGTACCTGGAGGATAGTGGAGCCTTCTGAAGCTATGATTCCAGGACTACCTAGCAAAAGAGAAAACAGACAGCATCTCAGCTCAACTTCACTGGAACGGATACGAGCAAAGCTGGTCAACTGTATTCTATTATTGATCACTGTTCCCCAAATATCTGTCCCAAAATACTGAATCGGATACCCACAGATATAACTGATTCTCACAGATGCTGATACTGGTGCCCTCAGGCCCGATATTCAAATTTGCAAACTGGTATGTGCATTCCCTGTAGAGATACACTCTAAAAGCACATAGCAGGTAAATGAGAGCCGATACACCCCTATGTTGGGGTAGGGTTTCCCTGTCCTATTTTGTCAGGAGCTAGGGTTTTACTACGCACGCAGCGGTTTCAAACAACCTAGCATCGGGTAAGCAACCTGTCCTAGTTTGGAATGGTCACTATGGATTTCGATATGCACTAGGTCGAATGGTCAAAAAGGGTGCCCCGGTAAAACCGGGGTTTGTGTTCCCATACTGGCAGAGCCCGCAACCGGTCAGCCTTATGGACATGCCTTGACAAGACAAGCCTCCAGCAAACCGCTCAGGAATAGCAGATGGCCAACACGGTGTCCTAGGCGCACCAATGCACATGCAATGCAAAGAAACACATAAGTGTAATCAAAACAGGATATCACCAGCGTTCGAGTCAAGCTCTCTAAAATCCCCAGCAGTCGCCAGAAACTGTAGCACGTCCGCGGGGGACCTCGGCTACAGTTCGGACTCCCTTTGTCGTCGCGGTTCTAAATCTGAACCAAAGAGTCCAACTCTGGCAAATCGTTTTGAGAAAAATAGATTTTTGAAAAAGTAGTGCCAAACATGGACTGCTTTGCCAGATTACAGAGTCGCCACCTAAATATTTTTTTAAAATGGGGAATTTAGGAAACCCTGACTCGGTGCCGAAGGCCACATGTCCGTCATCACCAAATGTCTTGGCTCGGGAGCTTGGGTACGATCGGGGAAGGTCAGCTATGAGCACCCCCTTTCGCCCGGTCCGAAGACCGGCCTCTACTAACCGTGATATCCGATTTTGAAAACTTTACATGCTCTTGTTCCAATTATTAGCCTAGAATTACTATGTTATGCGCGCAGCAAACAAGTATAGACTAGATCGCCTAATTTGGAAACAAGCATTGCATATCCGTTTTGTTGGAAAACGTTTGAAATTGCTACTCGGAGTAGGCTAAAACACGGATTTCAATGAGTTATTCCCAACTCAAGTAATCCAACCTCCACCCACAGGCATTCAAACAGTTTATAACACATAAGCATTTAGCCGCATGGTAAGCATACTGTCATGTTTAACATTCACACGCATGCGATATGCTAAAGCATAAATACTTACATCGTACTCCGTGCCAAAACAATAACCCGGTTATCAAACATGCATGACCTAGTTCATGTTAAGTGGCTAATGCATCACATGCGGAGTAATCTAGACAGGCTCGGCTATCCTAAGCATGGCACATGAAATGCAACAACTATCACGTATTCAATTTGGAATTGAAAGTACGATGCAGTTTGTATGATGTACCGAGCCCGTGCATGTAAACAAATGCATGAATGCACGCATGCATTGCATAAGGTATGCTAATTTAAATGTGCCCTAATCTACCATCGAAAGCGGGTAAATAAAAGGATAGAAAGAAGTGGGATTGGAAGACATACACCCACTCACACACACTTATTACAAATTCGCCCTCGCTCGGAGGGACCAAAATAATAATATACAGTCCAAAAATAAATGAATAAATATTACAAAACTCTAATTACTGAATAAATAAATGTGAAATAAAAGGGGGTCACAGCCCCTCGCCTTAGGATGCGCGAATGATGCATGCTCGATGCGACTTGCCCAGGAACCCGCGCCATGCCACTGCTGCCTCTGTTTCACTGTCCTGCCTCCCTGGAAAATTGCTAAAGTCTTGGGACACCTTCCACATACCCTGAGGATCACCACCGGCTGAAGGGTTTGGCCACCGGCTGCGGGGTTTGGCCACCGACTGCAATGAAAGCTAATCGGCACAAAAAGATTGCCGGTCGGCACTAAAGAGTGCCGGTCGGCACTAAATTCCTGCAGGAGACAGTTTTGACAGCAACAAACAGCAGCAGTGCATGATATGGAATTTTGGGACAAATGTTTGCACCAACCATACTTCTTATCATATTTGTGACTCAAGGGAGTATAGTCCTTGGTTCTCGGACCACCAATCGCGCATTTCGATGCGTGATGGCCCAAGAACCAAGTGTGCAAATTTGATTTCAAATGTATGTAATGCAAACAAGCACATAAGGGTGCTAAGCCTCTATCACACTCACTTCAAGAGGCCTAGCATGCATGTCAATACAATGAAGCCCTAAACATGTCATCTAGCATGCAATGTGAACAATGTAATGCACTCATGCAAAACATACAAGTAAACATGCAAGGCGAGCATGCAAACCAAATGAAGGATGGACTTAAACATGGATTAGGCAGCCCTAAATAGGCCTAAAACAGTGGCCATAGTGTCATGGGAATGAGGGCTAGTGTACACACAAAATACATGCATACAAGGTCCAACACTTATGCATCAAAGAACAACTTTTAAGCACACTTAAAAGAGGGTAAACATGATACATGGCATGCTTAGAAAGCTCTGAAATCATGCTACAAAATGATGCCAAATCAAGCAACAAAGTAGGCTAAGCATGCATACAAATGGTCCAAGCATTAAGGCAAGCCAATGAGGCTTTGAACCACACTTAGTACAACCACACATGGCAGTACTTAAACAATTAAAATCAGAGTTTTAACACATAAAACTAAGCCCAAAGGACCCCCTAGATGGCATCTAGATGGTTCAAATTCAAAGGTATGCATTAAGGCCAAAACATGGAGTACACAACACATACTTTTAGAGCACTAAAGAGACAACTAAGGTAAGCATACAAGCACACCAAAGGGACTGAAATAGCATGCTAGATGGTTCCAAACCACTAAAATGATGCAAGCAACACATGCTATATACTCATGCACTTAAGGCTAGCAAGCCAAAATGCAAAGTGGCTATACAAGGCATGTCATGGATGACCTAAACAACCAAAAACAGATCTTATACATGACAAAATAAGCACATTTCAGTGTATGACCAGCCACAAAAACAGAAGCAAGATAGGCTAAGAAAGCATGCAAGATTACGGTAAATCACATGGATTTCAAAGCAAGTAGCACATGGAGTATGCAAACAATGTTGAGCCCTTCAACAATGTTGAAGAAGGGCTCAAAATAAGCCTATTCTTAGCTTACATCATGCTCTGAAACAGATCATACACAAGCCAAATATTCTATGCAAGAAACATGGCATACAAGAGGATATTGAGATAGGTGCTAGATGCAGCCACCAAACGGCAAGGGGTCCTCAATCAAACATGAAGAGGACCCCAAAATAAGACTATTTGAAGTTTGGGTCGGAGCCAAAATGTGCAAGCAACTAGGGCTAAGAAATGAAGCAAGAAAATGAAAGAAAAGGGAAGAGAGTGACTTACCCTTGAAGACCAGCAAACCAGCACCTCTTGGACCAAGTTTAGGTGCTCCTAAGCTCTGAAGAACAGCCCCAGGTCGTTGGAAATGGAAGTGGTGGTGTTGTGCTATGGGTTGGTGAAGGAATGGCCCAAGAACTATGGAGTTTGGAGGTTGAATGAGATAGATATAGGGTTGTAGATATATATGTTAGATATATATATCTATTCTCTGGTTTTTTTTGTTTAGAATCACCAACCTTCATCAAAGGAGGAGAGGGCCTCCTTATATAGGCCAAAAAAACAAGACTTAGAGGCTAAGTTTCAAAGGGTCAAAGGGTGCAAGGCTTGTAAGGGAAGCTTGGACAGCTGGTAAGGCTTCTTGAGGAAGCCAAGACAAAGGGGTCAAGGCTTCCTCAAGAAGCCATGAGCAAAGGGTGCAAAATAAGGGCCAAAAGGTGCAAAATGGTGCAAAATAGGCACATGGATGCACGTGGGTCTGGTTCTGTGCATCCCAGCTGGCACAGCTGGTGGCACTATGCTTGGGGGGTTCAAGAGTTCAGGTCGGCCAGAAGGTGTGATCATCGGCCAAAATAAAGTGCCGGTCGGCACTATATAGTGCCGGTCGGCTAAATAGAGTGCCGATGGATGATTCCTTGGTCAAAACATGGCCGGTGGGTATGCAAATCGAAGCCCCGGAAGTTATCTTTCCAATGGCGCAAACCTTGCATCAAAATTCCTCCTGTGCAAAAAGTTATTCCCTTTTCCGTGAAGTCGCGCAGACTCGATCCAACCGGGATGATCCCCTGCTTTAACCAGTCATATCTCCTGCACCCGGACTTGGATGTAGGAGATTCTTGAACCAAAAATGAAGCCCCGGAAGTCTTATTTCAAATGGTGGTGGCCTCATAGCTTAACTCCAAGTATGCGGATGAATGGGCCTGATTCAGCGAGGGCTGCGCGACTCGCTTCTACCCGGATTCATGTCGAACTTCTCCCAAACCTATTTTCTCCTCTCCTCTCCTCTTCTCTTGAACTCCAAACCCTTAAACAAAGTGTTTGGAAAGTTTTGCCTCTCTTCTTGCCAAAGAAACTGAACCTGTGGCCTGCACATCTCTCAACATCGACCAAAACATCAGTCGCGCCCAAGTCTTTGGGGCGGTCAAAAATGGGGTGTCTACACACGCCTGGCTACATACAAAAGTGCTCTAAGTATGGCAAGTCCTACCTGAAATTCAAATAGAGAAAAAAAAAAAAAAGAAAAGAGAAAGAAAAGTAGTATTCATTAGTATTCATTAAATTTGGTGAAATGGGAAAGGGAGATCTTGTATGTTTGATGCATTTGTTTTACAAAGGAGAAATTGAAGTGACAAAAAAAAAAAAAAAAAATTCACATAGAAAGCATGGAATGGACAAGGGTAAGGTAGATGTGGGGTGCCTATATTTTATTCTACGACTTGCATGGATTATCTTTTTTGGGAATTAGAGTAATGAAAGAATTGTTCACTCCTCGAGCCAACTTACCATTATAATGGAATTCATTCATAAGCTGCCCTACCTCCCTTTTCATTATATTCCAGCACTTTTGAATGCAAGTTAAATTAAACCCATCAAGCCTCGGAGCTTTGTTACCATCACAATCTTTGACTGCTTCCCAAATTTCCTCTTTTAAAAACTCTGCCTCTAACAAACCAGATTCTGCAGGAGTAATTGAGACAAATGTGCTCGACAATTTTGGCCTAATCTTCCAGTCATCAAAAAACAGTTGGCGAAAATACCTCACCACTGCTTGTTTAATTACATCTAGTTGATCAAAGATGACACCATTCTTATTTACAAAATTTAGCAAATTTTTCCTCTGCCTGCTGGTAGCCATAATATGAAAGAACCTTGTTTTTTTTATCCCCATTGGCTGCCCATGTCAATCTGGATTTTTGATGCCATAACCATTCCTTCTTTTTGTTCAACTCCCAAACTAGCCTTCTAACATCCGTTCTCATTTTGACCTCATGTTCTTGCAGGTTCTTCCCTTCAGCCTCAATATCCCAGTCATAGAGTTCTACCTCAGCTTGTTTCAATTGCTTATCAATATTACCAAACACTTCACAATTCTATCTTCTGAGATGTACTTTGAGTGATTATAGGCCTATTAGTTTACTGTTTTGCAGATATGGAGTGTAAAGCTTGACAACTGCTAATATAGAGCTACTGTTAGATTTGTTACTTCTAGCCAGAGTTTACTGTTCTGTTTTGTGCTTGCTGCTCTATCTCTTTGATTGTTTTATCCTGTTATCTGTGTCTGTGTTTATCAGGTTTACATTAGGGAGTGAGGCATTGTTAATATTCTGCTTTTGGAATGATTGTTGAAGGGTGTGATGGTTGAACAGATCTGTTATGTTCAAATCAATTCAAGAATTATATAGATAATCTTGGCTGCATAGTCTTGGTGCTTTGTTGCTATGTTCAAATATAGTCATGTGGTGACTGATTTATGTCTTAGCAAATCTGTGGGTATGCTATTATGTATAGTTGAGAGTCACTCTAGCAGCTACTGCAGATATGGAGTGTAAATCTTTGATTGTTCTGTTCTGCCTTTTTGACTGTTGATGCTGTTCTGTTCTGTGCTTGTTGCCTCCTTGATGCTGTTCTGCTTCTGGAATGATGGTTGAGTTTGTGGCTGCATAGTCTTGGTAATTGTTGAAGGGTGTGATGGTTGAACAGATCTGTGGGTCTGCTATGCCCAACTGGCTGCTATCCTGTTGAGGAAGTTGGTTTCTACTGTGTTGCACTATATTGGATCTGGAATGGTGGCTAAATGGTGGCTTCTCCAACCATTGAAGTAAATATATGCTGCCAATACTGCTGTGATGGTCCCTGGTATGCTAGTTGGCTGCTGGTTTCTTTGGGTGTTCAAGCTGCTCAGTTATGCTTAGGTTCTGTTCCTGTTTTGTTCTGTTGGTTTTTTTTGTTCTGTTTGTTTTAGTGGCTTTTTTTTTAGGTTTGTGATGGACTAGGTTGTGATATGCTAATGTGGTGTTTTGTTTTACTTTATGTTGGTTTCTCGCCAACACTGGGGGTGCTAGCAAATGATAGGATGGGCTTTTTGGTGTTAACCTAGTTAGAATGATTTAGCTCATTGTGATGCCTTTGAACTCTCCTTTCCTTTTTTGATGTAATGTGTTTTGCACTTTGTACTTCATTCTTACATCAATAAAGTTTCTTTTTTTTGCTGAACAAAAAAAAAAAAAAAAAATTCTATTCTACGACTTATTTGTAGTTGTGTCTAATATGTGACTTCTTTGCGATTCTTAATGATCCCACTTATTTTAGTTTGAATCCCTTTTTTTTTTTTTATCAACAAAAAGAAGCCTTTATTGATGAATAACTCTTACAAAATAGTTATTCATCAATAAAGGCCATCATAGTGAACTATACGATCCCAACTAGGTTGGCACCGAAGAGTACACACAATCATATGATAGCACCAAACTAGCAGTTGATGTTTGTCTTTGTACAATGTACCTTGAATTTCATTAATAAAGTATTTTGTATGTTGCCAAAAAAAAAAAGAAAAAAAAAGAAAAGCACAAGAGCAACAACTAGAAACAATCCCCTCAAATACAAAGTCTGAGACTAAGTTTCAAACAATATCAAGAGCAGAATAGGAAATTGCTGTGAGATTGGATTTTGCCTATAGAGCAACTCTCAACTTCACAATCTCACCAAGTTCAATCAGATTTGGTAGGCAGCCATTGAACACACAGTCATTCCTTAATTTCCACACTGGCCAAAGCATTGCTACAGGGACTAATTTCCAAATCTTCATTGCTAACTTGTTGAGTTTTGCTCCCATCCACCACTAGTCAACATCCTTTGTTGCTATCAACTTCCACCATCACCATGGATTACAATAAGCTTGTCTAGTGACTTGGTAATCATATTATAACCACCTCAATTTAAATTATAAAACAGTTGAATAATTTGGATTGATTTGGCTTTGCCAAATATTTGATAAATACCATCCAATTCACAATTAATAGACCAAACCATTTGGTCAGCTTATTTTAAACAAGTGGGAACTTGTGTAAATTAGTCCAAGTTCATTTAATTATACATAATATTCAAATAGTAAAATTAAAAAGGTCATGCTCAACGTACAAAACTCCTGCTAGACATATAGTTATAAAATCAAGGCTATATTACGTTGAAAAAAAATCCTTACCGACAACATGAGGCCAACATCCATGCTTATGAAGGCAACCCCAAAGAATACAACAATGCAAATGCTAAAAATCAAACTTATCAGCCTTAAATAGGTGACTAGTAGATTATCTTGCCAACCTTTACATCAGGGACATAGTGAGGTTGTACGATGTCCTAGTGATGATTGTTTAGGACAAAGATCCGCATTTTACAGCTCGGTTGTGGCAGAGTTTGCAAAGTGCCTTGGGCACTAGACTGACTTTTAGCATAACGTATCACCCTCAGACTGACAGGCAGTCCGAGCGTACTATTTAGATCCTTGAGGATATGCTTCGAGGTTGTGTCCTTGACTTCAAGGGGTCATAGAAGAGACATTTGCCTTTAGTGGAGTTTGCTTATAATAATAGTTTCCAGTCGAGTATCAGTATGACACCATTTGAGGCTTTGTATGCCCGACTACGTAGGTCTCCGGTATGTTGGGCCAAGGTGGGTGATGCACATTTGTTGGGTCCAGAGTTGGTTCGGGAAACGACAGAGAAGGTGACACTTATTCGTAAGAGGTTAATAACGGTTCAGAATCGCCAGAAAAGCTATGCCGACCGTAGGAGGAGACCCTTGGGAGATTATGTCTTTTTGAAAATATCACCTAGATAGGGTTTGATGAGATTTGAAAAGAGTGGGAAGTTGTCCCATCGGTTTATTTGGCCTTTCGAGGTCCTTGAGCGGATCGGGGAGGTGGCTTACCGTTTGGTATTATCGCCACAGCTTTCCAAGGTTCAGGATGTGTTCCATATTAGCATGCTTCAGAAATATGAGCCAGATCCATCGCACGTGTTGGATTGGACCGACTTAGAGGTAGATGAGGATGCCTCGTATGAGGAGAGACTAGTGAGAGTCTTGAATACTCGGGACCAAGTTTTGTGAGGCAAGACGATTCCCTTGGTTAAGGTATTGTGGAAACACCACGGAGTTGAGGAAGCAACTTGGGAGCGTGAATTAGAAGTCCGAGAGAAATATCCAGACTTTTTTGTTAGTGTTTGAATATGTATTGAGATTTTGATTATACTATGAAATGTAAAAGTATTGTATATGTTTTAAAACACGAGAACATTGTATGTGTTATGGGGTGTTTGGAAACATGAATTCAATATAAGCATTGCATACGTTTTGAGAATATAGAATATCGGGTGCGTTGTATCACTTTTGGAAACGTTGTATATGTTGTTTAAATTTTGGAAATATGAGTTTATTATAAGCATTGAATATATTAGAAATATGAAATGTATATTCATAATGTGATGGGATTGAATAACCGGAGAGTAGGTCACGGTGTTGAACTTGTAAGATTAACATTGTTGTGAATGGTTTAATAATGATTTTGAATTTGATTTGAAATTTCGGGGACGAAATTCCTTAAGGGGGGAAGTTATAACGACTTCGGTTTTCACCTAACATTTTATTATGTTTCGGACTCGGGTTTCTGGTTCAATGTTGTTGTTCATATTTTATTTCCCTTGTTGTTCCTTGGATTGGCCATTCGGAGTGTAGTTGTGTGTTTAGAACAGGTTGGTTGCTTGTTTTTCCAAACCTTTGTTGCACAGATTTTTGCTCCTCCGCTCGAGCGACCCTTCTTGCGCTTGAACGGGTTTTGTACATTTTGCTTCTTCGATCGAGCGGGATTGGCAAACTCTCAGTATTTTTGCAGACCTGTAAATACTAGAAGAGTGTATTCTATGCTCGAGCGGCGTTTCCTACGCTCAAGCGGGTGGACGCTCGAGTGTCCAATCTTGCGCTCGAGCGATGTCCTTCATCTGCAAAACTTCTGAAAGTGTGTATTTGACGCTTGGGCGTCACTTCTTACGCTCAAACGGAACATTGTGTCTGACGCTCAAGCGTCATTTTTTATGTTCGAGCATACTGTGTGTATAACAGATCGCGATGATAACTTTTTTCATCACTTTTTCACTCTTCTCTCTCTCTAAAACTCTCCAAAACCCTAGATCTTGATTTTTTCTCTCTAAAACTCATATTTTCTTTTCTATTTCACCTAGATCCATTGGGTTCTTCACCCTAGTGCCTTTGAGAAAAAGGTAGAGCACGTTGTGGGCTCTCTTTTCATCCCAACAAAAGTGGGTTTCGGCATCTTTAGAGTTTCAACCTTGCTTTGCTCATCTTCTCTTCTTGAGGTAGGGATTTTCTACACTTTCATATGGTTTTTATTTTAGTTATTTGATGATTGTGTAAAAATAATGGGCTTTGGGTGTATTATGGACAAACCTAGGATTTGGGTTGTAAAATTAAAAGAGGGGTTTCTAAGTGTATGTTATGAAAATGGTTATAAGGTTAAATATAAGGTGTTATGGTTACACTATAGTTGATTTTGGCCTTGGGTTGATATTTGAAAAGGAGAGTTTGCCCTAAATGATTATAATATTTATTTTGTATTAATAAATGAAATTGATGTTGTAAACATGAAATTGGGCGAATATTGAAATAGGTGGTGGAGTTGAGTATGTAATACCTCTCACCTTTGGAAGTTTTGAATAAATTATCTGCCTTGAGATCGAATATCTATTTAGAAATAACTGTATTAGGCTATCGGTGGAGGATAGTTATGATTATTGTAGAAATTATATGAGGATTAGGTGAATTAAAACTAATCTATTGTTAATTGTCATTGAATATGACTATGTTTTAAATACATTGTATATGTATGATGTTTGGGAGGAGTGTACGGGGAGCAAATATTCCGGTGAGCCCGTACTCCTTTCTTCCAAGCTTCCTGTCTGTCCGATTGACCTACGAACATAACGACGGTGAGCTACCCGGCGATGTGTGTCCGGAAAACCCCTCCGACGGTCAAGTTAGCACGCACTCAGGGATAGAGAGAGAGAGAGGAGAGAGTTGAATGTCTAAGTGTATCTCACCAAATGATCATCTGTCCAAGCATGGGGGGCGCAGACACGGTTATATACCTTCTGCGCCCCAAATCTACTCCTATTAGTCTCTCGACACGTGGTGCTGCTATCCCATCTGTCAGCACAAATCTAGCAATCACCACCTAACCAAACTGTCAGGATATCTTGGCGGGGCCCGGCAGACCGGCGGAATCACCTCGGCCTCACACGGCTGTGCTGCGTTGCATGCCCGAATGCTCACTAGCCGAGCTCCATACCGACCGAGCTCAGTTGCATTCTGGCAGAGCTGAGCTCGAAATAGGTCACGCGAGTGAAACAAAGCCTTCCTGCCGAGCTAAAGGCGCGAGCCTTCCTGCCGAGCAACGCAAGTAGCACGGTTCCCATTTGTGCAAGTTCAAGTAGCTCGGTCTTGGGCTTTAGCCGAGCAGCCCCATCTACGGGCAAGCCCAAAGCTATCCTGGCCCAAACGCGCTAGGCCTTCAACTTGCCCGGCCTTTTCCATGGCCCATTTCTAGCTCATAAAACCTCCCTCTCAATTGCCCCTTAATTCCGTCCACAAAAGCGTGACCAGGATTACATGATCCGACCGGGGTAGACCCTTCCTCGGTCTGTTGTTTGAAAGACGTCAACCGCACTAATTCCAGTGCTCGGTTCCTCGATTTGCTCGGCCGACGTCTCATCTCGCCTTCCTGTCTCTTCAACTCTGACGCCGCCATTAATTGGGACACGCGTCGCTCGTTTATTGGCCTCGAGCAGCCAACCATCACGTCCCTTCACATTCAAAATTTTTGGCGGTCTCTCACTTCTATTTATACGTCACTTCCCCTTCACTTTTCGTTCTTACTGACTCTCCTTCATTCTTGTCGATCCAGAGCTCCAGTGCCCTCAGTAGCTCCCACTCTTGCCCTCCTTCTGCGTTCGTGCCTGAAGGATCTGCATTCGCCTCTACTGGTAAGCTCTTCGAATCTTTTTGTGGCTGTTTCATTTGATATTTCTTGTTTTAGGGCACTAAAACCATAGATTTTAGGGTATAGCTCCCCAAAACCCTCCCCTGTCCCTTGTTCTCCTTGCTATTCTTCAGCTTCACTAATGAACACCTGAAGATCTGGGGCGGACCGGGCTCCAGGTCTTCTTTTGATCCCAAAAAACGTTAAGACCGAGCAAATTACAAGTTTACCAAAACCTTAATAGAAATCGAGGTAGGCAGAGGACTTGGCCGCTCGGCCAGGCTAACATGTAAGATCCTGGTGTCTCACATCGAGAATGGAGGGGGAGTTCCTGGGCTATAAAAGTAAAAATCTAGACCCTTATATAGCATCGAGGCCTTTTCCCAGGTGGTGAGATCCCTATCAGAACTCCACAGTTAAGCGTGCTTAGGCTGGAGTAGTTCTGGGATGGGTGACCCACTGGGAAGAATAAATCCATGCGGGCGTGGCCCAAAGCGGACAATATCGATGACATATGAAGGGTTGGGGCGTTACAAATGGTATCAGAGCCGACTCTCCGGAATACCGAGTGTGGGTCCCTAGCGTCTCTCGGTGTATGTGGGCGGGCTTGTGAGCTGGCAAGCTACTGCACGAGGACGTGCAGCCTTAAGAGGGGTGGATTGTAAGATCCCGGTGTCTCACATCGGGAATGGAGGGGGAGTTCCTGGGCTATAAAAGTAAAAATCTAGACCTTTATATAGCATCGAGGCCTTTTCCCAGGTGGTGAGATCCCTATCAGAACTCCACAGTTAAGTGTGCTTAGGCTGGAGTAGTTCTGGGATGGGTGACCCACTGGGAAGAATAAATCCATGCGGGCGTGGCCCAAAGCGGACAATATCGATGACATATGAAGGGTTGGGGCGTTACATAACATCTGGTCCGCTTGAGCGACCGAGCTCCTTCGTTTGCCTTCGCGACCGAGGTGGTCTGGCACTCTTCCTGATCGAGCTAAAGTCAAGCTCATTTTGCGCGACCGCGCTTCCACTTACAATTACCCTCCTTTTCTTGCAGAGTCCAAGGGGACCACAGACCAATACCGAGGCTCTCAAAGACCGAGCAGCCGTCAAACACCAGTCTGTGCCAAACCACCTCAGCCGAGCTAAACCAGCCGGCTACACATGGGGAGCTACCGCTTTCTTGTCGACACTCCGGTTGCCTTGGCCACGTTCCGGGAAGAGTATGGTATCCCGACCGACGTTCACCTAGAGCTCGGTGCCATTGATACAAATCCATGGGATAGATTAGACCAATGCCCCTTCACCGTGCTATCCGTCATAGAAGGAGGCCTCCGCTTCCCGGTTAACCCACTCATGACCGAATTCTTACGACGCATTGGGCTAGCACCTACCCAAGTCTCAACCAACACTTACAAAATAATCAATGGGATCCATGAGCTGAACAACCGGCTAAGGACCAATTTAGGGATAGCCGAGATGCTCCGTCCATACACCCTAGGGCACATAGGCGACGGCCTCGTCTACTATTTAAAAATTAGACCGGGCAAAGAGAAGATAGTGACCAGCACCCCGGACAAGGACTGGCACAATGATGACTTTTTCTGGGTGTCCGGCAACTATGAAACAGCCGACGTACCGGGCTGGTTCATTAGCAAGAACTTCGGTTCAACATGTAAGCCGTGCTACCTGCTCGGTCAATTTATCTTTCTTCACTATTCTATACTTAACATTTTTTTTTCTGCTTTCCTTTGTAGCAATCGAAGCCCTGCAAGCCCACTATCATTATCCCAACAAAGCAGCCATCAGAACCGTGCTCCGCTACCGCAACCGGGATTGCCACGAGCTCCTCGGTTACACACCGACATACAGATATTCAGCTCCACGCCGGAGTAAAGTCACAAACTTTCTTCGCGCTCCATCTCCACCTCCCGATCCCACATTACCGGACGTGCCATTCATCCGGTTGACCGAGGCAGAAGAGATGGCCAAAAGAAGCCACATCAAGAACCTCATCACTGCCACCTCCACCGAGATACCGAGCATCCCAACCCGCTCTCCTGCTATCGGGCAATCCAGCGGGACCGTGGTTGCACTGGCGTCTCCCGCCGCCGGGTAAGCCAGCAAAGACAACCACCGGGCTGGCAAAAGGCCACGTGCAGACCCTTCCGCCGAGCTAGTTGCGAAGCTCAACACCGAGCAACCTGCCGTAATAGCTGACCCAACTTCGCCATGGAGGCCCCAACTCAAGCACTAGGGTAAAGAGATCCCAGCGACAGTTTCTGTCAAAGGCGACAAGGAGCATCTGCTCGCCTTTGACCTCACCAAAGCCTTGCTGCTACCGAGCGACGTGGTCGGCAGCGACCATGTGCCGGACACCCGGCTGGTGAAATCCTCGGTCAAGTCTATGACCAGGGTAAGAACTTTGCACATTTTGCCAAAAAAATTTCTAAGTGTTTGCTTGGTTTTCTTTCTAATCAAACCTTCTTCTTGCAGGTTATCCAGAAACAACACTTGGTCATGGAGCGCATTCACCGACTCCGGCAGAAGGCCACCGACTCTGCCAACCAGGTGGAACACCTTCAAGCCGAGCTCAGCCGGTCCAAAGCATCACTGCAGATGGCGAATTCTGACAATTCAAAGTTGCTTGGCCAGGTTGGTGTTGCCGAGTAAGAGGGATGCGCTCAAGACCGAGCGGGAGAGGTTAAAGCAATCAAGAAAGGAGGAGCTGCAGGATGCAAACAATGCCAGCTTCAAGGAGGCCGAGGAGACCTACACTAAGCAGGTCCATGCTACCCAAGACATCTTCTTCAAGGCAGGCTGGAAGGCTGCTTGTGAATAGCTCGGCCAAGGACCTGATACCGACGTGTTTGCCTCTCCTCCAGCTGCCTTCCTACCGACCTATCTTGTGTGCTATGCCAACGACGTCTTCAGCGCGTTGCAGGCTGAGGCCGAGGAAGAAGAAGCTGAAGACGCCGAGGAGAATGCGGAGGGTGACAACCGCCCAAATCAGGCCGGCCAGGAGAAGACCGACGCCCAGGAGACCACAACCAAGGTCGACCTGGAGGTTGCGACTGAGGATGAATTCACAGACCTTTCCCCCATAGCTTAGTTTTCTTTGTCTTCTTTTTTTTTGTTTGAACATGTAACCGGGCTATCTGCCCCTCCTCTTGTAATTATTTTGCACATCAATGAAAAAGTTCAATTTTCATCAAGTGTTTGCACGGTCTTCAAACTAAATAACTTCAGCCGGACAAAATACTTCGGCAAAACAAACCATCTTGTTTAACTTATTTAACCAGAAAATACATCTCGGTTTGAATCATAAAGTTGAGTAAATCATCAACTCAGTCAACCGGAGTAAAGCATCTCGGTTGAAGTTTCACAAAAGTTGAATAAATCATCAACTTAGTCAACCGGAGTAAAACATCTCGGTTGAAGTTCAAAGAAGTTGACTAAATCATCAACTTAGTCAACCGGAATAAAACATCTCGGTTGAAAACCTCAAAGTTGAATAAATCATCAACTTAGTCAACCGGAATAAAACATCTCGGTTGACATTCACAAAAGTTTGAGTAAATCATCAACTCAGTCAACCGGAATAAAACATCTCGGTTAAAATCTCAAAGTTGAGTAAATCATCAATTCAATTAACCGGAATAAAACATCTCGGTTGAAATCTCAAAGTTGAGTAAATCATCAACTCAATTAACCGGAGTAAAACATCTCGGTTGGAATCTCAAAGTAAAAAACAACAATCTAAATGCTAAAGCAAAGATGAGACACTTCTATTATATTGACAAAAAGAATATTACATTCTGAAGTGTAAGGCAAAAAATTCCTTTGCACAAAAAGAACACAAAAGCTAAAAATAGTACAATTTGAGGTTGGTCGCATTCCATGGCCGGGGTATTCCTCTTCCCTCCAAGTCCTTCAAGTGGTATGCCCTTTTGCCCGCCAGACCGGTTATCTTGTAGGGTCTTTCCTAGTTTGCCCCTAGTTTGCCTTTACCTGGCACCAGGGTGTTGCCCATGACCTTCCTCAAAACCCAGTTGCTTACTTTGAACGGTCTGGGGTGCACCGTTTTGTTATATTTTCATGAAAACTCTTGTTGGTAGGCGGCCACATGGATGAGAGCCTTTTCCCGACGTTCTTCCACTAGGTCCAATTCCAGGGCAATGGCTTCGGCGTTCAGCTCGGGCTCAAAACTTTCACTGCGAAGGGTGGGCATACTGACTTCCAAAGGGATGACTGCCTCCATGCCATATGCCAAGGCAAAAGGAGTTTCCCCGGTGGATCGCCGCGGGGTCGTTCGGTATGCCCAAAGAACGCTTGCGAGTTCCTCGGCCCATTTTCCCTCAGCTTTCTCAAGCCTTTTCTTCAACCTATCAAGAATGGTCTTGTTTGATGCTTCGGCTTGACCGTTAGACTGCGGGTAAGCCGGGGTAGAGTTGTAGAATTCAATCTTCAAGTCTTTACAAAATCCTCTGAATAGGCGGCCGTCAAATTGGGTGCCGTTATCAAAGATTAGAATTTTCTGGACGCCAAACCGTGTTACCACATTCTGCCAGACAAACCGTTTGACGTCTTTTTCCTTAATGGGCTTTGGGTGTATTATGGACAAACCTAGGATTTGGGTTGTAAAATCAAAAGAGGGGTTTCTAAGTGTGTGTTATGAAAATGGTTATAAGGTTAAATATAAGGTGTTATGGTTACACTATAGTTGATTTTGGCCTTGGGTTGATATTTGAAAAGGGGAGTTTGCCCTAAAATGATTATAATATTTATTTTGTATTAATAAATGAAATTGATGTTGTAAACATGAAATTGGGCGAATATTGAAATAGGTGGTGGAGTTGAGTATGTAATACCTCTCACCTTTGGAAGTTTTGAATAAATTATCTGTCTTGAGATCGAATATCTATTTAGAAATAACTGTATTAGGCCATCGGTGGAGGATAGTTATGATTATTGTAGAAATTACATGAGGATTAAGTGAATTAAAATTAATCTATTGTTAATTGTCATTGAATATGACTATGTTTTAAATACATTGCATATGTATGATGTTTGGGAGGAGAAATGAGATGTACTCCATTGAAATTAAGTTGGCCAGAGTGTCCAGGGTGAAAGTCCCGAAATCTTGTGTATACATGGGTGCCGATCCCGTGGACGAAATTTTCGTAAAATGGCAGATTGAAGTGTTTGTGTGGTAATTGTGTTGATTAGATAACCACTGAGTTGTAGTCTCAGTTGGGTTGTTGAAAGATAATGAGATTGGCTCATTGATTGAAATGCATTGAAGGAAAATGGAATAAGATATAAACATGGTACTTTATGATTATGAAAAATGTAAATATTTTGTCACAAGCATTGTATATGCACATTGTACCTATATCTTTGTTAAACCTCATATATTGTATTAGATTATTTCTACTAGGTTTTGGCTCACCTTATTTGGGAAAAACATTTTCAAGTGTTGGTGACATGCTTCTGCCAAGGCAATAGCTTAGAGGGATGTTTGGGAAGCAAGAGCTTATTTATTTTGTTTTTACTCTTTTGTGTAGCTAAGGGCTTTGATTATATTGAGCTAGGCTTACTTTTGTGTAACCAAGCAATGACTTGGAAAGATGTAAGCCTATAGGGCATCTGACTATATGTTTAGTTTTATTTCTCTCAACATTATAACACATGCTATAGATTCAGGATGAACATTGGTGAATGTATATCGCATGTGTTAACCTTTGTAAACGAATTCTGAACTCTGATGGATGAATGTATCTTATTTCTGTTATTCTTCCGTTTATGAGCTGTATTTATTGCATAATTTTGGGGGCGTTACAGATTATGCTCTACAAATTTCAATAGATAAAAAATATTTTAATAGATAATGGCTTGTTGTATTTTAATAACAAAGATTTGAACAGATAAAAAATCAACAAATAATTTAGGAAAAAAAATGAACAGATAATACAATTTGGACAGATATTTGAATAGATAAGGGGAAAAATTGAATAGATAAAAAATAATTTGAACATAGTCAAAAAAAAGCCAACAGATAAATTAAGGAATAAAATTAAAAATAAAATGTCATTCAAAACAAATAAAATGATTTGTCACCAAACTATTTCACAAATGGTAGACCTTTCACCAATAGAAAATAACCACTAGACTTAATGCTTTCTACCCTCTTTAAATTGGATTTATCACTAATTTTCTCAAATAATAATCACAATGAATTATAATTAATACCAAAATAGATTTTCTATTTAGATGTGCAAGGTGCATGCTATATATATTTGCGTAAATTCTCACAAATATACATAAATTATCTCATAAAATCACATAAATTCTCACAAATATACATAAGTTGTGATTTCTCAAATTTTTGTGGGTTAACTTACTTATGTTTATAAAAACTTACACAATTACACAAGTATATATGATATGCATTTACATACTTAAAAATGTCCTTAAATTTAAATTTAAGAAAATTTGAGAGTCATAACATATAGGTCACGGTTCTACAAAACTGAAGTTTAAAAAAAAAACATATAATCAACTCTTAGTTGTTTATAAGCATACCGTATTTTAATAACACAAAAGTATTTCAATCAAGTAGTGATGCGTTAGTAGGTTAATAAAAAAAAAAAAAAGTTTATAGTACCTATTATTCTAGTAAAATAGCAAATTATGGGACATATAAAAAATTTACTAATTTTATTTACTTATTTATTTGTTTTTTTACATGCATGGATGAATTCCATGTTTTCTTGATAAGGAGTTGGAAACTTCTATAGTCTTTCTATTCATTTGACCTTAATGTTGTGTTTAGTTAGAAAATTTGGGAAGAGATTTGAAAATAGAAAAGCAAAAAATATGTGAAACGTAAATAAAATTTATATAATAAAGCAGGATGGTTTTTGAATTTGTCCTACACACATTTGTCCTACTAGGACATTTGGACGGCTCAGATCTATTCAAATTATAAAACAACGGCTGAGATATATTTTCTAAAAAATATCCTACATGTACATTTTCTATTTTCTCGCTTCTGTCTTTTACCTTTTCCTTTTCTCACCCATCCTTCCATAATTCTATGATCCCACCTTCCTCTCTATTTTTTTTTTATTTTTCTCTCATTTTTATTTTTCTCTCTATTTGTTTATTTTTTTTATTTTCTCCTTTTTGTTCCCTTATTTTTATTCATATTATATGGAAGAGTCTGCGATCCCAGAATTAGGAGCCAAATTTTACTGTGTGTAGTGGAGATTAAATTAATGAATTTTATAGTCCACAAATTAAATGAATTTGAACAATTAATTATTATTTTTAAATATATTGAATACCTGATAGACTTCATAAATTTAGACCTTATATGAAACTTCAACATCTATATAATAAAGCAAGATGGTTTTTGAATTTGTCCTACACACATTTGCCCTACTAGGACATTTGGACAATTCAAATCTATTCAAATTATAAAACAACGGCTGAGATATATTTTCCAAAAAATATCTTACATGTACATTGTCTATTTTCCCGCTTCTCTCTCTTACTTTTTCCTTTTCTCACCCATCCTTCCATGATCCCATGATACCACATTCCTCTCTCTTTTTTTTTTTATTTTTTTATTTTCTCCCATTTTTATTTTCTCTTTATTTGTTTATTTTTTTATTTTCTCTTTTTTGTTCAATATATTTTATACATATTTTCATACAATGTATGTATGCCCCGTAATACACTAAGACATTATGGGCATACATACAATTTCCATATAATTATATCAGGAAAAGCAATATTGTATGTATACCCGTGGAAATTGTATGTATACCAGGCACATCTATCTATTTAGCTATTATATAAGCAAACGTGAGTTTTCGTGAGGAATTTTGTGAGAACTTCAAAATTTTATAATAAATTTGTGATTTTATCAAATTAAAAAATAAATTTAAATAGTGTTGGGATTACAATTATATTTTAACACTAACATTATTTACATCGTGTCTTCAGGTACGGGCATACGCTAGTATATCTATATTTCACAAAATTTTACATACATTTTCTCTTTTCTTTTCTAAATTCTTTCCCAAATCTCTCAACTAAACACAACGTAACTTTTTTAAAGGAAAGCTAAAATATCTCTTGTACCTATCATCTATGTCATACCATTTTTTTAAAAATATATATTTTTTATTTTCATTTTTGGGTGAGATGTGTACACATGCCACATGTTTTGTATTGATGATTATAGTTTTGGGCATATTTTCTACTTTTACTTTGCAAAGTTTGCATATACAACTTGCTAGCAAGCTTGTATATATATATATATATATATATATATATATATATTTTGATCAGCAAAAAACTTTATTGATAAAAGAAAACCTTACAAGAAGGAGATAAGACATCAATAAACGGGGAAAAAAAGGGGGAAAAGGAGAGGGGGGATGATGCACAGCACCAAACCAAGAACTGTTGGTGAGAGACCAACAAAAAACAAAGAAACACAACAACAGATCTAGCCACTACAAAAGCATAGAGGCACCAAAGTCCGCAGATCTTGCTTACAGCAGATGATGGTAACCAGCAGGTGCTACCCATCCCAGCAAAGCTAGATAGATAAATATACACAACCAGGACTAAAACAGGAGTTACCCAACCAGCACAATCAGCAAACCAGCACCGATACAATTAGATACATAGCCAAGACTGAAGCAGGTGTTACCCAAACACAAGCAGACCAAGTAGAAAATCAGAACAAGCAGCACACAGATACAAAGACCAACACACTTAACAGCAGTGCAGAACAAACAGCCCCAAAACAGAGCAGAACAATCAGAGCAGAACAGAATAAACAAAATGATCAGAGCCAACACACAAGCAGACCAAGCAGAAAATCAGAACAAACAGCACATAGATACAAAGACCAATACGCTTAACAGTAGAATATTATCTGACTTAGGTTGTGCACAATATCATGCCTTGAGTAAGAGAAACCTAGAATGTTGGATTTGGCCCACAGAGCCACTCTCCACTTGACAAGACCACTTAATTCCTTTAGATTAGGCTGACACCCATTGAAAATACAATCATTTTTCATCTTCCAAATAAACTAGAGCATAGCCATTGGTACTAAATTCCAGAGTTTCATTATAATCTTTTTACATTTAAAGCCCATCCACCAATGGAACAAATCCACTACTGCAGCAGGTGTTACCCATTTCATATCCCACCAAAGTAATAATTCATTCCAAGACTCCCAAATGCCCTTGCACATTAGAAAAATATGGTTCAAAGATTCAAGTTCAGCTTTGCAAAAGGGGCAAACATTACTTAAACTGCTACTAAGTACACCAATCCTTTGTAGAAAATCAGTGGTTTTAACTCTACCCTTCTAAATCAACCAACCTAGAAATTGAACTCTAGGAGGAGCCACATTACCCCATAATAGTGTAGGGATCATCAACTTCGGCCCATGACTCGCTAACCAATCTCTCATTGCAGCAACTGTGAACGGCCCAGATGAAGACCTCTGCCACCCAAGAGAATCTGGGAGGTTTGGTCTCAGGGATGGCGCCTCGGCAAGCAGAACATATAATCTATTCACCTCAGCCTCCTCCCAAGACTTTAGAGGCCTCCTGAAATTTAAATTCCAGCCCCCTAAACCTTCCTTTCTTTGCACAAAAAATTCCAGGGACTCCTCCTTCTCAGTAGACAGATTGAATAGTCTTAGGAATTCATCTTTAAGCTTAATATTCCTCAGCCATTATCCAGCCAGAAGAACACTCGCTTACCATCACCCAAAATGATTTCCATACTAGATAGGAAAAAAGTATGTAAATCTGAATGAACCTCTACCCCATATAGAATTCCATTCCACACATTAGACACCCTTCCAGAAGGCTCAAGATTAGGTAACCAACCCCTTCCTATGGCTCCATACCTACTACTAATAACCTGCTTCTATAATGCCTTTTCCTCCACCCCATATCTCCACCACAATTTCAATAGAATAGTGCTATTCATTTCTTTCAGATTCACAATGCCTAATCCTCCTTACTTCTTGCTAGTTGTGATCGCCTTCCATTTAATAAGGTGTACTTTTCTTTTTTTGTTTAGAGGTCCCCCACAAAAAAGCTGCTTGTAGCCTATCAATAGTTTTTGCCACACCCTCAGGTAGTTTGAACACAAATAAATAGTAACATGGTAAATTGGATGGGATAAACTTAATCAAGGTTACTCTACCAGCAAAAGAGAGCAACTTTATTTTCCAAAGGGCCAATTTTGACTTCACTTTGTCCACCACAGGTTGCCAAGACTTACGTGACTTAGTGTTAGCCCCCAGAGGTAGTCCTAAATACTTTATTGGTAATTTTTGGCTTTGACAATTGAGTTTGGATGCAAAAACCTGAGCAAGAGCTTCCTCAATTCGTACTCCACATAGCACACTCTTATGAAAATTTATTTTCAGGCTTGAGACAATCTTGAAGCATTTCAAAATTCTTTTAATAATCACCACCTCTGTCTCTTCTGCTTCACCAAATAGTAGAGTATTATCTGCAAATTGTAGGTGGGTGAGTTAACTCTCGGAATGACCCACTGAAACACCCTTAATTAACCCCAAATCTTTAGCTATAACCAACGACAAATTTAGACCCTCCACTACAACATTAAAGAGGAGTGGAGAAAGAGGATCTCCTTGCCTTAACCCTTTACTATGAGAGAATTCATCAGTCGGAGAACCATTAACAAGGATAGAAATTCTGGCTGTGTTCACACACTCTTTCATCCAACTAACCCGTAAGTCCTCAAAACCAAAATTTGTTAGGATAGACCACAAAAAATTCCAGTTAACTGAATCATATGCTTTTTCAAAATCTAATTTCAGAATCAGCCCCCTCTTTTTGTGTTTCTTTCATCAATCCACTACCTCATTGGCTATCATGATGCCATCAAAGATATGACGACCACCTATGAATGCTGATTGAACTTCACTAATAATATTTGGCAACACCAAGCTTCGTCTGCGAGATAAAACTTTGGAGAGGATTTTGTACGCGAGGTTCAATAAACTGATTGGTCTGAAATCCACAAGGCTTGAAGGACTAACCACCTTGGGAATAAGGGCAATAGATGAACTATTTAGACATTTAACCAATCTGCCATTGGAGTGGAGCTCTTGCAAGAAATGAAATACATCTTCCTTCATCACTTTCCAACAGTTTTGGGCATAACCCATGTTAAAACCATCTGGCCCCGAGGCTTTGTTCCCATTACTTTCCTTCACCACCCTCCAAATTTCTTCCATGGTAAAAGGAGCTTCCAAAACCTCTCTAGCCTCGATTGAGCTTAGAGTCACAAACAAGCCAACGAATTTTGGTCTACAAACCCAATCTTCTACAAAAGCTGAGGAAAAATGCCTTAAAACTACTTGCTTGATTATCGTAGGATCATCATATCTAATTCAATTAAACAGCACTCAATCCAACAAGTTTCTACTTTGCCTTTTACTAGCAATGATATGAAAAAATTTGGTGTTCTTATCCCTATAATGTTCCCAATTCAACCTGGATTTTTGGAACCAAATCCGATCATTCCTTGTAACGACCCCACCTCGTATAATAATTAACACTTAGTTAATTAAGGAGATTTGGATTTTAATTAGTTATTATGAGAAGTATTGAGAATTATGAGATTTAGAATCTATGAGAATTATTGGGCCTAATTCGCATATGGTTTTGTCAAAGTATTTATTTTGAAAGTCTAATGGCTGAAGGAGGTAAAATTAATAAGTTTAATTAAATATTCGATTCAGTTTAGTAAAATTGGGATTTGATTAATTGGGTCCGAATTGAAGTTAATTAAATTAATTAAATTATGAGGATTGAGAATTGTGATTATTACGAATTAAATTTATTTATAGGGTGTCCAATTTGAATATGTAATTTATTGACGGAAATTTGAAGTCTGATTAGAAATTAGAAGCCTAAATAGTTTGAGAAATCAAAATTGATGATGACAATGAGTTTAATTTAATATTTGGAGCCTCTTGAGAGTTTGATTAAAAATCTGATTCAGATTGATAAATTTAAATATAGTTAATTGAAAAATCTAGAAACCCTAGATGTTGATTTGTGATTATGTACCAATTTTAAGCAGAATATAACAATCCCAATCAAACAATAAAAGACAAATCGACACAACGATTTCACGTGGAAAAACACAATTGGACACCTCCAACTGTGATTAAAAAACCACGGGCAACAGCCACAAAATAATCCACTAAGAAGATTTAAAGGAATTACACAGGTATACTCTCAATTACCTAGCGAATCCACGCCTAATTGAACCAACCTCTATGTGCCTCTTCCAACCCTGTCTTCACCTCGGAATTGTCTTTACAATGAGCCACTCCAGAATCCACCGAAGCTTCAGGCTCGAATTCTTCAGAATCCACCGAAGAACAACTTTCTCTTTTGTATAACAAGCAAAACCTTTGATGTACTCTCTTTTAAACCATGAGTTGAATACTCAATAAAAACATCAAAGAAAATCTAACAAAATATCTCCAGATATAAACCTTAAGATCCAAAAAGAAGATCTGGAAAAAAGTACACTTAGCTTTGGAAGAAAACCAAGCATTTATAGAAAACCAAAAGTAATCCTAGATTTGGAAGAAAACCAACTCTTTAAGAAATCCGGATTTTGAAGCTCGCTCGAGCGAATCTTTTCTCGCTCGAGCGAGGAGCTTAGTTTTCATGATTTCTACTAGTGCCTTGGCTCGAGCGAAGAATCCTTGGCTCGAGCGACCAATCAATTCTTTCAGGTTTTTGTGTGGACGCAATCCATCGATCGAGCGAGAACTCCTTGGCTCGAGCGAGCAACGGCGGACATGCAATTTTGAATGCAATTTTGCATTTTGCTTTGGCCGCGAGCTGACCCTGTAATAATTAGCGAAGTGGCAATCTTGAAAGCATTGACATCACAAACTTCTTTGCAAAGCACGATTCGGGTTGGATTCGCCTCTAACAACTCATAGCCTCACTGAAATAAAAATGCGAATAAAATTACAACTCAAAGGAGTTTTGTCAAACGGGGTTGCCAATAATAAAAACCTAACAATAGTTAATTGGGCTCTAAAGGAAGTCAAATTAGACTAATTAAATTAAGTGAGATTTGTACTTAATCATGATTAATTGGGTTAGAATTTTACATAACTAATTAAAATTACAGATGGTTAATTAAGCTAAATATAATCAAAGTTCAATCTCAATTAAGTATTTTAAGCAAGATTAATTAGTTAAAGATTAATTAATACACCACCACATGTGTATATATAAGGCCAAGTGTCCCACTAAATGAAAAGAAGATAAATAATAATAAATGAAATCAAGAAGAGTCAAGAGCCTTAGAGCTATCAACAATCTGTTCGGGCTAGAAAAAAAAAAAAAAAAAAGAATCTGAGAGAGGAGAGAGAGCCTATCAATGTTTGGCTTGGTGTAAGGAATTTGATGGATGAGTCCGGATCCTCTGCCATTGTTCCCTGCAATGATTCCTGCCATGGGCCAAAACGTCGTCGTTTGGACAAATTTTTTTTTTTTTTTCACCCTGTTTTCTCTTCTTATCCTTCTAAGCTCTCAAACATTTCAGAGCAGGGCATCTACGAACGACTGAACAAAGAGATTGAAGAGGAGAGTGATAGCGTCGGCAAAGATGACGGCACCAGTGAGGATCGAAAACCGCATACCCAACCAAACGAAAGACCAAAATGATCCTCATATTTGGAATGTGAATTTTAGATCTGAATGTGTTGATTTGAAATGTTCCATGTTGTTGCCTTCTGGATATTGTTTATTTGTTTGTTTTGACCATGGTTTCTTGTTATGTTGCCATTTTATGTTCAATTGATTCATTCTTAGCACTGTTTGGTTGTATTGTGATGTTTGGGTTATGAACTTTTAGATCTGAAAGGTGCATTTGCTGTGTTAAGATTGCAATTTCTGGTTGAAATTCATCTGTCTAACTTTGGTGAGTTAAGGTGCAATTCATTTGGTGTGTTAAGATGCAATTCATTTCTGGTTGAAATTCATTGTTCTGTCTAACTTTGGTTGTGTTAAGGTGAAACTCATTTCTGGTTGAAATTCATTCTGGTTGAAATTCATTTGGTGTGTTAAGATTGCAATTAAGGTGCATTTGGGGTGTGTTAGAAAAGCAACCAAATGTATATTTGTTAAGATTGCAATTCTGGTTGAAGTTCATTCATCATTCCTTTGGTACCCATTACCCCAGATTGTGCCTCTTCACAGCAATCTTTCTCTCTCTACATTCTCTGCAATTTGATGAAGCACTGAAGGAAGGGCGTCACCTCGCCGCCACCATCGCCTCGCTGGCATCGCCTGCCTTGCCTTGCCGTGCTGTCGCGTCGCGTCATCATCTTCCCCTTCGTCTCTCTCGTTGAGAGTGAGTGAAAAGAAGAGGGGAGGAAAGTAGAAATGAAAAAAAAATAATAATAATTCCAAAACGTGGTCGTTTTGGTCGACCGCAGGGATCACTGCAGGAAACAATGGCAGAGGATCCGACTCGTAACCTAGGGATTAAAGATAAAGAAAGATCTTGAAGACTAATAGGTAAGAAATTCTAACCCAATGTTTATAGGCAATGTCTTCAACACCTAAATTTATGAGGTAATTGAGTTTAAATACATATAATATGAGGGAATCAAGGAAAAGAATGAAAAATTAAATTAAGTTCAAGAATTAAGGAATTGATTTAGAAACTCATCTTTGAGTATGATTTTTAGTCACCTTTGATGAATTTGAGTTCTAATTTCACATGCATCATTATTTTCCAAGGGTTTTGGTGCTTCAATTTCATACAATTAGAACAAAATTAGCAAGAAGATGATGAAAATTAAATTGGATTCATAATTATGGAAATTAATTTAGAAATCAATTATGTTGAGTTTGATTTTTGTACTCTTTCATGAATTTGAGTTCCATTTCTACATGCATGAGCAAATTTTGTAAGTTTTAACACTCTAATTGTACATGCATCATGGATTTTGAAGAATTTTGAACTAATTCAATCTCATATTTTGAAGAGAAAAAGGAAAAGCTTTAAAAATTAGGAATTTGTGTGATTTTGATCTTTAATCCATGCATGCAATTTAATTTAAAAGTTTTATTCAATTTAAACACATTTTAGAACATCTATGATTATAAATTAAGTTTTTGGTTTTAAAAATTGAGTTAAGTGGAATTTCTAAGAAATTGATTTGTGTAATTATAGTTAAGTTGATTTTTGTTAATAATAAAATTGGGTTCTATTTTTACATACATCATGAAATTTCAAGAGTTTGGAAAGTCTAATTCATGTTTTAAAATTGTGGGTTGATACAAAGAAAATGATTAAATCTAAAATTTGGACAATTGGAGCATGATTTTGAATAAATGATTTCTAAATGAGAGTGTTTACTAAATTATACAATGGTTCTCCATATTTGTGTACCCAAAAATACAAGTTTTGAGGCTTTGAATATCAAATTTGAACTTCAATTACAATTCTGGAAATTTCATAATTTACACTATCCGCTCGAGCGAGGAAAGTCTCACTCGAGCGTGAAAATCGAGCTCCTAGAAGTTTTGCAAAATTTTACAGTCCGCTCGAGCGACCAAAGTGGCGCTCGAGCGAAGACCCTATTTTTAGCATATTTTGGAAAAATTGCATTTAGTTCCTATTTTTATTCTCATCTCTTTCCAAAGCATTCTAGACATGATTTATGAATCAATTAAAAATTAATAAGTTAACAATCAACATTAATTAGCTGATTAAAAGAATAAATCATTAACTTTGTAGTACTTGATTAAGAAGCCAAGTGAGAATTGGTTTATTCAGAAAAGAATGATTTAGTAATGAAAGGATATGTGAAATAAGAATCCAATTCATTTAACTGAAGGAAGAATACATGTAGTAGAATCTCGGACTACTTAGACAGAAAAAGACAAGAAAAGTCAAGCTTGATCAAGAAATTGATATTGTGTTTCGATGTGTATATGTTATGTGTTTGTGTAGGTCACGCGCATTGTCTGCCTGATTTGTGATCTGTCTGATTGTAGACACCCCATTTTTGATCGTCCTCAAGACTTGGACGTCACCGTTGGAACACTCGGTGATCATCCATGTTTGTGTTCGTCTTGAGTTCCCGGAGGTCTTGGCTACGCGCCTTGCCTCAGGATCTCTCGACTCGACTGTTTTGTGTCTGGTTTTGCACCAAACACTTGTGCTTTGCCTTGGAGGGGCAGGAATGGCTTGTGGGCCATCCCCACACTCCACCGGCCATGGCTTTGAGGCACCGGCTGTGTTTTGTTTGCCATCGGCCAAATGTTTGGCCGGCCGGCACTATAGATGCCCGGCCGGGCTATTTTTTTGGTCAATTGCATCTTTGGCTGGGCCGACTACTGTGCATCTGCTTTTGCAGATATTTTAGTGCAGCTGGCATGCACTTGGCTCCCCTCCATACACGTGTATGGAGGGATCTCTCTCTTTTAGAAGCTTGTCTTGTAAGCTTACAAGACTAAAAGCTCTATAAAGAGGAGCCTTCTCTCTCTGGTTAGAGGTTAGACATTTTAGACAACTTTTTTAGGGTTTGAGTTTTAGGGTTAGGTTTGTTCATATCCTACCTCTATATCTCTCTTGTGTGTGTTTTGTCTTACTTTTGCTCACAAAACACCCACCATCACACCATCCCTTGGTGCTGAGGCCCTTGAGAGTTATTTTTGGAGGTTTTAGACTGATTTCAACTAAAGAAGTTGTTGGAGCTCCATTGGTGAAGAGGGTCTTCAAGGGTAAGAAGCTTGTCCCTTTATTCCCCATTTTTGCATTGTATTTTTTCCTACCTTACAACTATTTTGGGCTTAGTGTGTAACACAAAAAAGTTCTGTTTTTTAGCCCTCTAAATAGTTGGTTAAGGGGCTTTGGCATTTGGGGTTGTTTGACCCCTCTTAAGCCTTGAAAGGCCCCATTTGTGCCATTTTGAGTGAGCTCCGGGACCATTGAGTTTGGCCTCCTCACCACTGAAATCTTAAGGGATTTCAGAGTGAGGATGGTGCCTTGAGGTCCTAGCAAGGAGAGGGCCACCCCCTCTCCTTGTGTCCTTGAAAAGGACCATTTTTTCGCCTCTTGAGAGAGCACCATGTTTAAGTGTGTTGGCCATGCCTTAGCTGATTTTCATGCTTATTATGTCATGATGTGCCTCTGTTTTTAGTTGGTTTTGGTACACCATGCTTGTTTAGCATACATACCTCGTAATGCCATGATTTGCCTCAATACATGCATAGCATTTAGACTACCATGCTTTTGTGTTTTGGCCAAGCTTTGAGAAGCTTACATGCATGTTTTGATGTGGCCAAGGGCTGTTTTTAAGTCATTTGAGTCATTCATGCCCCGCTTTGTATAGCTACCATGTAATCCCCCTTTGGCTTGCCTTAAGTCTTGGACCTTGGTTGCATGCATGCTTGTCTTGTTCATTTGATTTGGCATCATATTTAACATGATTTTAGAGCTTAATGTGCATGCTAATTGTCCATGTTTAGTCTCTTTTAAGTGTGCTTAAAAGTTGCTCTTATGTGCTTAAGTGTTGGCCTATTAACATGTGCATGTGTGTGTGTGTGTTGGACCTCACTTCCATAGCATTGGCCACTGTTTTGGGCTTAGTATAGAGCTGTCCAATTAGTGTAAGTCCCTCCTTTGCATGTTGTTGCATGCACTCCTTGTATGTTGTAGCATATCGGTGAGTTGTTGCATGGTTGGACTTGTATGTTGAATGAAGTCACATGTTGGCTTGCATACTTGAACACCCGCATTGCATCTTGCCTACTTGTAGGTTGCATCGCTTCATGCCTTTCATGCTTCTTTACTTAGTTGTGTGCCTAACATGCTTTGCTTGCTCGCATTGTCCATGTTGCATACTAGTCGCATGCTTAGATCGCATTGCGTTGGCATGCATGCTTGGCCTCTTGAATCGCTTGTGATAGAGGTTAAGCCCCATTGTTTGATTATGTGTATTGCATTCCATATTAAAATGCACACTTGATTCTTTGGCCATCATGCATGGAAATGCGTGATTGGTGGTTCGAGAATCGAGGCCCATGTCCCTTTGAGTCATAAACATGAAAGGGATGTGATTGGTGCATACATTGCTTGAAATGCATTGCCACGCCAAGTCTTGCCCTCTGTTGCTGTCAAACACAGATTCTGCAGGAAGATTTGGCCGGCCGGCTATCTTCATTGCCGACCGCCATCATTGTTGGCCGATGGATCAAATTTGTGGCCGGTGACCATTCTATATGGCCGGTGGTGTTCTCCTTCAGCCGGGGTGTGTTCTCTAGTATCCAGAAAGCAAACTCTGAGACTTTGGCAGTCATCAGGGGAGCAGAGCAAGGAAAACAGAGGCATCTTGAGCATGGCAATGGATTTCGGGCGGAATCGAGCGCGCATGCATTGAGCCCTCTGCTGAGGCTGCTGTTTACTGCTTTCTTAGATTAATTATTTGCTCAATTAATTTAATTGTCTGTGATATTTATTAGCTAGTTGGTTAGTTAAATTGTAATATTATTCGGACCCTCGAGAGCGAGGCAAATTTGTAATAAGTGTGGGTGCGTGTGTGCATGTCTTCCAAACCCCCACTTCTTTCTCCCTTTTACTTACCTGCTTTGATGGTTAGTATTAGGGCATATTTACTTTAGCATACTTATGCTATGCATGCGTGCATCATTCATTAGTATTGCATGCACCGGGCTCGGCGCATCATACTAACTGCATAAGCATTTCAAATCTAACTTGAATATGCACTTGTGCATTTTCACATGTCATTTATAGATAGCCGAGCCTACTCTAGTGACATTCCGTATGCGTTGCATTAGGCATTTAAACATGGACTGGATCATGCATGATTGCTAACATGTTCTTGTTTTGGCGCGGAGTACTAGGTGAGCTCTTTATGCTTTAGCATTTCGCATGAGTGTGAATGTTAACATGACAGCATGCTTACCATGTGGCTAGATGCTTATGTGATATAACTGCTTGAATGCCTGTGGGTGAAGGATGGATTGTTTGAATTGGAATAATTCATTGAAATCCGTATTTTAGCCTACTTGCGAGTAGCAAATTCCAAAGCGTCTTCCAAACAAACGGATATGCGATGCTTTGTTCCAAATTAGGCGATCTGGTCTATACTTGTTTTGCTGTGCGCATAATATAGTAATTCTAGGCTAATAACCGGAACAAGAACACATAAAGTTTTCAAAATAGGATATCATGGTTAGTAGAGGCCGATCTTCGGATCGGGCGAGAGGGGGTGCTCATAGTTGACCTTCCCCAATCGTACCCAAGTTCCCGAGCCGAGGCAACTTTGGTGATGACAGACACGTGGCCTTTGGCACCGAGTCAGGGTTTCCTAAATTCCCCCATAAAAAATATTTAGGTGGCGACTCTGTATCTGGCAAAGCAGTCCATGTTTGGCACTTCTTTTCTAAAAATCTGTTTTCTCAAAACGATTTGCCGGATTTAGACTCTTTGGTTCAGATTAAGAACCGTGACAAAATCGAGTCCGAACTGTAACCCGAGCGAGGTCCCCCCCCTCCGCGGCTTGTTACACTGATCTGCTTCTGCAACTATCTGTGAGTAATAACTCTGTAAAGTTATGTTTAACTTTGATTATTTTATGATGATATGAAATGATAAGTTTTTGAAATGCTATGTTTTGTATGAATGAATGATTGTCCAATTTTCTTTGAAACGTAATTGTGATATTCTTAGCAGAGGCCCCCGCCCAGGGGACATAATACTGTGGCTTATGGTCATGAGGCCCTAGCTCGGGGGTTAATACCGTGGCCCAGGCCCTTGCTTGAGGGAAATAATACCATGGCCCCGGCCTTCGCCTGAGGGAAATAATACCGTGGCCCAGGCCCTCGCCCGGGAGAAATAATATCATGGCCCAGGCCCTCGCCCGGGAGAAATAATATCATGGCCCAGGCCCTCGCCTGGGGGAAATAATGCCGTGGCACAGGCCTTCGCCCGGGGGAAACAATACCATGGCCCACGTATGAGATATGTTACCTGGTACGGGAGGTTCCATTATGGAACTTGATATGCTTGACCAACATGATATGTTACGCTAAAAGAAGTACCACACATTATTTGAATATGAATATGAATATGACTCTATTTATGATACAAATATGAGCATGAACATAATGTTTCTGATTTGATAAGAGATTTGAAATCTGATTTCTGAATTCGATGTGGACATCATTCATTAAAATCCTTTACTCTGTTATTATTCATTGGGCTCTAGCTCACTGTATTATTTATGTATGTAGGTGAACAGACGCGTGACCAGGCTTAGAGGCATCTGCCTGGAATATGTTTTTGTCAACCAACCTATGTGCCTCTCGTAGAGGTTTCAGATATGTCAAGTGACTATGACTATGTGATTTAAAGTTTAAGTTTTGTTTTCTTGATTGGTTAGACAAGTCTTGCGTATTTTGTAAATAGGGCTAAGTCCCTCTTTATCTAATCTGTGTATATATAATGACGTAAGGATGATATGTATATATGTATATAAAGTTTTAAATTTTTAAATTTTTTTTGTCTCATATAAGTCTGCACAACTCAATGGAAGTTGTTTAATTGCTATTTGCTTCTACAGCCCCTAATTATATGTTATTCTGTTAAGAGGCCTTTGGTAATCCAAGGATTACTAGCCGGTTACGACACTAAACCTATAGAGGCGGGTTTGGATTGTGACATTCCTCTTCTTGAGCTTCCAGACCAGATTCCTAACTTCCCTCATATTTGTTATTTTTGAGGTACTAAGTGGTCGTAATTCAGCTAATATATCTAGAGCATAGAGATCATCTTCAGCCTTCTTCAGTTGGTTCACCACATTTCCTTCAACATTTTAATTTTTCAACTCCAATTTCAAGGAATTGAGCTTCATCATCAGTTTATAGCCGGCCCATCCTTGGACAGAGGATTCCACCCAACACTTCTCCACTGTTGTTAAGAATTTGGAATGGAGACGCCAAGCATTTGTAAATTTAAAAGGCCTGAGACCCCAATTTCTCAAATCCTCCATAAGCAGCAGGAGGTAATGATTAGAAACTCCCCTAGGTAAGCCCCAAAGTTTGAAACAATATTTCTCCAGCCAGATTGGCTCCAGAAGAAATCAGTCAATTTTACTCCATCTCTCACCTTCTATTGAGTTGCACCAAGTGAAATTTATACCTAGCAGACGGATATCAACTAATGCCAATTGGTCAATGAAATTATTAAAATCTAGCATACCTTTGTCTCTCCTAGTACAACCTTTTCTGTCAGACATGTATCTTATCTCATTAAAATCCCTTTCTAGACACCAGGGCTTCAAAAAATGTTGCTTTAGATTGATAATTGAATCCCAAAGCTTCTTTTCCTAACAACATTAGTCGGTGCATAAATGTTAAGAACAACACATTCAAAAAGATCATGAGTGGTACTTGATAGGATGATAAGATTTCTGGTGTTGCAACAATCTGACAAAATGAATACATTAGGATTCCAAATACATAACAGTCCCCCTGAATTCCCTTTAGCATCCACTACCAAAAACTCCATATTATCCTATGGCCATACTAATTTTGTATCTCTAACTTGAATATTACTTCTCTTGGTCTCTTGAATAAGTAGGTATCAATTTGCCTATCCTTGACCATACTTTTGATTCTGCACCTTTTCTTCGACCTTCCCAAGCCTCTAATGTTCCAGGATAACAACTTCATTGCAAACATATTTGCTGCAATAACCCCTATTGGACAGATCTGCTAAGTGCTGCTATCCACCAAACCTAGATCAACACCTGCTACTTTTTGTGCATCTCTAACTTCCAAATCAACCAGTTTGCTCATCACTTCCGAGTCATTTCCTTCAAAATTGATGCCCAGAGATTTGCCAAGAATAACAGTGCCTTGTGTTTCCTCCATTAACTTTCTTCTTCTTCTACTGAGTTTACTGGATTGACTTTTTTGCGAAAATGACTGGGATATAGCAGCTATAGCAGCCCTAAAGATGGCTCCCCTTTGGAAGAAATTGGGATATGGATGACCTTTTCGATTAAGTCTTCACTTCTCTTTGCTTCTGCCACTTGTTCCACTACTCTGCATTCGAATAAAGGAGCTGACTAGAGAACCTTGAGAGGAACCAGACCCGTCTGCACTGTTCATGGCTTAGGCCATATGGTTACTAAGAAAATTAGATGCATGTGCTGAAAGGTTACAAATGAGAATAGGCACATCAGAAGGCCCAACACCAGACACCATCTGCTGGGCTTTGCCAATAACCACATCTAAATTGATATTGGGCCTCTCTCTTTCAGACCCATTAATACTTTTCATGAAGCCTGGAGTACAGATACCTTCATCTAGTGTAATGGGTTTATCTACATGCAGTTGTACTGTTTTCTCTTCCAATCTCCCTTCCCTCAGTCTTCTGATAGCCCCTTTGAGTGGTTTTTCAAAACTGCTACCTACTGTATCAGCTACAGTCTTTGACACCTAACTTTTTTGATCATCTTCATCGGCTTTGGTGCTTTGTGATGTGACCTTTTTGCCGTTGGCCACCTCCTCCTCCATGCATGCTCCCACACATGTCCCCTCATCACTGCCTCTTCCACTACCTTCGAACATAGGGCCATGGACATCTCTTTGCTTCTGATCATCCCCATTTACAGATGCTCTTTCACCCATCTGTCTACAAGCACAGTGGGATAAGCTCCTCTCCATTACCACAGAGGAATCAAGATTTTCGTAAACTCTCACGGGGTAATCCTGGCCTTTATTTTTTACCATCACTACACCATTGATAAAATCCATACAACTGGTGATAATCCTAACCTTACCATATTGAAAGGAAATTCCTCTAGTGCTATTCTCATCAAATTGGAACACTTCACCCCATAAAGCTCCTATACTTTTGAAAGTTTCAACATTCCATAAATTAAGAGGCATACCAAAGCAACTAAGCCAAACACACCTCTCTTGAACAAGATCTGCGCCAGCTTTCCATTCTTGTAATGAATCACACCAGTCGAAGATCCACTCCTTTAAACTCTCTTCATAGCTCTTTATCTCTTGTATTAAGTTAAAGGTTAGCATAACTACTCGTCCACTACCCATTCGGATAACTGTGTCCTTGAGCCCTCTTTGCCTGCATTCTTGGACAAAATCGGAGAAGGCAAAAAAGGATTTAAGTTTAAGAAATATGTTGTCATACAGCCAAGCATTCCCATCTTCCTTAGCATGGATGGACAACAAGCTATTTTGACAAGGGTTTCCCATTTTCACGACCTCGGCATAGGACTTGAACCTTACTGTTTGGAATCTCTGATGAGGACCCTGCGCTGATATGGAATTGGCGTGTGGATGACTCACTCTACGCCAAAAAGAAAGCTTCTTTTTGTTTGTCTGCATGCCTTGCCTTTTTTGATACTCTGCTCCCTTTACTTTGAGTTCCTTGTTATCCCACCATAATCCATTTGCCTATTGCACAGCCACTTCAGCAGCCACAGGGCAATCAAAGCGGGCAAACCCAAATCTTGATCCGGTTGCCTTCCTTCTCTTCATGGGTATATAGACATCTTTCAAAACTCTGAACTGAGAGAATAGCCCAAACAGATTCTTTGGGTTCATGGACTCTAGGATCTCATCCACAAAAACCGTAAACAAACCTTGATAATAGGGATCGAAAACTGGTCTCCGAAATCCTTGCTTTCTAATTACTGGCCTCTATCCTCCTAGATCTTTCAGACTCTTTTCCTTCTCCCTCGGATTGGTAGCATCCATCCTTCTCACTTTATCATTGCTTTATTTATTTATTAATACATGATATTAAAATAAAAATCAGTGAATTATGATAATACATAATTAGTACAGAGTAGCAAGCTTGTATATATACAAATATTTTCTTTGAGCCAAGCCAAACACATTGATTCCAACAACTTTGTGCATCAACTACACTTATGCCACGGTTTTGCTAAAGATACAGAATGACACATAACACTCATGGGGAGTTGAGTACGATATATACATATGCCATAGTTTTTATGTCCTTAGGATTTTTCTTACACTATCATCAATTGCACAACTGCAACCTTATGCATCATCAAATTGCTTTGAACTTCTGAGTGTAAATGTGCATGTCTCGACTGCATCTTTGATCGATAAGAACACATATTCTTTCCCAATTATTTCAATGAATTTTGTTACTGTTAACTTCTCCAAGACCTCAAGCCTAGGGTTTACAAAACCCACCTGCAAAAAATGAATAAGTTTAGACCATAAGAAATTTAATATATATGGTAAATGGTACATAAGAAAATAATAACCCACCTTAATCCCTCTTGCTTCCATGCTTTTAAACACCTCAATTAGGGTTTCAACACCCGTTATGTCGATGGATGTAACCCCTATATAATCACATTTACATTAGCAACACCAATACATATAGTAGTGCTATTCATGTGACATAACTATTCTTGGGTTGGCAGCAGATTTTGTAATTTTTAGATAATATCATTTAAAAAAAAAAGCTTTTATGTGATTTTAGACTAAAATTCTATAAAAAAAAAAAATAGTTATCTACAAATTACTGATAAAGATTTAAAAAAAAAAAGGGCACTTAAAAAACCTAAGAAACCAACATAAAAGTTGTTGTCAGACCAATTAGGACATTGTCAGTCTTGGATTGGAATTTACAGGATCGATTATCATGCATACCTCCCAAATCTAGCAAAACATGCTCAATATCATTCCCTTTAGAATTTGTAGCGGCTTGTTCATCTCTAACCCATCGCAAAATCCTACTCAAAGTTAAAAAAGCATAGAATACATAAATGACCAACACTTATCAACTTGTCAGAAATACTAGAAAATCTGAAGCCAAAATTACCTTTCTCTAATGTAAGTGCAGTTTGAAAAGTATATAGGGGAACCAAGTTGTAGAACAAGGATCCCGGGAACTCCTGTTGCCTCAGGATACTGCTCTACATCACGATATAGTGTTGAGTTTGATATGCTACCAAGTTTGCAAGTAGCAGGCCTGGCTACATACAAAAGTGCCCTAAGTATGGCAAGTCCTACCTGAAATTCAAATAAATAAAAAAAAAAAAAAGAGAAAGAAGAGTAGTATTCATTAGTATTCATTAAATTTGGTGAAATAGGAAAGGGAGATCTTGCATATTTGATGCATTTGTTTTACAAAGGAGAAATTGAAGTGGACAAAAAAAAAAAAAAGCATGGAATAGACAAGGGTAAGGTAGATGTGGGGTGCCTATTTTTTATTCTACAACTTATTTGTAGTTGTGCCTAATATGTGACTTTTCTGTGATTCTCAATGATCCCAATTATTTTAGCTTGAATCGATTTTTTCTTTTTTCTTTTTTCTTTTTTAATCAACAAAAAGAAGCTTTTATTGATGAATAACTCTTACAAAATAGTTATTCATCAATAAAGGCCATCATAGTGAACTACATGATCCCAACTAAGTTGGCACCGAGAGAACACACAATAATATGACAGCACCAAGCTAGCAGTTGATGTTTGTCTTTGTACAATGTACCTTGAATTTTATTAATAAAGTATTTTTTATGTTGCCAAAAAAAAAAAAAAAAAAGCACATGAGCAACAACTAGAAACAATCCCCTCAAATACAAAGTCTGAGACTAAGTTTCAAACAATATCAAGAGCAGAATAGGAAATGGCTGTGAGATTGGATTTTTCCCATAGAGCAACTCTCAACTTCACAATCTCACCAAGTTGTATCAGATTTGGTAGGCAGCAGCCATTGAACACACAATCATTCCTTAATTTCCGCACTGGCCAAAGCATTGCTACAGGGACTAATTTCCAAATCTTCATTGCTAACTTGTTGAGTTTTGCTCCCATCCACCACTAGTCAACATCCTTTGTTGCTATCAACTTCCACCATCACCATGGATTACAATAAGCTTGTCTAGTGACTTGGTAATCATATTGTAACCACCTCAATTTAAATTATAGAACAGTTAAATAATTTGGATTGATTTGGCTTTGTCAAATATTTGATCAATACCATCCAATTCACAATTAATAGACCAAACTATTTGGTCAGCTTATTTTAAACAAGTGGGAACTCGTGTAAATTAGTCGAAGTTCATTTAATTATACATAATATTCAAATAGTAAAATTAACAACGTCGTGCTCAATGTACAAAATCCTGCTAAACATATATGTTATAAAATCAAGGCTGTATTACTTTGAAAAAAAATCCTTACCGACAACATGAGGCCAACATCCATGCTTACGAAGGCAACACCAAAGAATGCAACCATGCAAATGCAAAAATCAAACTTATCAGTCTTGAATAGGTGATAAGCTTTTTCATACTCAATTAAACCAAGCATCGCTGACATGATAATGGCAGAAAGTCCAACAAGAGGGGTGTAACTAAACAAAGGAGCCAAGAATAGGAGCGTCAACATCATGCATATTGCCATAACTACATTCGCCATCGCTGTCTTACACCCAGCATTGAAATTAATGGCAGTTTTCGAGAATGGCCCTGCAAATAAATCATATCTATACACTTGAAAGTTACTCTCCAAAGAAAACTTTTATTTTTCTAAGATTAAAAAAGTCATATATATGTTCGAGAAAGCATGTAGGCATGTACCAGTAGTCAAGTAGCATGAAGTGAAAGATCCAACAATGTTCATAAAACCAAAAGCAATCATCTCCTTATTTCCATCAATTTGTTCATTTTTCATTATTGCAAAACTCCTCCCAATTGCTATTCCTTCCTGAAATAACATTTTAAATATGATATTATAGTAAAGCCAATATTAATAGAAACATAAATTTAAGCTTAAAGAAAAGGGCGCTATCAGAATGCTTACTGCAAGAGCCACCATTGCAGTGATGATCCCAGCTTTTAAAGCTGCTGATATATACTTAGAATCAAAGTTTAGATTCGCAAGGGAGATTGGATTTATCCCTTTCTTCAAGTCACCCACCTTCAACATATGAGAAGCCCAAAAAAGTCAAGACATAAATAAAAGAAGGGCAAATTATACCAGTGGTACTTATATTTTGTACCTTATATTATTTTAGTTCCTACACTTTTAATCGACTTAATTTTGATCATTAATTTAGATTTTGTATCAATTTGGTTCAATTGATAATGTTATTAGTGTTTTTTGACGAAAAATAATCACTGAATTGGTTGAAATTAACACCTGCGTTAAGTAAGTTTATAATTCTTCTCTCAAAACTATGGCACATGCCACTTATATGGGTATATTTTATATATATATATAAAAATGCTAAGAATTGTAATTAATTGGATTAAATTGAAACAAAGTCATAAATTTAAGATCAAAATCGAACCAATTAAAATTACAGAGACCAAAATGACATAAAAACCAAAATACAGGAATTACTGTCGTATTTCGTCCATAAAAGAATGACCATGATAAATTTTGGATTATCATCCATATATAGCAATCATGAAACCCCATTAAAAATTTCCATTTATCTTTTTTTTTTTTTTTGCTCAAAAGAAAAAAAAAAAAACAACTGTTGAATTAATGGGATGCCAATTATAGTTCTGAAAATTCATGCAACTAATTTTTTTTTTAATCCAAATGAATTTTGATTTTCAAGTAGTATACATATATGCACAAGCAACACTAGTAGCACTATGTGATAGGGGAATTTACTCCAGCTTGGTGGGCCAAGCAAGTTTGGGCCTTGGCCGAGGAAGATTTGGCCTTGGACTGATATTTTAGCCCGGGTCGAGCGAGACCTCGCATGGGACCGAGATGTCAGCGCGGTTGGATCAAGGGTACTCGCCTGACCGAGGTGCTAGCTCGGTCTAACCTAGAGTTAAGGGCTAGATGAGTTCACCCATAGATTAGGTAGAGCCGAGCAGAAGACTGACCGGGGTCGGCAAGCTCGGTCAAATCAATCTGCGGTATGTCTTTCAAGACCAGGCGGAAGGCATGATTCTAGAGATGGGCACAATTTAAAGATAGCTCGGCAGAAGTTGCTACGTGGCCCAATTGAAAGGTGATCAGATTCCACCATCTGTACGCGTCAAAACCGTTAGGCAGTTTTGCCTTTAGTGTTTGGCAGTATTTGTCTCTACACGTGGAAGGAGACAACAGGGCGGTACATCCACGCGTCTAGGTAAGGACGAGTAGGGTGGTACGCGCAGAAACTATACAAACGGTGTAGTGCCTCCATACACAAGTCTGGAATTCTTGTTATCAGAGCTACCTGCATTTTGTCTCTTCTCTCTTTTTTCTTCTCTAAGTGTGCTAACTTGATCGTCGGAGGAGTTTTCTGGCTACACACCTGTTGGGCAGCTCACCGTCTTTTTGCTCTTAGGTTGAGTGACGTTACTTTGAGCTTGGACACGAGGAATACGGAGAGTGATGAATATTAAAGGGATGCCAATTATAGTTCTGAAAATTCATGCAACTATTTTTTTTTAATCCAAATGAATTTTGATTTTCAAGTAGTATATATATATGCACAAGCAACACTAGTAGCACTATGAATAATTTTTTTTTCCACGACATTTATACTGGTGGACTATGAGTCCTATCGAGAATGAATGACATCATTGTATTTTGTGTACTTTTTTACAAATAAAAAGTACTATGTGTAATGTTTTTTCCCCTTTAATTAAAGAGTTGATATATGTGCATGAGTATACATATAAAGCATGAAGCTACCTTCCAAATATGTAGTGTGACATGATACGGTGAAGAAGGAAAAGAAAACTAACAATTTGAATGCCATGTTTCTCTGCATGAGCAAAATAAGCAAAAAGGCAGCCAGTAGCGACAACCACCATTGGAGCTATGGCCGATACCCAAAACAGCCTTGGTCTCTTTTGCTTCTGCAAATTCAAAATTTTCCATATATATGTATACCTAAGTACATGAGTACATATCCACATCCATAGATAAAATTAGGTTAAGCAAATAAACATATTGACATATTTATGTTTGTATAAGTACGATGAGAAAACTCACAACATATCTAGTGAATTGGAGGAAAGCTAGGAAAATTATACCCACGACCGCGCTCTCCCATCTCCACTGTAAAATTAACAACAAAAAAAGCATATGATATTTTTTTAGCAATTTATACTTTTGAGATATAATGCTTGAGGATTAGTTGGACACGAGTAAAGTTATAGATCTCAAAAGTTTTATTAAAACTTTTATCAAATATTTTACATCGGTGTGAAATCCACACCATATGGATTTCATGTTGTTGCATATCATGTGAGACATTTAGTAGAAATTTTAGTAGAACTTTTGAAATTTTTAACATTTTTTATTTAGAAATACTACAAACACATAAATAAACACAAAAATCAACAGTTGACACTTACATAAGTGGGATGAAAGTCAGAATTTAATTCATAATTTTTTTTCGGATTAGAATTCACTTCATTCCTTTAATCGGACTAGAGGATCTAGTTGAGAGGTTGTAGTCCCATATGGGATTCGTCTCAATAATCAAAATTATTCATTTTATATAACTTATCGAGCAGATTATTCATGTAAAAAATTAAAATTAATCAGACATCAAGAATCACAGTATTGAAACATATTTAATCTAAGAAAAAAAAGATTGACAAATATAATTATGAGCATAATCTTTTTTTTATTTTATTAAGACAAATATTATTCCACCATATGCCTACCAGTATTTAATAAAGGCAGAGGATTCTCTTTAGTTCTGAATCATATTAGAGCGGGCTATTAGGCCTCTGTGAGCCCACCATAGAGCACATATCGATAATCTGAACTTTTCAATGTGTAGGGCTTGTCAAGTATTTCATCCCAACAAAATCTCACGCTGATCAAATATCGATAGTCATTTAATCTGATCAAATATGTGTCAACGGTAAGTATGATTTTAAAAATAAATTGTTGATACAAATATGATATGATCAAGTAGTTATTAATATCTGATCAATGTGATTTTTATAGGGATGAAATACTCAACGAATTTTACATATTGAATATTTGAATTATCGATGTGAGTTTCATGATAGGTCCAAAAAACCCAACAATACCTTCAATTAAAAAACCCCAATTGGAGAGGAGCTTTCCCTTTTAATAAAACCCTTCACAAAATGGAATGAGTTAGGGTCTCCAAAAAAAAAAAAAAAGGTAGAAGAGAGGTGTGACAGTTTGTGTACCTCATTTCTATGACTGAAAATTGTATGTAAAACAGAAACAACGTCAGTTTTTGTTGTAAAATGTTTCAATCCAAACATGCCCTTAAGTTGTTGGAGGCAGATAATCGTCGCTGTCCCTCCCATGAAACCAGTGATCGTCGAATGTGATAAAAAATCCACCAATATTCCTAGTCTGCATATAAAAATTAAGAAATGATTACCACTGTTCCTATTTATTTTATTTATTTATTTATAAGTTCTGAATATTATATATATATATATATTTGTCTTTCGTTTTGATAATAAAATTTTGGATAAATTACTAATACATCTTCTTAAATTTGCTTCAAATTTAGATTATCTTATGTAATTCTAAAAATTATATATCGCACTTTCAAATTTTTAATCGCATAACAAATGATCCATTTTATTAATAAATGATTAAGTCAATTAACTGTTTTTAATAATGTCAAAAATATATTTCAAATAGTGATTTAGATAATTTATTGTTGTATATTTTTTTTTTAATTCTGTTAATAAAAAATTCTAATAAGGAGTATTTGTAATTTTCATAATCACAACAGGCAATCCATATTTTAAGCAAATTTCATAGGTGTATTTATAATTTATCGTATTTTTTTAAGGACTTTTTAGATGTGGTTTGTGTTTGTGGAATGATCATTTGGTGTGGGTAATGATATTAAGAAAATTTTCAAAGTGATAAATGATTGAGACATTTTGATTTTTATTTGCATGATTTGATTTATTTTTAATTTATTTGTGCTAATTTGTATTGAAATATGATGTAAGAAGTGTAAATAGTTGAATTTTATTTTTTAAATGTTATCAATTATAAGTGTAGTTACGAGCCGATTCTGTACATCAAATTTATATATCAAAAAATTTATTCCAACTTTCATTGATAAATTAATCACTGCAAAAATATTTTTCAAACTCTTAGATTTTTTTTTTTTTTTTTTGAGAATTACCATATATCACATTTTTTTTTCTTTGTTTTGTACTATTGGGTACATAATAATATATTATTGGTCCTATTAAGGTGTAATAAATGCAATTATGTTTATTGAAGTCTGATAATGACTCACAAATCATTATTCATCTTTACAAATTTTTAATGCTAACCATAAATATTTACAATACATTTTAATGATTATTTTAAAAAAATCAATCACCTTTGATTTTAATTGATTTTTTGAAACAATCGCCTTGTATATCATTACGACATGTAAGAGTTTTATAAACCAAATATTTTGGTTTCTAAAAGTGAAAATTTTGTTACAAAAGACATTTAAGGATCAATTTTTACTGTCATAAGGATAGTCGCTAAAAGGTCGTCCCAAAAAATAAACTAATAAATAGATTTTTAGGGACAAAATAATTTAGTTTTAAAATAGTTTATTTTTTTAGACAAAAAATTTCGTCCCAAAAGATTAATAATTCATCAATAATGTCTAATTTTTGTTGCTAAAAATATAATGACACTTTTCGCAATAAAATTATTTGGTCCATAAAAAATGATTTTGTCCCTAAATTTTAGAACTCTAAAATCCTTTTTTTTTGGGGGGGGGGTAGTGAATGACCCTTAAAATCAATTACCTTGTACGAAACGACACTTAAATTAAGTTTCTTCAATTTTTTGTTTAATTTTTTTTTTTGATTGTTTAATTTATGGAAAAATTATTCATAAATCTCATATTAGGCAATGTTACTCTATCTAGTATTGGGTATTTTTTTGTAAACCATTTAGTCCTTTTTATATTGGGTATGGTATCTTTGCTTGTTATATTTTATATTTGGTATGGTATCTTTGTTTGTTATATTGTATAAACATCAATATTTTGTATCTCATATTGATGTATGATGATGTTTGATGAAGTTGAAGATGTAGTTGATGTTTGATGATATTCACAATGTTGGTGATGTTGATGATGTATGATGATGTAGTTGATGTTTGATGATATTGGTGATGTTTGATGAGGTTGAAGATGTAGTTGATGTTTGATGATGTTCACAATGTTGGTGATGTTGGTGATATTGTAGTTGATGTTTGATGATGTTGATGATGTTTTATGATGTTGGTGATGTTGATGATGTTTGATGATGTAGTTGATGTTTGATGATGTTTTATGATGTTGGTGATGTTTGATGATGTAGTTGATGTTTGATGATATAGTTAATGTTTGATCAATGTTGATTATGTTTTATGATGTTGGTGATATTGATAATGTTTGATGATGTAGTTGATGTTGATGATGTTGTTGGTGTAATTAATGTTGCTGATGTTCGGAAAGGAGGGAAATCTAAAAAAGGCCTATAGTGAGCTTTTAACATTCAATTAGGACTTATTAGTCTACAAAATAAAAGACAAGACCAAATGGTTTAACAAATTAAAATTTGAGATTTATTGGTGTTTTCCCCTTAATTTATTTATTTTTTTAAGAACAAATGATATATATAATGTGTGTTTTAAATTACAACTCATGCTATGCATCATACTAAAGAAATAAATATTTCAAATAATGATTAACTTTTCTATGAAAAATGAGCCAATACAATTGCCAATCAGTTTTTTTTAATTAAAAAAAAAAAAGTGCCAGCATTTGCCTTCAGATAACAATCCAATGCTAAATATTCATGTACGAGGTGATACAATGATGAAAAAAATGGGTAAAATATAATACTTTTCAATAAACTTCACAATTTAAATAACAAATGAGTTGAATCAAGTAGTGAATAGTTCAAGTATAGTTCGAAAATTTAATCATTTTTAAAATGTATTTAAGCTTAAATAAATTTAGCTTTTTAACATTTCGTATTAATCTCAAGCAAACTTTAATTGAGCACATAACTATTCAAACTCAAATAACATAATTTTTTTTATAATGAATATAAATTTATGGAGCCAAATAATAGATTATTCAAATTAACTAAAAAATAAAGAATTTTAAAATTTGATCAACTTTGACTTATTTAAATGAAAAAGACTTTAATATAACTTTTAATAATAAGTTGAATACAAGTGGATCTCGAGTAATCAGAATCACTTTTTGAAGACTCTTTCTTACCTTAAGAAACCCAAAGCTGTTTGAAGGAGACCTGTGATGAAGGTAGCAGTGAAGACCAAATCAAGATATAACTTGGGATTATCAATTGGAGATACTTTTTCTCCAATTATTGAGCCAATAAGCAAGGAACATGCTGCAACAGTTCCAACTGCTAGGTGCTTTGAGCTTCCAAAAATGGCATAAACAAGTGGTGGAACAAAGCTTGAATCTGCATCACACAAGTTTTATTAAAAGTCTTCAACCCCTTGAATTGAACAAAAACCATCATTGTTATAATATACAAAAAAAGACTGAGACCCCCTTTCAAAGGTACCCCACGACCCCCTTTGCCTTTTGATTGGTCAATTTTTTTTTTTTTTTTTTTTTCTTCTCTCCACTCACCAACCCCCACGTGTGTGTGGGGTGGTGGGGGTGGAATATGAGGGAGTCCTAATCACAGCTGTATAATATAATTGGAAAAATTTGGGAGAGTTCGAAAAAATAGTCTAAAAAGTTATCGATAATGAAAATGTGTGGTGTAAATTTAAATTTAATTTTTTTTTTTAGATTTTGCTGAAATAAAGTAGCAAAACTAATTTGACTATTTAGTTTCTGTTGATTTAACAAAATCCACTATATTTGGCAAATACTAAAAATTGACTTTTTTCCAATTTCTTTAAAAAAAAAAAATAGTGATTTTTTAAAAATTCTTCTTATTATTTTTAATTTTTTTTAAGTTCTTCTAGTCTAAATGTAAAAATAAATAAATTCAAAAAAAAAAATACTAAAAACACACGAAATAATAATAATATTATTATTAAAAAAATCAACCGCCTAAAGTTTCTCAATAAAAAAAAATAATTTTTTAATATTTGTCAAACATTTCAATTTTTTTACTAATAACTTTATTTTTAAAAAACTAAAGAGCAAAAAAACAAAAAAAAAACAAAAAAACATATATCAAATCAAGCCTTGGTATGATGTGGGCGCTACTCAGAATAATTTAAGTAGGGTAAATTATAGATACACCCCTGAGGTTTGCTTAAAATATGAATTGTTCTCTGTGATTTAGAAAATTACAAATACCTCCTTGTCAAAAAATTTTATTTAACAGAATTAATTGAAAAAGTAAAATTTCTAACTGTTTACCAATACAATAATAAAATTATCTGAATTATTAATTGAAATAAAATTTTAACATTATTAAAAACTGTTAATTAACTTAATGATTTATTAATAAAAGGATCTATTTGTTATGAAATTAGAAACCTTAGGGGCATAATGTAATTTCTAAAACTATAGGGGTAATTTGTAATTTAAGTAAATTTCAGGGGATGTGTTTGTAATTTACCCATTTATGTAAATGTATTTTGATAATTTTTTGAATAATTTTTTTGGGTTCAGTAACATTACATATGTGATTTGGACACGTAAAACTTACATAGGCCGATGATAGGAGGGATATTGGCGAGCTTGGCATAGCTGATTCCTTGAGGTATAGCAAGGCTAGCAATGGTGATCCCTGCTAGAAGATCATACTTGAACAGACTTAAATTGTATTTGGGAAGCCAATCGAAGATTGGAACAAAGTATTGTATCGCTTTCTTGGTTTTTCTTGAGAATGGCTCATTCTTGAACTCCTGGAATGGATCGTCAGGGAAGAGAGTCTCTTTTAGGTCAGATTTGAATGCTGTGGCAAAGCTTCTTGGGGTGGCAAAGTTCACCTTGTGAAAAGATTCACTAGAAGTTGTCATGACTAGCTTGTGAGAGAGAGAGAGAAAGGGAGTTTAGGGTAGAAGTGGTTTATGCATCTATTTATAGCAGCAATGCAATGGGGGGGGGGGGGGAAATGAAAAATGAAAAATGAAAAAAATGACAAAGATTGGATGTGTGGAAATGTAAAAAGGAAGTGATATGACTCATTAGTGCGTCTTTAAGGAAAATTACTATTGGAAGTTGTGAATTTAGGTGAGATGTTAAAATTATCACATTAGATTAGACACAACCAAACTCATATAGATTATGTTTCGGAACTTCTATATAAGTTACTTCGTTTTTTTTTTTTTGAATTTTTTTGTCTTTAGTGATATATTTCTTTAAAATTATGTTAAAAAATTTACTTTTCCAGTTCGTCTTGATGTAGACGAATCTAAAAAGTATTTTTTTTTAAAAAAAAATTATTAAAAAAAATTAAAAATCCAAAATAAGCCAAAAAAGTTCACTATTTTGGTTTATATTTGTCTTTTATAAACTTTTTAAAAAATTTATCGTCTTGTCGAGCTTAATCTAGAAGACTTAAACTTTTTAAATTTTTTTAAAAAAAATTTCACTAAATACAAACCAAAAAAAAAAAACCATCAAATAAGCATATTCCAAACATTTCAGGGGTAGCTTTTGCCATGTTTTAAAGTTTGTTAAAAAACTAATAAAGGAAATTTTGGTACATTTTTTATATTTAAAATTGGTTTATCATTGACTATGTTTTTGTAGTCATTATTTGCATTTTTTTATTATCCTATTTGTATGTTTAATTACAACTTAAGGTTGTATTGGTTGGGTTAAGATTTCAAACCCAACCTTAGGTGGATTTGGGGTCACTGCTGTGGCGCTAGCACAGCAGTGACTGTTGTGCTCCATTTTGTAGTGTATTATGAATTTATTTTTATAATCTGAACCGTTCATATTGTAGGGTTTGTTGAGTACTACATGCCCACCAAAAATCATATTAATCGGATATCAATAACTATATAATCGAATTGCATATTGTTATACTATTTTTCAAAAGAAAAACTTTTTGTTTATTTTTTTGGTTATCAATCATATAGTTATTGATATCCGATTAATATGATTTTTGGTGGGCATGTAGTACTCAACAAATCCTACAATATGAACGGTTCAGATTATAAAAATAATTCCATAATACACTACAAAATGGAGCACAACAGTCACTGCTGTGCTAGAGCCACAGCAGTGACCCCAAGTCCACCTTAGGTTGAAGTAGTTGCTCTTAAGCCAATCCATAAAAAGATCTAATTAATCAATTTTACTAGAATGATATGCATAATTAACAATAAAAAAAACCTAACTCATCAATTTTGTTTTCTAAAAAGGGTGTTATTGAGTGTCCTTGGTTATAAAGTTTAAAAAGATTGTATATTGTTTAAGATACAATCTCATAAAGAATGTACAATTATTTTAAGTTTATTAACAAATTCCCTAAAAATACTTGTTAAGAAAATCCTCCAAAAAATACTAGTTGTACTTTGAATTTTTTTTTTTTAAAAATAATGTGTTCTAAATTTTGAAAGTTCGAATAATAAATGCAACAACCATTTCCAAAGAGAAATTTTAATTTAATTGTAACTCTTTAACAAAATTTTTTTTTTGGGCATCAAATTCATCTTTTATTAGTGATATCAAAGCAAAAACTCAAGTTTCGTTTTCTTACCGAAGGCCTTCTGGATTATTTTCGAAATAAACCATCAAACCCACTTGTTCAACATCGGAATCATCGGAGTCTGTTAAGATTCTTTTTCCAGAAGATTGAATGTTTTGAAACCATTGTTTGGCCATTTTCTCTCCATAAGATTGTCGCATTTCCTAAACAAATTTCTTATGGAAAAAAACATTTGACGATTCAAGTTCTGAATGGCCGTAGCCATGTTAAATTGATATAGCAGTTTGGTTGCTTTAACGGTTGTTTTCAAATTAGATGGGTATACACCGACCTAAAAGATAATGAAAACAATCATAACAATTCTGGTAATAATCCTACTCAAAACTAAAACTAAGGATCCACGTAATCAAATTGGGAGAGAGAATAAAAAGACGAAGGTGTAGAGGTAGGGTAGAACTAGAGGAAAATATAACGGAGGTTAGTGCCAAATACAAAGGTGCAAGAGAGAGTTAATGCGAGTCTCTCTCACTTTGATTGTGTGGTAGAAACATTTTTTAGGATACAAGGTCATAAAAGAATTTTGTGCCAATCTCTCTCACTTTGATTGTGTGGTAGAGACACATCTTTTAGGATAAAAGGTCATAAAAGAATCTAGACAAAAGATCTGTCTCGATAAAGGAAAGGCATATCCAATATGAAAAGTCAATAGCGCTTAATAAGCGAAATAAAAAAATTACCGCATGTCAAAAATCGAAGTCCATAAATTTTCCGATAATTTATATAGATAAGAATGAAATCTAGGTATTTATTGAGCTACCCAACTAAGAACTAATTTTTAGAAGTAATTATTTGGCTTTTACACCAACATCATGGAATTAAATCACAAAATTGTTATTTTAATGGATAGTAAAATAGGCCCCCTTAGAAAAAGGTAAATTACAAGCTACAATACAAAAGCTAGTAAAAAAAGCATCCAAAAGAAGCCATACTAAAATATATCCTCACCTCAAATAAATGAATAAATAATATTAAAAAAAAATAATTCCAAATAGAATCTGTATGTATCCAATTTTGATTCTTGTGGGTGGTCCCACATTGGATTTACTACTGTCATGCCAACGAAGAGAAAAAATATTAAACAAAACAAAATGCAGAATCGATGAGAAAAGAAGGAATGACAATTAAACATATGATTATATTGGGATACCCACTAATCCACCAAATGAATCTAATAAATGCTTGAAAGCCATTCTCTGCATTACTAAATAAGATTTTGTTATACATATTAAGAAGTTTAAAAATATTGTATATATATATATATAAAAGTGAGTTAAAAAAAAATGTATAATATTTTTGGGAAATGCTGGAGACCCCAGCTCCAAGGCACCCCCCATCCACGTGGGGGGCTACCAGTGGCTCAAAAAAAAAAAAAAAAAATTAGTTTTTTGGGCCAATCAGAAGGGACCCTAGTACCCCCACTGGGGCTCATGCATTTTCTAATATTTTTAAGCTTTGGTACACATTAACAAAACCCTAGTAAATAAACATCTTATTCCAATTATAAATTCAGAGGTATTGAGTTCAATTATCACTAATAACACATTGTCCAATTCGATAATTATGACTTATGAATGATTGTAAATATTTACAATTTACCGGGCAGGGTTAAATCTAATGCAGTCCACTTTGAGAGATTCCTCATTGTCATAAAACAAAAACAAAAAAACAAAACAAAAAAAATTACAATAAAAATCCAAATAAAGTTTAGTATGGATGAAGTTTTTATTTATTTTATTATATTTATTTGCTAATAAAAAGTTGCTTCTACAATTCCTCAATTTGAATCAGCTTATCAACCTTTTTGAAATCGTTTTCTAACACAGCTTTTGGTTTTACAAAATAAATAAATAAATAAAATTCAAAAGCTCATTCTAAAACCACTTAAAACTAACACAAAAAATATAAATAAATAAAGTGTGATTCTGAAGCCAAACCAAAAGAGGAATTTCTAGTTTTTTTTTTTTCACCCTCATTCACCTTTCTCCGTTCAAATCATAATCATCTTATTCTGTTGAGTTTTTAAAAAGACACTCAAATCATAAGTCTGTTTCTAAATTTTTTGAGCTATTACGGCCAGGCTATATCTTTGGAAAATTCTATTTTCACGCACAAAATTTTCTCACTCCACGCACAAAATTTTCTCACTCCACACATTTAATAAAAAAAAGAGATTAATTGCATTTTTATCCTAAAATAAAAATATCAAAATATCCTTTTATCTTCCACATCCAAAACCCTAATTTACAACCCACTCAAAAATTTCTAACCCTAACCAGTCGTTGCACCACCACTAGCCTCCTCCCTTGACCGCCTCAGTAGGGGTATGAATTCAAGATTGGGTTACGAGCAACAACTCCATCCATGTGGTAGCAGATCAAGCATTACTAATGATAGCATGTCCCCATATAGATATAGAGAGGTGAGCCGCTTTAATGTAGAAAAGGAACAAATGCAATCAATAGTTAGAAGCTATTTAAAAAAGTTTATCCAGAGAGATGGAGTTAGGTGTGTCAAGTTTGCAGTTTTTCTTTTTAATTGCATGCAACAGTTGAGTCTTTCAGAATAAATTTTATCAATTAGGGAGCAATTCAAGTGTGAACTCTCTAGTTGTATAGACAATAGAAAGTTTGGAAACAGTGCGTTGTATTTTAGGACGGGCTATGACAGCAGCTATGGTGGAGGTGGTGACAGTGACTAGTTAGGGTTAGAGATTAGGGTTAGTGGTGGAAGGATGAAGAAGAAGGTATTTTTGGTACAAAGGATTGTGTACCGAGTAAAAATTTTTTTTTTCAAATTCATTAAATGTGTGAACTGAGATATGATGTGCACAGAACTAAAATGGTATGTGGAAATAGAATTTCCCAATATCTTTGGACCAAAAGGACACAATTTATCCAAATTGACAACTATATGTTAAAATTAACCTATCTGTCTATCTTTTGAAATCACCATATATCTTGAAATCACCCAATTTATCTATCTGTTAAAATTCACCAAGCTTATTTTTCTATGTGTTGAAATTTACCATATGTCACTCATTCAACACCCTATATGTTGAATATCACACATTTTTCTACCTCATCACCACTATCTTCTACCACCAGCCACCGATCACCGCAGCCCCCAACGAATTTTCCGACATGGTGAAATTTTCTAGTAACTTTTTTTGGTGCCAACGATTTTTCTGGCATGTCCTTATCACTAAATAAGATTTTATCTTAGATCTCATGCCTTATACCCTCTTTAAAATGGATTTGCACTAATTTTCTCTTTCTAAAACTATTTTCTATTTTTTTTTCTCTAAATAGAAATTAGTTTGATAAAATAAATATAAAAAAAAAAATTTACTAAATTATTTTTTGAATTAAATTATACTTTTCATCTCTATAGTTTAACAGAAATTTCACTTTATTTCTATAATTTCAATTTGAGTTGTGATGGATGAACTCCGATAGAACAAATCTATCTCAACATAGTGAGTAAGAAATTCCTGCCGTATTTCTTTCTTGGTTGATTGTTTTATTGATTGACGTCTTTCTTTCTTTATGGAAAGTTTCAAACCCATTTCCGAGACCCATAATATGAATTTATGAAAGACAATATGGTCTCTACGTTTAAGTCAAATTTTAATTTGGTCTTTTTGTTTAATTTTATCTTAATTTTGTTTACGTGTATACCTTAAAAAATTTGTAAGTGTCCTCAAATTATTAATTTTAATCTCTAATTTGAACCAGGAAACTAAATTGAAATTACTCTTGAAGTACAAAGATCAAATTGTTCAATTTGAAATTGTAAGGACTAAAGTGAAATTTAGATCAAATTATAAGAGCAAAAAATGTAATTAACTCATATTTTTTAGTTCTTTTAGGCTGTATTTAGATCATGGATATGGATAGGGATTTATAAATAAAAATAAAAAAGGTAAATGAAATATAATTATATTTCATTCATATTTTATGTACTTTTTCTTTTTTTCTTTCCATATTTTTATCTAAATTCATGATTCAAACATGATCTTTAAAAAAAATAAAATAATAATAATAATAATAAATAATTACAAACTCAGCCAAACAATGTGAATGTGTTGACCACCACCAAATAAGCCTCCCTCAGATAGCCAAGGAAGGTGTAGTTAATGTTAGCCTAGTTCAATTCACTGGGCGATTTGTTCAACTTTAAAACGCAATTAAGTGGTTCATCAGTTTTAGTGTCAATAATTCACCTACTTTTTTTGATGTTTCAACACCTTCCATCATTGCGAAAGTTTGCATTAATTCTCATAGTGGAAAGACTAACAATAGAAAAATAACTTTAAAAAATTATCTTGTAACATTTGCAAAGTCGCCCACTTTATGTAATTTTACGTCTAAATTTTTTCCACAATTTGAAATAAGGAAGGTGGGTTCAACTTAAACACTACTTAGCTGTTATCATGATAACAAATTAATGTTTTAAAAATAAAAATTTAAGAACATATTTTTTAAGAACCAAATATTTTAAGATGTTTGTTTCATGAGATTGACGTAGGAGATTGGACTCCATACTAATAGATTCACTAGTTCATCGTTTGGTTAAAAAAGTAAAGACCAAATTAATAGTCAAATACATATCATTTTTAGTTATATAGTGCAAGGACTATTTATCTCAAGACTAATAATCTATTGCATTGCAATCTCTCTTATCCAGTCTGTCCAAATAAACATTCAGAAAGTATTATTGTTATATTTTTAATAAAAAAAAGTTAGATGTTTAGTAATGAATTACTACTCTTTTTAGACCAAATTTTTTGTTCTCATAAAGTAAAAAATTGTGGCACGATTTTTATTTATTAGTGATATTTTTAAACTTTTGTCACTAAAAGCTTCTTTTTAAAAAATTTTTTTTTTGAGGAACCGGTTCCCTAATTTATTTTGAAACAAAATTTTAATTTTTGGAGACAAAATTTGATTTTTAAAACTTTTATATATTGTAGTGTATTATAATCATATTATAACTGTGTAGTAGTTATTTTATAGGTATTATTTGAAAAGAAAAGAACGTTACGAAAGTTAATCATATTATTAGTGCGTGCTTTATATAATAGTATAATAGTGTATGAATAAAGGTTGAGACCCTCTTTAGTTTTGATTGGTCAACTTTTCTTTCTTTTTTTTTTTTTTTCTTCTCATCCAATCCCCAACCTCCATGTGTGTGAGGGGGTTGTGGGGGTGGGTGTTTTAAGGGGGTCTAAATCAATGCCCAATAGTGTATATGTATATATGTCGGTCAAGAATTAAAGAAAGACATTGATTTTTTGGTGAAAGACATTGATTTTTTGGTAAAAATCAAGCCAACTTAGATTTTGAAAGCGTTGGTTTCTCCTTCCTGATTAAGAAATAGACATTGATTTTTTGGTAAAAATCAAGCCAACTTAGATTAAGACATCATTCTTGTCAATAGAAGTCATTAGGTGGTTTAAAAAAGAATTGATATTGTACTAGTTATGACATTGATTATTTTGATTTTAGTTTGCATAGTGGCATGTTTTGTGGGAAATTCTAATTCCACACACTACTTCCTCTCTTTCCACATCTTTTCTTAATACACACACTAAATAAATTTTAATTATCAACTTTCACTCAGTACACATCTTACCATACCAAAAACACTCTTACCATCTTCATCCTTCAAACCCTAACCCTAATAAGCCACCATCGTTGTTGCCTCCACCGGCGGCACCTCTTCCCCTCCGGCATTGCGTGTAGATGCAAACTAGGCAAAACACGTTGTTCCTAAGATGAACCACAAACCCCACAGTCGACTTTGAAGCAATGACTGTACCAGTTACATGATTCAACCCAAATAGTCGGACTGTAACCAAACTATCATCATCTGGAAGAGTATCATCATCAAATGTTTCAGCTTCTTCTCCAGTCTCTTGTTCGTCATCATCCTTTCCTGCAGTCAAATCATACGCATACACCTTCATGGTCTTTCCAGGTGGATCAAAGATAGTCTGATACAACATATAGTCTACAACCTCAACCTCAAAGAACCATGGGCCTACACTTAAATTATGAAGTATCATATCATCTGATCCAGCACCGGATATTTTAGGTTAGAGTTAGGATGGAAACTGATGGTTTGAGAGAGTTAGAGTTAGGATTTTGGGAAAGGGATATTTTGGTAATTTAATTTTAGGATAAAAATGTAATTAAAAAAAATCATTAAATGTATGGAAACAGAAGTAGTGTGTGTTCCCATGTTTTGTAGGATTGTTATATTAGTTTTGTTTCAATTCCCTAAAAGGGTAAAAGTTCTTTAACTCAATTGTGCCAAGAAAACAAATATAACACACATAATAGTAATATTTTTTTTCTTTTAATATTAAGTTATGTTTGGATCATGAATCTTAATTCTTGAAATTCTTAACCTATAGCTTTCACTTACATTAGTCATAAGTTCGTTTGCACCTTTATGAAACTGTAATTTTGAGTTATTTTTATTTAAATGCATTCTTTCTAATTTTTTTTGTAGACACCTAAACAAAAATTGGTTTTTTATTTATTTACATAGATACTCATTTTCTCTTCATTAACACCCCCCCCCCCAAAAAAAAACTAGCTTCTATACTTCCTTTTTTTTTTTTTTTAGAAAACTATGTTTGGTTTGGTTTTCATTTCAAAAACTTGTTTTAAATTTTTTATTCTAAAAATCTAAAAATTCAAATTATTTTATTATGTTCCAATAAGTCTTATGGATGATTTCACGACCCAAACCCGCCCCTATAGGTTTAACGTCGTAATCGGCCAGTAATCATTGGATTACCAAAGGCCTCTGAACAGATTATGACATAAAAATGGGCTGACATACATATGACAAAATTTTCAAAACTTTTATATGCATGCATGTGATGTCATAATACAGTAGTCTTACGTCACTCGCTGATATAGATAAAACAAAAGTGGGACTTAACCCAAAGTACAGATAAACAGAAAACTTGCTCATATACTAAAAGAAACCAAGTCTTATATATTCACAAAACATGACCACATGACTTCCGAAACCTCCTCGGGAGGTACAAGGGTTGGCTGACAAGAGAAGCTCCAGGCGATCATCATTGAGCTTGGTCACGCGCCTGATCACCTAAATATATAATATAAATAGTGAGTGGAAACCCAATGAATAATAACAGAGTAAAGTGTTTTAATTGAATGATGTCCTATATCAGATTCGGAAAATCAGAGTTCATATCAGAAACAGATTCATATTCTTATTCTTGTTCAACTCATATACAGAAATCAGAGTTCTTGCTTAATCATACGTGGTACATCCATTAGCGTTAACAAAACAGATATAGATCAGATACAGACAGATATAGAACAGATGGTGGTTATGTATAACCAGTTCCATAAAGGAACCTCCGGATCCGGGTAACAGATAACAGATATGCTAAGCTCCATAATTGAGCCTCTGGTACGGGTAACAGATAGTAGACATATTAAGTTCTATGATGGAACCTCCGATACTGGGTAACAGCTAACATATATCATATGATACTAAGGATACCGCAAATACATTTCAGAAATTTGACAATCATTCATTGTATATAACATAACATTTTAGAAAACAGATCTTATTTCATCATACAGAAAATAAATAAAGTTGAAGATAGCTTTTTACTAAGTTATTACTTGCAGATGGCTCCGAAAGCAGACAGACAGAGCAGACAAATCAGATAGCTTACAGCGCGTGACCTATACAAACATAACAGATACACAGATTGACATACACACTCAGATAGTACTTAACTTATTGCGTTTCGCTTTTAGTGTGTTTCTACATCTTATCTTCATTATTGTATCTTATTCGTGGCCTAGGAATGTCTAGGATGCAACAAAGATGCCAAAATGACTTTCAAAACACTTAGTCAAATATATTGAAAACAGAGGCCTCACTAGAGCGCAACTTCATTCGCTCGAGCGGACGCCCAAACATGAGAGTGGTCACTCGAGCGTAACTTTCTTCGCTTGAGCAGTCTACAAACTTTGTAAACGTACTGGTTGTGTGATTTTTCCACTCGACGCAAGCTCGATGGTCGCTCAAGTGTGAGATTAAGGTCTTCGCTCAAGCCCAACTTTTGTCGCTCGAGCGGTTTGCAAAAAAATGATAAACTTTTGGAAGCATGCATTTGACGCTCGAGCCAACTTGTGGTTGCTCAAGCGGAAGTGCCAAAATACGAATGGTTGCTTGAGCGCAGGTTTTGTCACTTGAGCGGAGAGATTGAATTCTGGAATTTCCAGATTGCACTCCCTAGTTCAAAACTCGAATCAAACACTACAAAACTCATCTTTTTGGGCCAAAACTCAATAAAACATTTAGAAACTTGTAGAATATCAAGGATTGAAGATTATTTCGCAAAAATCAAGGCCTAATAGCATGCCAATTGTGAAAATTTAAGCTTAAAAGATAGAAAACATCACATGCATGTAATTGTTTGTCTTCAAAACTTTCAAAACATCATCAATGAAGGTAAAATGGGATGAAACTTGATGACTTACCAAACCTAAGGCGAACTAAGGACATGCATGAGTAAATTACTTGAAATTCAACTAAAAAATGTGATGAAAGTGTATGTATGCATGGTAGGACTCCATTTCACCAATTCTAGCTCAATTCTTGCATCACACATCTTAATTCTCTTGAATTCATGACTTAGGCTACAAAATTGTACAATCTAAAGGTTGAATTCTTACCTAGACTTTCTAAGGTGAGAGCTAGAGGCTTAATTCTTAAGTCTCTGAGTCTAATTCTTCTTCTTCCTGGCAAATCCTTTAGCTTGAGCTCAAGTCTTCTCCTTTCTCTCCCTCTCTCACGTTTGTTGTGTGTGTGTGGGCTCGAAGGTGTGATTAAGGAAAAAAGATGAGTGGTGGTACATATAAGAGCCTTATATAGGCTTGATTAGTGGTGATTAATTAAAGCTAATTAAATGGACATTGATTATTCTAATTTAATTGTTCCGAATCGGATTTTAATTAAGCCTACCATAAAATTCTAAAAATTTCGAATAACACAGAAACCAAGCCAATTTCGCAATCAGATACCGATAAAGCCTTCAATTCACAGAACGAAACAGAAATACAAATAGATATTCTTACAGCAAACAGCTATAAATACAAGTAATGCAACTCACACGTAATTAATTCAGAATTTTACCTTAATTACTTCTTAAGCATATTTAATTATGGCTTAAGGGTTAGTCATAGATGGGGGTTGTTACAGATGACATAGTTACTAAAATGCCCCTAATAATAATAGGCTAAAGCATGCATTAACGTTCACATTGACAGTGTGAATATTCCATGATGTGAACATTTACACTATCAACGTAAACATTTACACTGTCAAATTTAATTAATTTGAATGTTGACATAACCAAGTTGCTAAGGGTTCAAAAAATATTTGTAAGGGTAAAATTGTTTATAAAATACCTTAATATGATAAGTATGATTTGATGGATCAAATGTTCAAAATAATAGGACTTATTAGAATATAAGAATATCTTTATTAACTAACTAGAATACAAATACTTGAATGAGAATTTTTTAATAAATTTTCCCAAGAAAAATGCTTATCATTTTTATATAATTTTATCTTTTGAGAGGCCAAATATAATTTTTAAAAATTTGAAATTATATTTTTGATAATTATTTTTATTAAACTAGTTCCATTTTTTCAAAAAGATTTTTGAAATTTTTATTAAAACACAAACCAAACATAATTTTTGAAACATAAATGGTTCTAAGAAATTCATGATCTCCACCAGGCCACAGCACAAGAAGGCTAAAATTTGGCTCATCAACAAATTTTATTTTATTTTTCAAAAGTATACATTCCACTTTAAAACAGTCAGAGCCCCAAATTTTAGTCAATTACAAAAAATAAAAATAAAATCCACAAATTAATGGGAGTTATTACTGTGCCCTCCTCTAAGAAGGAACATACTGTAATACAATTTTTTTATCAAATTGGTTTGTAATATTTCTCAACACAAATAATTCATAAGATTTTCATATTACTATTTGTAAAAAATGAAAATTTCACTTTAGAAATACACACCATAAATTCATAATTCGTAATTTACATCATGAAATAGCATAACATTTTTTCAAAATAATTTCTACACCCCACCACACAAGTTCTTTCCCCCTTTTTTTGTCACCTTTTAGGCATCCCAAAGTCAAGCCACTTTTCTGATTACATCCATTTTCCATTGTTTGTAACCTTTTTAGCAAATGTATTTGCATTTTAATAATATATGAATTGTGAGAAATAATAGAATGCAAGTCAAATTGTTGTTAGCCCAAAAACGACCTAGGAAAATGCAAAAAGTATATATATGCTTGAATAACCAGAGTTGTGTGCTGCGAATGGAAATCTATGTTGGCCTCCATTATCTCTCCTTCATGTATGGATAGATATGGTGACATGGAAGATTTGCCACCATATTACCAACCCACTTCCTGAGTTCATTGTCTACAGAAACTACATGAATATCTACGCAGCAGAACCTTTTTAACTCAAGGTTTGGCCTACTGGATGGGACTTTGAACTTGGAATTTAGTCCTTCCAAGGTTTCAAGTTCAACTTCACTCGCTAGCAAAACTCTTGACCATGGACCGTAGAGAATAAAGAGAGACTTATGTGTAGGTTCTAATAAGTAAGTTTATTGTTCAATAAGTTCTATGATAATTAATGACATTTTTATTCAAATACTATTTAAAAACGTCACTAATTGTTATTTTCAGTGTCAGTTTGAAAATTTTGTTACAAAAAATGTCACTAATTATAAGTTTTAGCGACAGTTCAAAAAAATTATTATCAAAAAGTCACAAATTTTTAACTTTCAACGACAGTTTGAAAAATTTGTCACAAAAAAATCACTAATTATAAGATTTAGCGACAATTTATAAAAATTGTACCTATTTTCGGTTCGAACCTTCCTTCCACACATTTGATGTTCAAACTTTCACACACAATTTCGGATCACTTTCTGAAACATTGAAGACACAGTGAAGACCCTCCGTTGACAATTCTGTTGAAAACCATACATTAATAACTCCATTGAAGACCCTTCATTGCATTGTTGAATATGAGTATCTCCTATCAATTTCTAAACCTTTTATGTTGTTATCTGTTCGTACTTCATTGATGAACGCCATTGTATAAACGTCCGTCGTTTTTTTCTTGCACGATTTTCGTTTTTATGCATTCGGTACTGGTTTCATAAATACTGACATCGGTGGGCCCATAGAGGCTTTTGGCCCACCACTTAAAGCCCAATCCACGGTTTAAGCACTAAAGCTCAACACTACTGAAACCTAACGTTGCACCAAGAACCAATGGCATCTAAACACTTGTCAAGAGGAGAACCAGCCACATAAGCAGACAAAGATCCTATAGAGTTATTACACCACACGTTAGCCATTAATGAGGCCCCTGCAGCATTAAGTGCGATAATCCCTTCACGTCGAAACAGGCAACCTCGCCATGAACAAGGCAAGCTAGAGCATAGACTTTCGGCCAACATGACAAGTCGGAGTGGACAAAGAAATGATGAACAAAGGATATAAGGAGGCTTCCAAGACACAAAAAAGTTAAGTTCCCTATCTGTAATGACCCGGAACCGTACGTCACAATTATCAGTAATTATTATGCTTTAGTATGATTTAATTGAAGAATATCTGTTTGAATTGGAAAAATATATGTTGGAATGACAACTTCAGGACTGAAATTGACAACCATAATGGGTTCGGAAAACGAAATTGGACACGTCTATGAAATACCGTGAATTTTTAGAGTCATTTGAGAAGATAAATTGAGGACTGAATTTCATTTGATTCGTTAAGCCTTGTTTGGCTCAAGGTTATGGCACAAATATATATATAAATGATATATATAGATAAGGATATTGACCATGTTTTGACTCAAAACAAAAGAAAGAAAATATCTAAGAGAGAGAGAGAGAGAGAGAGAGAGTGAATTCGTGGAAGAGAGAAACCAAAGGGAAGAAGATAGAAGAAAAAGGGGGAAAAACAAGCTAACTTCTCCAATTCACCATCTAAGATAAGATTTTCATGAAATTGATTGTTGATTCTTGGCATCTAGCATGTAAACTCAAGATTCTTGCATGAGTTCATGAAATTTATGTAATATTTGTATCTAGAGATCATTTGTGAGTATATATGGTAAAGATCATGAAATTCATGTTTTACATCATGTTTTCTTTGCATGATTCTCATTTTGAGAGGAAAACTCCATGGTTTTAAGAAAGGAAGCTTTTATGAGCATGTTTTATGAGTTTTCATCTTGATTTAAAATTTGATCTTTTATATGATGCATTGAAGTTTATTTGGAAGTTATGAAGCTTTAATCAAGTTGTTTTCAAGTGTTTGAGCCTTGAATTTTATGATTTTGGAAGTGGATTTTGCAAAAGAGAGACTCACGGTTTAGCAGATTTTTGGACTGGTTTTCCACCCAGATTTTAGAAGTCCGCTCGAGCGGAGGTTTTGCCGCTCGAGCGGGAATTCTGCACATCCAGTATTTTTCTCACAGTTTTCAGTCCGCTCGAGCGTGGGTTTTTCCGCTCGAGCGAGGACCTATTTTTCAGAAATTTTGCAGAGTTTTTCAATGCATGTTTTGGACATCCTTATTACATTTTAGGCATTCCTAAGGCTTCATTAAGTTATGTTGATGAGATTACAAGTATGTGTTTACTTTATGTGTTAAGAGATTATGCTGTAATGTTTATATTTGCAGGTCAAACCTTGAAGACCGTGCGACCGGTTTTGGAAACCCACTGTGAGTAACATTTTTGTAAAGATATGTTAGTATGATCTATGTTTAAAAATGCTACGTTATGCTATGGTTTTGAAATGATAAATGTTTTCTATGACGAATGCCCAGTTTGCGAATCTAGTATGGCATCCATAGTTAGTCCTAAGTGGACCAGTTTACGAGATCTCGGTATGTGTTTAATCGGTGTCCGGGACCGGTTACTCTAGTCGTTGGACGACAAATGTTATGTTCTATGGAGTATGTCATTATGTATGTTCCGATATGAGATGATTATGTTTATGAATGATTTGTTTTACGGTTATATGAAATGTGGAATTCGTTCACTATCCCCTTTACTTTAATGTTACTTGCTGAGCTTTAGCTCATTGTTTGTATATATGTATTTATAGGTGAGCATTCTGGGAGCCAAGCCTAGGCGGAGTCTTGGTCGAGCCGCCATTTTGAAGCCTACCAGAGTTTTGAGTGCCTCCGAGTTGGGGCTAGGCCTGGAAGGCCGTACGAGCTTTGTTTTTGGTTGTATAGCTGTGGCGTGAGCCTATGTTTTGTATATGAATTTTTGATTACATGTTATGTAATGTAGTGGGTAAATTAACATTTTTGGCATGTAATGTATGTTCATATAAATGCACAGCTCTTTGGACTATTAGTGTTTTGTTTTCACTTCCGCGAGCCCCGGTTATTTATGTTTTGTTTAGAAAGGCTTGTGGTAATCTAGGATTACTGGCCGGTTACGATGCCAACCTTCTCGGGGCGGGTTTGGGTCGTGACACTATCATTATTCTCTCACTACTCGCCTTTAACTTCTCTCTCTTCTAACTTGATCATCGGAGGGTCCGTTGGAGGCCTCTCATTCCCCGCTGGGTGTTCGTGTAGGTACCTTGGTGGGCTCAGTGATCTAAGAACGGTGTTGGAAATAGGGATCAGCCCGACCCAACCCCCAGGTATTAGCAATATTATCAGTTGGCGCCGTCTGTGGGAACGCTACTCTGTGTGACAGTTGTGCTCATTGTTACCGGAGACTCGTTCCCAACAATCCCTCCCCGCCGGCCATCAAGGTGGATGGTCACAACGAGATCCATGGCTTCTTAACACAACGTTGTCAACCCTCAAGCCGACCCTCCCAATCCAAACAACCCACCTCAGTACTTCACAGAACTCACCAACAGCATCAACCGCTTAGCCGAGCAAAACCAGGCCTTGATCAACGCTTTGCTCTAGCGAAACCTCCCTATACCTCCTCCACTACCACAAGATATCCCCCCCAATCAGGAACAAACCCTGAGCCATCCTTTCCAACAAGCCCACCTCTCCAACTTGGAGGGTTGGCAAGCCCACCCCAAGACATGAACCTGCCACCTCGAGGTTTGCATCTGTCCGCTCAAACACCTACTGCTGAAGGAGAGGCTAGTAGTGTTCAACCTCCACTGCACTCGAGAGGTGACAATGTTCCTATCTGGGATGCGGAGCTCCGAGCCATGAAACTCCAGTTTCAATGAGTCATGCAGAACATACAGAATAAACCCTCCACAACAGCTAACTCCCCGTTTGTCGCCTCCATCAGGGACAAACCCCTACCTCCCAAGTTCAAAATGCCCTCAATCGACTCTTTTGACGGCACAACGGACCCAGTTGACCATTTGGAGACTTACAGGACCCTAATAATCCTCCATGCTTTTCCTGATGAGATCATGTGTCGGGCTTTTCCCGTGACGCTTAAGGGGTTAGCTCGACTATGGTTTAGTTAGCTACTGCCAGACTCCGTCTCTACTTTCCTACACCTAGATGATTCCTTTTTAAGCCATTTCATTGGCGCTCAACGCCAGCGGCGTCCGGCAACTCAGTTTCTTAATATCCGTCAGACGGAGGAGGAGTCGCTACGTAGCTTTGTCACCCGTTTCTACACCGAAGCCCTACAGGTGGCGGAAAACGACGACAAGGTCATTTTCATGGCTTTCATGGCTAGTTTACGATCATCCGATTTCCTTTTCTCCCTCTCCAAAAACCCTCCAACCTCCATGGCCACCCTCATTTCCAAAGCCCAAAAATATATGAACGCCGAAGACTCTCTGGCAGCCCACTAAGATACTACAACTAAAAATCCCACCCTCAAGGAGAAGAGAAAAGAATCCGAAACCAGACCTTCCCAATATACACAGCGAACCCCTCAGTATACCGACCAATCGGTACCTACCCGACCGCCCGGTCGGTTCGAGCGATTTACTGCCCTCAATTCCCCCATGGAACAAGTCTTGAACCAGATCCAACGAGATTACAACCTGAAATGGCCCCAACCATCACGGTCTCCTTCCAACCAACGAGATCAATCCAAGTACTGCCGTTTCTATCAGGACCACGGCCACAACACTGAGGAATGTGTTAACCTTAAAGACCAGGTAGAGAATTTGATACGCCAGGGTGGCCTCAGTCGATTTACGGCACCCCGTCCCCAGCAACGCCCAAAGATCGAACCTGCCGGGGGCCACCGCTGACATACCCCTCCCCGACAACCCGGACAACCTAACCAAGACAATGATCAGCCCCCACCACAACCCCGAGCACAAGGCAACCCTACTCCCCCGGTCGGAGAGATTCGATTCATCACTGGCGGGCTTGCATACGGAGGACTATCCCGTTTGGCCCAGCGAGCCGAACTTAGAAAAATCAAACAGGGCTCCAATAAGGAAGTCGCCACATTAGATCGCCCCTTCAAACACCCCAAGCAGTGGACTGAACCCATCACCTTTACGGAGGCCGACTGCATAGGCATCCGTTACCCCCATGACGACCCCCTCGTCATCTCTGCTCTCCTATCCAATTACAAAGTTAGACGGGTGCTTGTCGACAACGACAGTTCTTCAGACATCATCTTTCTGAACGCTTATCGCCAACTCAAGGTCGGAGAAGAAAAATTTTCCCTCTTCAGACCCCGCTAGTCGACCTCACGGGGGATCGGGTGACCTCTATAGGTTTCATCAATCTTCCCATCACCATCGGAGAGTATCCAAGGTAGACCACCAAGTTACTCACTTTCTTTGTCGTCGACTGTCCTTCTACTTATAACATAATCCTCGGACGCACAACTCTTAACGCTTTCCAAGCTGTCACCTCCACATACCATCTAGCCATGAAATTCCCCACCGACCTTAGGGTAGGCACCGTGAGAGGCGAGCAGACGATGGCCAGAGAATGCTACGTCGCCTCACTAAAAGAGGTCAAGCTGAAGGAGGCTATGATCATCGAAGGACTCAACATCAGAGAGAAAAAAGAGTTAATCAGAGGGGAACCAATGGAAGAACTTGTCGAAGTCCCCATTGATCCTTCGAACTCAGCCAAAACAGCCAGGATCGGTAGCTAACTATCCTCCTAGGCCCAAGCCGACCTCACAGCTCTCCTAGCCGAGCACAATGATGTGTTTGCCTAGACCCATTCCGACATGCCGAGCATCGATCCCTCTTTCATCACTCACCGTCTCAATATCGAGCCCCACTTCCAACCTTTCCGCCAGAGGCAGCGTATCTTTCACCTGGAACGCAATGTCCTCATCGTCTCTGAGGTAGATAAACTACTGAAGGCGCAGTTCATCCTGAATGTGGACTACCCTAGGTGGCTGTCCAATGTAGTCATGATCCGCAAAAACAATGGTAAACGGCGACTCTGCGTTGACTATTCCGATCTTAATCGAGCTTGTCCCAAAGATAGTTATCCCCTTTCCTAGATAGATCTGCTGGTCAATGCCACTGCCGGACACCAAATGCTTAGTTTCATGGATGCCTTCTCTGGCTATAATTAAATTCTAATGCACCCAGCTGATTAGGAACACACCTCCTTCATCACAGACAGATGAACTTATCACTATCGTATTATGCCGTTCGGATTGAAAATGCCGGAGCAACTTACCAACGTCTGGTCAATGCCGTCTTTCAACTCCAGATAGGCCGGAACATGGAAGTCTACGTCGATGACATGCTAGTCAAGAGTAAACTCTCCTTTGATCATTTGGCAAACCTGCAAGAAACTTTCGAAACCTTACGCAAATATCAGATAAAGCTGAATCCGGAGAAGTGCGCCTCCGACGTAGGATCTGGGAAGTTCTTGGGCTTCATGGTCAGCCAGCGGGGCATCGAGACCAACCCTGAAAAGATCAAGGCCTTAGTAGAAATGCGGTCTCCCAGAACGGTCACGGAGGTTCAACGGCTCACAGGCAGAGTCGCCGTCCTCAACCATTTTATTTCTCGGGCAACAGACAAGTGTCTTCCATTTTTTAAAGTTCTCCGACGGTTGAAGCAGTGCATGGCCAACCGAATCTAAGCAGGCCTTTCAACAACTGAAGCAGTGCATGGCTTACCCCTCTCCTCTCTCAAGTGCTCTCAGGCGAAACCCACTTCCTCTACTTAGTCGTATCAAACACTGCAATCAGTGCTTCCCTCATCAGGGAAGATAGCGAAGTACAACGTCCCGTGTACTACATCAGCGCGCTTTTAGGGTGGTGGAACAAAACTATCCTCTGTCGGAAAAAATGGCCCTCGCCTTGGTCATAGCCTCAAGGCGCCTCCGGTCTTATTTCCAAGCTCACTCCATAGTGGTTCTCACTAACCAGCCTTTGAAAAAGGTCATGCAACAACCAGAGTTGTCAGGCAAACTGATGCAATGGTCCGTCGAGCTCAGTTAATTTGAAATCTCTTACCGACCTCGAACAGCAATCAAAGGACATGTCATCACCGATTTTATCTTGGAATTCACCAATCCTACCTCGAACGTGCCCCCTATGCCAGCGTAATTCAACACCGAAGTAGAAGACCCTCATTTATGGACCCTTAATGTTAATGGATCATCCTGCTAAGAAAGCAGTGGGGCCGATCTCATCCTCACCGCCCCCGAGCGCGGGTATTTCAAGTATGCCCTTCGTTTCCTATTCGACGCGAGCAATAATGAAGCCGAATATGAGGCCTTGATAGCAGGTCTTCGATTGGCCAGAGATATTGGTGTGAGCCATATCCAAATGTTCAGTGATTCGCAACTGATCGTCGGGCAGATTACTGGGGAGTTCGACGCAAAGGAAGACACAATACTGGCCTACAAGGACATTGCACTCCCTCTTGTTCGCCTTTCCAATACTTTCCAGATCAGACACATCCCTAGGCCAGAAAACTCCAAGGCGGATAAAATGGCCTAATTAGCCTCGGCTGATCAGTCAGACCTCAGCCATGACATCCGCGTTGAATACTTGACCCATCCGGCTACTTCGCCAAACTAGCAAGAAGTTCACTTCCTCCAAAATGAACCTATCCCATGGGCTGCAGAAATCCTTTCGTTCTTGACATGAGGAGAGTTGCCAGAAGATACACAGCAGGCCGCTAAAGTAAGAGCCCGGTCATCCAATTACATCCTCATCGACAGCCTACTATACAAACGAGGATTCTCTCGTCTATACCTCAGGTGTCTTAGTCCCGATCAAGCGACCTATGTGATGAGAGAAGTCCACGAGGGCATTTGCGGTAATCATTTGGGTGGATGATCTCTGGCCCATAAAATCCTCCACACCGGTTACTTCTGGCCTACTCTCAATCAAGATGCCAGTGAATTTGTGCTCAAGTGTGCTAAATGCCAGGGCTTTGCTAACATCCCCCATGCTCCACCGACAGAACTAATTACACTCTACAGTCCCTACCCCTTCGCCAAGTGGGGCATCGACTTAGTTGGTCCATTACCCACTGGTAGGGGCCAAACCAAGTTCGATATGGTTGCCATTGACTACTTCACTAAATGGGTGGAAGCGAAACACCACCAGATTCATCTGGCAGTCGATCGTGTGCTGATTTGGAATCCCCCAAGCCATCGTTTCAGACAATGGCAAGCAATTCAACAATTCCAAGTTCAGGAAATTCTGTACAGAGCTTCACATTAAACCCTGCATCTCTTCCCTAGGTTATCCCCAAGCTAATGGGCAAGTCGAAGTCACCAACCGCTCCCTCCTGAAGATCATCAAAACTAAGTTGGAAATCGTTAAAGGACTTTGGGCTGAGGAACTACCGAATGTACTCTGGGCTTATCAAACGACTGCCCAAACCCCTACTGGGGAGACCCCTTTTTCGCCTAACATACGGTGCTGAGGCAATCATCCTAGTGGAAATCGGCCTGCCGACCCCTCGGGTTTTATGCCCGAATCTAGAACTAAACGAAGAGTTGCGTCGGGTTGACTTGGACCTGATTGAAAAGCTCTGAGAGACAACTGCTGTCAGATGGACATCATATCAACAAAAAATGAGAACACATTATAACCACAAAGTCCGACCTTGAGAGTTCACAGTGGGCGACCTAGTCTTGCGCGAAGCAACCCTTGCCACTAAAATCCGACCGAGGGCAAGCTAGCAACCAAATGGGAAGGACCCTATGTTATCAAGGCCAGACCCGGCCAGGGCACTTATCGTCTCCAAGATATGGAAGGTAGAGACCTCCCCCATCCATGAAATGCCGAGCACTTGAAACGTTATTTCCAATGAAATGGCGTGTCCTATTTTTGTATTGTTCAATTGTTGTATGTTCTCTTTTGCCGATCTACACACTTGTTCATTTTCGCCCTTTCCATACATGGTGTAAACTTGTGATCAACAGGCTATACCTTAAATGACAACAATTTGACATCTCCATTATCTATGTTGCGTTTCAATAACAACTTTTTGACCAAGTCTCAGCCAGACTAAGCATGAATAGCTCAGCCAGACTGAGTTAACTGAAGCCTCAGCTAGACTGAGCAAGAAAAGCTCAGCTAGATTGAGTTAACTAAAGCCTCAGCCCGACTGAGTAAGAACATCGCAGCTAGACTGAGTTAACTAAAGCCTCAGCCTGACTGATCCCTTCTAGTCTCAGCCAGACTAAGCGCGAAGAACTCAGCCAGTCTGAGTCAAAGCTAGTCCCATCTAGACAAAGTATGCAGTTACAATCAGTTGCTGCCAGACTTACTTAAAATCCGAGTTCATAATCATCAATTTTCATTAATTCATACAAGTTAGCCTACTTGCCCATTTTTACCATTTTTACAAGATAGGTTACTTATCAAATTTCATATTCCCAAATTTTTCTTACCCATTTTTATCCAATTCTACTTAGCCATTTCTACCATTTAAACTTTACAAATCAAAGCAATAACAACAACAACAACAACAGCAACAATAAATAAGAGAACTCGTCGTTTTATTAACAAACTTGCACTTTTTTGCAATTCGTTACAGAAATTACATGTAAAAAAAAAACAACAACAACAACAACAACAAACAAACAAACAAAAACAAATAAAAACAACATTTTTTACACTTCGTTACAACGATTAATCCCCCTCGCTGGATGCGAGGTCTTTCTCTTCAATCCCCTCATCCAAAGGAGTCTGGGCAACGTCGTCTTCCCCTACCTTCATGAGACTGAAGTCCACGTCTAGGAACAACTCTTGTGCCTTGTATTTAAAGCTCATCCAGCCGCTGTCCTAGTACTAGCTCATCTCGTGCTTGTAGAAGTCTGACCGCTGAAAGCTTTGGATAACTTCTTCTTCGCTCCTGCTCTCTGCGGCCACTCCCGATGGCCTAGCCCTACTTCCTCCTCCTTTACCAAGCTCCTAGCGACCGCAACGTCAATGGCCATCTGGAATTCAGCGGACCCCTTGAATTTCTCCACAGCCGCCACGCATAAGTCGGGGTACGCCGCCTTCTCATATGCCAATTTGGCCCTTTCTTCTGCCAATGCCTTCTCCAACTCTACGATTCTACCATCTACTTCTTCTTTGTCCTTAATTGTCTGGTCACGCAGATCTTCGTTGTTGGCAAGGGCCTCTTCCCACCTTTCATTGGCAGTGGTGCAGGCCTATTGGACCATGCCTAGCTTCCTCTGCTCGCCCGCCAACTCGAACTCCAGCGATACCGCCTTATGGCGCACTGCTTCCAACTCTGATTTGGTTATGACAAGCTCGGTAGCAGCACGCTCTGCCAAGTAGCTTTGCACCACCGCCAGTACCTCCATTTTCTTTGCCCTCTGCGCATACTCCAGTCCCTTGGCACACGCACTCCTCGCGGCTTTCCTCTAGCCCGCTATCTCAACCGTTAGGTTTTGCAGCTGCGCTTTCACCCCTTCCAACTGGGCCCTTAGCAGTTCTGCCTCCACCTTTGCGCGCGCTGCTTTATTTATCAGGGCAGCCGCCAAAGTCACTGCCTCCATCTACGCCAAACAGAATCCTCTCAAGAGATCGGCCTCCGTTAATCGAGTCATCGACCACATGGCCGCATCCTCCACAACTCCAACGAGACGATCGGCTGCAACTCTGGCTTCCCTCTCTTCTTCTGCCGATCGGCCGACCACCGTACGCACGTGGTACATGGCGGTTTTCAGCGCAGCACCCATCTCTGGCTTGCTTACCCCAACTTTCCCTTCTACAGGACTTGGGGCCACTTTTTCTACAGGCCCCATCTTGAGTGGTTGCGCCATTTGCTCTGGCTCCATTGCACAGGACACTTGGGCCCATTACTTCTTCCCCTACTGCCCTTATTTCCCTCACCTCCACTTCTGGGGTTTCCTCCGTCCTCCCCTCCTTCCTCTTCTTCAAAAGTGGACCCCTCTCACCCTCCTCTGCCGTCGTTCTCTTTTTCTTCTTCTTCTTTAATACCGTCTCCACCTCTTGTTTGCTCCTCTCCTTAAACGGATCCACTGGGGGCGGCGGTGGCGCAAAGTCGGTCAGATCTTTATCTCCCAACGTTTTGGGCCATGGTCGGACCTGCTCCCTCATCACCAGTTTAGGCGCAGGCCCCAACTACGCTTCCTTATACCTGTCCGCCTTGGCGAACGTTTTTCGTTCCTCCGCCTCCTCCGCCTTTCTCTTTGCCTCCAACTCCTCCCGCGCAGGATCCTCCTCAGTCGGCTGTGGCCCCAGGCTCAAGGCAAACAACGTTGAAGGTCAGATCAAGTTATCTCACTTCGCACCCTCTTTCTCCCTCCACTCCTTAACCCGTTTCACCTTGTTCTTAGCCTCCGTTTTTAGCCTTGGCTCCACTGACTTCGTAGGGACTTTCCACATTGTGTGAACCCCCCTCCCACCATTTGCTAATACATAGAACCACCCCGGTCTCCACCCCTTCACCGATGATGGCAAACCCGCCACTAGTCCTCAGCCCGCCACCGCTTGTAAGGTCACCCACGTTTCTTGTTGACCAGAGGCCTTGTAGTAAGAAAAGAATTCCTCTACTGTCATCGTTGCGCTGCCCCACCGGTCGCCTGTGGCCATGCGATCGCGCAGGCCATTAGTATTTTCCATGTGTTGGGCATCAGCTGCCTTGGAGCTACCTCCAGTCGGTTCAGTACGTCCACCACTATTTAGGGGAGTAGCAACCTCAACCCCCCCTCGCAACGCTTCCTCGTACAACGTAAATTCCATCGGTCTTGCATCCGACGCCCTCTCCTTCGATGTGGACAACTTCAGCTGTATCTCCGCCGGAATCTGGTACTTTCTTCGTACCTCCTCTAACTCCTCTACCGTGAACGTAGACTTGTCAGCCTTGGTATGCTAGTGCTTCGGTTCCATTTGGCTAATTGGTCTTACAGCTACGATCATCGTCGATGGGCGAGCTCGCGCCGCTTGCTCCGCCCCTCTTTCCTCCCGTCTCTCTGCTCTATATTGTTCAGCCAACTCCACTGCGTCGTCCTTCCCCAATGCCTCTAGCCTCATGGCTGGCACTTCATCTCAAGCCATCTCTTCAATGTGTCTGCGTATCGCTTCAGACGCTGGCACAAGGAAGTTTGCAAAGTATTGGAGAAGCGTATCACACGAAACAAATGAGTTCTACTCTGGGATGTGTTGGTTTTTCGCGAAGAGGTAAGTAAAACGAATAGCTCCAAATGCCCACGGTTTGCTTATATTTCAAGGATCGAGATTAAATTTTACCAGTTTGAAAATTTCGAAAGTTTCCACCCCCGCCTTTTCCACATCTTATATTAGTCCTAACCCTTCGTTTCCTGCTAATGCATCACCTCCCTTATCACTGGATCATGCCACGTGTACAACCACGATTTACTACCCTTTTCCCCTTCCATGTCTATTCCACTTCACATCACCACGTTCCCCGCGCGCCGCCACTTTCTCACTCGGTCCCCCTTCGCGGTCGGCCCTCATCTCGGTCGATCTTCTCGTTCGGTCCCCCTTTGCGGTCAGCCCTCCTCTCGGTCGATCTTCTCGCTCGGACCTCCTTCACGGTCGGCCTCCTCTCGGTCGGTCTTCTTGCTCGGTCCCCCTTTGCGGTCGGCCCTTCTCTCACTCGGCCATACACAATCCCCGTCTTCCGTTTTATTCCCTTCGTTGGACTGAAGCTGCACTTAGGAATGGAGGACTACTGACATCGGTGGGCTCATAGAGGCTTTTGGCCCACCACTTAGAGCCCAATCCACAGTTTAAGCGCTAAAGCCCAACACTACTGAAACCTAACGTTGCACCAAGAACCAATGGCATCTAAACACTTGTCAAGAGGAGGACCAGCCACATAAGCAAACAAAGATCCTGCAGAGTTATTGCATCACACATCAGCCATTAATGAGGCCCCTGCAAGATTAAATGCGATAATCTCTTCACATCGGAACAGGCAACCTCGCCATGAACAAGGCAAGCTAGAGCGTAGACTTTCGGCCAACATGACAGGTCGGAATGGACAAGAAAATGATGAATAAAGGATATAAGGAGGCTTCCAAGACACAAAAAGGTTAAGTTCCCTATCATTATTCTCTCACTACTCGCCTTTGACTTCTCTCTCTTCTAACTTGATCGTCGGAGGGTCCGCTGGGGGACTCTCGTTCCCCGCTGGGCATTCGTGTAGGTACCCTGGTGGGCTCAGTGATCTGAGAACGGTGTTGGAAACAGGGGTCAGCCCGACCCAACCCCCAGGTATTAGCAGTATTATCAAATACAAATCCATTATTTAGTTGTTAACTTCGAAGATTTCACAGATTTTCAGAATTTGATTTCCGAAACTAATTGTTTAATTCAAAACTTGAGTTCTGAATTTTGTAAAAAAATTCGATTCTATAAATAAACCATTGTAATTGAAAAAAAAAAAATGTTGTGAACCTACCTTTATCAACTCATAATTTATCCTAAATGTGTTTGTGTAGTGGAAATTGATGAAGTGTGTAATCTATAAGTAAAATAAATTTAAACCATTAATTTATTTTTGGAGGACTTTCATGTAGGTCCTAATAGATGGACTTATTGTTCAATAGGTCTTATTTTAATTAATGACGTTTTTATCAAACACTATTAAAAAAGTCATTAATTATTAATTTTCAGCGATAATTTAAAAATTTTGTCACAAAAAAGTCACTAGTTTTAGTGACAATTTAAAAACAATGTCACTAATTTTCAATTTTCAACGACAGTTTTGAAAATGTTGTCACAAAAAAAAATCAATAATTGTAAGTTTTAGTGACAATTTATAAAAATTATGATAAAAAAAGTCATTAATTGTCAATTTTTAAAGACATATACAAAAAATGTCACAAAAAATTATTTTTAATTACAATTTTGTTAGGACATATTTTTAATAAGACTTACTTAAAATTAAATCTAACTATTAAGACCTATTAATAATTTATTATTTATTTTTCTGATTAAATTTTGTGTTCATAAGTTTAAATTTGCAGCATGGTATTAACGCAATGTGGTGTCAATTGTCAAACTACTAGTGGAGTCAATCTACATCAACCATCAACCAGTGGAGTCAAAACCCAACTCATCAGCTAATCTCCATTATAGCGAAACTTGTTCACAATTTGGCAATGGCCAACAAGGAAGGAGTCCCTACGAATCCAATCTTCTTTCTCATCTTCACTTTCTTCTTCATTGGTGGATTTGATTCGTCTCTTGTTGCAGGGATCAGCACCCTCAGACATTGTTGCATTGAATTTTTTTTTTTTTTTTAAAAAAAAGATGTGTACATGAAATTTTTTAATATAATATTAAGGGTGTGTTTTAATATTTATTTTTTAAATAATATTTTATTAAGTGTGTGTACATAAGTAAATAGGTGTGTGAAAATAATTTTTTTATTTTTTTGGATAAAAGTACAAATACACCATTTGAGTTTTGCTTCAAATACGAATTGCCTTTTGTGATTTGAAAAATTATAAATGCCCACTTAATACAATTTTTTATTTAATGAAATTGACAAAAAAAATAAAATTTTTAACTGCTCTCTTATATTACAATAAAATTATCTGAATTACTAATTAAAATATATTTATAATATTATTAAAAATAATTAATTAACTTGATGATTTATTAATAAAAGAGATAATTTATTATGTGATTATAAATCTAAAGGAACGAAACATAATTTTTAAAATTATAAAAAATAATTTATATTTTAAATAAATTTTAAGAGTTTATTTATATATAATTTCTTGTGTTTTTTTCCTGATATGTATTGTTGGGCTTGAAAAGTCAAATTAGTGCAGCTTTAGGGGGAATTTGCGGGTAACCCAAGTCAAGACTCTCGACATTATTGCCGACAATCACGTGGTAATTTTTATTTTTATTTTTGAGTTATGATGGAAATTCTAAATGAATTATTAAATTTTTTATCAAATTTTTTATATATGCATGAGACTTACACATATATAATTGTGTGAGTCTCACACCTATTTATAAGGTTTAGTAAAAAATTTCACAATTTATTAAGAATCTATAATTTTATTTTTATTTTTATTTTTTTTTATCGGTATCCATGTGTCACTTGACCTTGACGTGTTTCACATTGGAATTTGGAAGTGGGCTGTAGGGCTAAAAACAGTTGTTACGGCCTATTTTGGGAAGTGGGTTATAATCCATTTCTCAGATTATAACACACTTCTTCTCTTATAAAAAAGTTATTTATAAGCTGTTTTTTAGTAAAAATCTTATTATAATCATCTTCTCAAAATAGGCCTACATCGGAGGAATTATCTGGTCTTCAAACAATTTTAATTAAGTTTATTTTATTTTTTTGATAGGTATCCCAATCCTTTGATTGTAAAGAAAGCTAGGCCTAATTTTGAGAGGTAAGTAGCTAGTGGGAAGCTGTGTACCCTTTTAATTAAGTTTATTATAAAAAAATAAAATTTTAAAATTAAAAATTTAAAAATAAAATTATTTTTTAAAGATAAAATATTTTTATTGTAAAAAGTGTTATTATTTACTTTTAGTGACAAAATTAGATATTTAATAATAAATTATTAACCTTTTGAGACTATATTATTTTATTTTTAAAAGTATATTTAGTAGCAACATTTTCAAAATTGTTCCTAAAAACTCATTTTTTGACTTTTCGAGACAATTTTTTAGTGACTATTCTTACAACAACTAAAATTAATCCCTAAATATGTTTGGTAAGAAAATTTATACTTTTAGAGATAAAAAAAAAAAAAAAACTTGGTATCTAAAACTCTAATATATTGTAGTGGTTGTGTGTCATTTTAATTTTATTGGTTATTTTATGTAATACATATGAGAAAAAATAAAAAATAATGAGTACGTAACCAATAGAATTGCAATGACATGCCATGTAGGATATAGAACGGATCTATGTGATAATTTTTTCCCACATAGAGTTTAAGAAAAATTATATTTATAATTGGATAAATTTTATTTTGTTTTTTTAATTCTGTTAATGTATATAAATATTAAAATGTTCAAAAACAGAGTAAATTACGAGCACACTTCCTAAGATTTGTTTAAAATACATATTGTTCTCTATGATTTGAAAAATTATAAATATCCCATTGTCATAATTTTTTGTTTAACAAAATTAACTGAAAAAATAAAATTCATAACTGTTCTCTTATATAATACAAAAACTACTTGAATTATTAATTGAAATAAATTTCTGATATCATTTAAAATTGTTAATTAATTTGATGATTTATTAATTAAAGGGACAATTTGTTATGAAATTAGAAATTTCAGGAGACGGGACACAATTTTCAAAATTATAGGAGAAATCTGTATTTTAAGTAAACTTCAAGAGTGTGTTTGTAATTTATCATTAAAAATATTATAAATGCGACATAAAATTAGGTTCAATAAATAAAATAAAATATTTTTAATTTTACTTAACATGTCCAAGACCCACTTGTTGACTGTTTTCAGTTTTGTTTCTCAAAATAGTTCTTTTTCTTTTTTCTTTTTCTTTTTCTTTTTCTTTTTCTTTTGTTGACTGATTGTAAATGTGGTGAAAGTGGTGTCATGTCTTCTGATGTTTGAACTTGAAGATGCTTCTTTTAGGTTTTGGATGAGTTTTTCCTTGTTTTTTTCTTAATTCATATTATCTTGATGTATTTTTCTTTTTATTACTTGTATCCATACAAATGTCATGTTGATATGAAAAATTATCATATTTAATAGGATAAATTACAAATATACTCCTTGAGATTTACTTAAAGTATAGACTATCCCCTGTAGTTTGAAAAATTACAAATATCCCATTGTTAAAAAATTTTTATTTAACAATAAAATTCATAATTGTTCTCCTATATAATAATAAAATTACTTGAATTATTAATTAAAACATATTTCTAATATCATTAAAAATTATTAATTGACTCAATAATTTATTAATAAAAGGGGCGATTTGTTATGAAATTAAAAACCTCAAGGGATGGAATGTAATTTTCAAAACTACAGGGAGCGATTCTAATTTTAATAAAATCTCAGGAGATATATTTGTAATTTACCCTATTTAATACTAATGAGGCCTATCATTATTTTCTAAATATAATAAACATTATACATACACATGTATTTTATTATGTAAATTCACATAATTTTAAAATAAAATGAATTATTTTAAAATTCATTCAATGATTTATAACAGCAGTTCTGCTGGAGACTCCAGCAAAACACGACCCCTAGCACCCCCCCCACCTCCACATGGAGGGCTGTCATTGGCTGAAAACCAAAAAAAAAAAAATAATAATTTTTTGGCCAATCAAAAAAAAACCCCAGCACCCCCACTGGGGTCTCATGCATTTTCCTTATAACAGCTCTTGAGTTTGGTGTACTGGCGTCTCATATATTAACTGGGTCATTTTAAAAGCAAACAAACAACCTTAAAAGTAAAAATTGAATTGAACTTTGAACTCATCTCTAGTCTATTGGACTGAGTGGAGTAGTCCAATCCAAGACTATGGATCTAATAGAGATTCCACTTCTATAATTTAATAGAACAAAGCTTGGTACTTCAAAATTTTTGAGCCTTCTAAATTTCAAAACGACGTTGTTTTGATTGATTTTTTTTTTCCCCCTCTCTTTTCTATGAAACATGGAAAAAATGGAAGAGAGAAGAAAGAGAGAAGAGGTGATGGTGGCGCAACGGTGATAACACGATGATGGATTTCTTCCTCCCTCTTCTCTCAACAGATCTATGTATGTATACATAGGTCTGTGTGTATGCACACATAGATCTGTCTTTGATTTGGTTTTGATTTGTGGGCTTGTTTTTTGATTTGATTTTGATTTGTATACATAGATCAGTTGTTGTGGGTTTGTTTTTTTATTTTGATTTGTATCTCTACTCTATTTTGATTTGTTTTTGGATTTGGTGATTTGTTTGATTTTGATTTTTTCGAAGACCTGAGCAAAGGGAGAACGAAGACGAGATGGAGAGGAAGAAGATAATGGGGGAAAAAAATGGTGATTTTGTTCAGAACTCAAACCCATTTTGTTCCCTTCATTTCCATCTACTTCCTCGAAGCACAAAACAAAAAAATCAAGATTTTACTTTTGTTATTGTTGTTGGAAAAAGATTGGAACTGTGACTTGGTCATGTTTGTGAGAGAAAGAGATAGAGAGAGGAAACTGTGTAACAAGGAAGGGAAAGGGAAAAAAAAATTCAAGCCATTCGAGCTCTGATTTTTCGAGCTAGGTAGCATGGTTAAATTTAATATTGTTCGTCTTGTAGGTCTCTGTGTACAAATTATTAGCATGATTTTTTTTTTTTCAAAAGGATGCAGCTTGCCTCTAGTCCGAGATCGAACTGGATGGTATTGTTCGGCCCGTGGGGGCCCACCACAGGTCCCATTTTGATAATCTGAACCGTTCAATGTGTAGATCTCGTCGAGTGCTATATGACTGTAAAAAATCACGTTAATTGGATATCGATAGCTATCTCTTTAGATTAATTTTTTGTCAACCGTTAATTTGTTTACCGTCCATTTTTTTTATACAAAACTAATTTTATCATATAGCTATGGATATTCAATAAATGTGATTTTTTACAAGCATATAGTATTCAACGAGATCTACACATTTAACAATTCAGATTATCAAAACGGGACTCGTGGTGAATCTCACGGACCAAACAGTATCGTTCAGTCCGATTTCGAACGGGAGGCAAGGTGCTTGCTTTTCAAAAATATGAATGATAAATATGATTGTCAAACAGTAATTTTTAGGAAAATTTACCCATAAGTCCTAGTTTCTGAAAAGTTGAACCATTTAGTCCTAAAAGTTTTCTTATGCTCCATTTAGTCCCATTTGCACATCAATCTAATGTTCGAAACATTAATCTGATGTTCGAATCTAATGTTCGAAACATTAATTTGATGTTTGAAACATTGTAATGGGACCTTTCAGTCTATAAGAAAATTTTAGGACTAAACAGTGTATAAGTTATTAATTTGGAATTTATTGGTGCATCCCCCTAATTTAAAAGATATTGAAAATTATGAGTTTCGCATGCCCAAAATTAATTATATGAACAAAGAAAAAAATAAAAATCACCATATTTGTTTTCAGTTTTTTAAAAATGGTTTTTAGAAAATTTTACTTTCTTATTTTTCGTATTTTTTTGTTTTTACTGATTTTTTTAATTTTTAAGCAATTTTTTTTAATTTTTAGACACACCTAACATAAATACACTTAAAAAGTAAAATATTTGTGAAATTTTTTATAAAAAAAATTCACTAAATACCAAAAATATAAAAAAATATGAAAATTCAGTATATTTTTTATATTTTTGTATATTTATTAATTTTTTAAAATATTTTTTCACAAATATTATACTTTTTAGATACATATAAGTAAGGTACATCTAAAAAAATTTAAAAAATGCTTAAAATTTTAAAAATATTCACTAAAAACAAAAAAATACGAAAAATAAAAAAACACAATTTTTAAAAAACTCAATTCAAAAAACTGAAACCAAATATACTGAATAGTTTTCTAATGTAATTTTTATTTTGGGAAGCTAACTTTTTGGCTAAAAATTGCTAAAAAGACAAAATGCTAAGGGGTGGTTTGGGATGATCTAAATAAGTGTACTTTTTAATTTTTTTATGAAATATGGGTTGGGTATGGATTAAGTTTGAAGTGATGTGTTAGAGAGATGATGTGACTTAAATAAGATGATGTGACTTAAATAGGATAGTGACTTTTTGACTTTTTAACTTTTTTAGATCATGTCAAACAAGACTTTAAATTATATTATTCTCTCTACTTTTTTTTACACGTTTTTTTTTTTTTTTTTTTGTAAAAAATTAAATATTCAATTAAAATTTTCAATTTCTAAACGAATTCTATAGGTCCCCCGTTTTTGTTCGTTTTTCTCATAGGGCATACCTTTTGTGTCTGCTAGCTGTGCATTGTACCAAGTATTTATTTTTGTATTTGTCTTTATTTATTATCATTTAATGTGTGTCCTCTATGTGCTTACAGAGATTAGTTATTTTTTATTGATGGATTGATTAGCATTGTATTAATTTTATCTAGGAAAATGATTTTTTCCCACAAATTTGTCCCCCGAACAGTTCGAAATTTAGAAGAGAAAGAGAAAGAGAGAGAGAAAGAGAAGAAAGGGGAAGAGGAGATGGTAGCTCGTCGCAGTCCTCCGCCTGCCGTCACCTCCGCCCGATCATCGCAGCTCATCTCAACCCCGCCTCCGCCTCTACCTCCGCCTGCCGTCGCCGCCGCCGTTGCCTCCGCCTCTGCCTCGTAGCCCCCGCCTCTGCCTCCGCCCCCTGCCTCTGCCCCTGCCTCTTCCTCCGCCTCCACCCCCGCCTTCGCCTCTTCTTCTTTTTCTTTCTTCTTCTCTTCTTCTTTCTTTTTTCTTCTTTTCTTCTTTTCTGATTGAAAAAAAAAAAAAAAAAAAAAATTCAAAACAACGAAACGACGTCGTTTTGAATTCGGGGGATTTGGGCACCCTCTCTTTCGAGCTACGTAGCACGATTCTTTTATCTATTTTAATTTAATTGTGCATTAGACTATGCCTTTTGAGCTATGAAACTCATAAATTTTATTTTGCCTATCAACTATTTCATATTTCTACTCCAACTATGCTCTGTATTTTAGTTATTTATCCAAATACTATTAACTTTATAGAATGCCACATCAGCAACAAAGATGGAGGGAAATAATCCTAATGATTAAATACATTTTTGCCTAGCCTTGAAGGTTAGCTACATGTAACTAGTGAATGTGAGTTGAACTAAAATGTCTAATCATATGCCTAGTACATTGGAGTTGAAAAAAGTGAGTCATGCTAGACATTTTGACTAACAAGCATTATATACCTAGTGGGTTAGAGATGTTATGCATTCAGGTGAAAAATGATTTGCTAGCCACTTGATCATGTTTATCAACAAGGGCAGTGATAAAGAGCTCTAATACTAGAGTTTTAACGTAAACTCTAGTGAGGTATCAAACAAAAAAAGAAAACAAAAGAAAAAGAAAAGCAAGCCAAAACATTACATCATCATGTGAGACCCACCCAACTAGCCTAGCCTAATTGGGCACCATGCCTTTCTTTGGGCTTAGTCTCAAAGAGATCATGGGTTCAATTCCCCTTAGGGGGGTTGAATTAAAGGAGTGCAAACACTTAGATGCATTGTCAAGGGTAGAGAAATTTTCTTCCATACACCACGCCAAAACAGGGTATTAACGACGATTTTTTTAACGGCGGTAACGAAAATCGCCGTTAAAAGTACTATTAACGGCGGTAACAAAAATCGCCGTTAATACCGCCGTTAATGTATCATTAACGGCGGTTTCGTTACCGCCGTTAAAAAAACCGCCACTAAAGTGTCTTTAATGACGGTAATGAAACCCTCTTTTAACGGCGGTAACGAAACCGCCATTAAAGCCCACTTTTAACGGCGGTAACAAAACCGCCGCTAATGCCCAATTATTACCGCCGTTAATGACGGCGGTCTTTGCCGGCGGAGCTCCGGCGAAACCATCTACAATAAAGTAAAAGTAATGTTTAAATATTTATTTAGGAAATATATTTCATGAAGAGTGGCTATGGTAGAGTGGTTGGTGTAGGTGGATGAGAGGTTGAGGGTTCAAGACTTGGGGAGTGCAAGAAGGAAAAATTATTTTTTGAAAAATTTGAACCTATTTACGGCGGTAAAAAACCGCCATTTTTGGTCCTATATTACCGCCGTTTTTGGTCGATCTTTAACGACGGTAATTTACCTTTTTATGACGGTTGCACTTTTTCCGACACGCGCATAAACGGCGGTAACGAAACCGCCGTTAAAGGCTTTAACGGCGATTTTACAGCCTTTAACGGCGGTAAAAAACCACCACTAAAGCCCAATTTTGGCGTAGTGATAAGTGCTAATTTAACAATTAACAACTAACATTTGTCGATAAAAAAAAATCATGAGAAGCCCACCATTAAAACTCTTAAATTAGAACTCCCAAACATTATTATTATTAACAAACACATTACTCAACTTTAATGTCAAATCAATCCTAAGCACTTTTTATGTCACAAAGAAGAGTTGAGCACAATGTGAGATACTCAATTTAATCAATAAAGAAATATAGAAATATTATTTTATTTTTTTTATAAGTTGATGCAAACCAAAAAAAAAAAAAGGCTTAATTGGAAGTTCATTTTTTTATATTCAGAAAATGTTATAAATCCCAAATTTTCTACTAAATAAATGACTAAATGTCTCACATGGGTGTGGGGTCCACAAAATTGTGGACCCCACACCCATGTGAGACATTTGGTTATTTGTTTAGTAGAAAATTTGATATCCTTAACATTATCTTTTATACTCAACTATGTTAATGAAAATGTCTAATTCGCCCATGAAAATTAGAATCCTTCAAATGTTACTATCAATTGCTTTTAGAAGAAAGGTGCATCTTGTATTCTTACGCTATGTTTGGTTGGAAAATTTAAGAAATTATTTGAAAAAGAAAATGGAAAAGGTAGGTAAAATATGAATAAAATATATTTATATTTCACTTAATTTCACACATATTTTCCTTTTTCATTTCTAAATCCCTTCTCAAATCTTCCAACCAAACACAACATTACTCTATTGGATTTATACACGGATGAGAAAATTGATCTAGAGTATGAGTGTAAAAATGGCTCACGGCCCGTGAACGGTCCGAAACCCGCTTGCAGCCCGAGGTGGGCCTGGCTCGATTAGGTTCGGTTAGGCTCGAGCCCAACCCGAGACCCTGGGCCTGGGTCATCATTTTGAAGTTTGGCCTGCCTGGGCTGGTTTGTGACCCGGTCCATTAGCCCGCTCAAGGGCCCACTCAAAGCTCAACCTAAGACCTGGTTCGTCCAAGGCCCAATGTCATTTTTGGTAAAAAAAATAGAAAAAAAATTTTAAAAATGTTCAAGCCCAATCCAAGCCCGAGCCCAGGCCCACTGTCACTGGCCTCACCAGAGGCCTGAATACCGCCTGAGCCTGAGTCTGAGTTTGGACCTAATTTTCTGGTCCGTGGGTTGACTCGGTCATGTCCAAATTTTGACAAGAACCAGCGAAACCCAACATAGGCCGGATGGATCGGGCGAGCCAGACTTGGCCAAATTTACCCGCGGGGGACATACACACAACTATATTATAATTGATGACTTGGAGATGTGCTTTTCTGAGTCATGACAATGATTAAGTCAAAAGTCCATTAAATCTAGTGAACGAAAAACCAAAAACCAATATCATTTTATGAAATCTCTGGACATTAGTCTTATGATCTTATCTATATTGATAGTAAGTGTAACTTAAAAGTCCATGCATCATACATGTATATATATATATATATGATTGGAGTGGTGACAGTTTAGTAAGTGGTAGAAAATGCGATAAAAAATGTTTCTGTACTATTCTTTTTGGAGCCGTGATAAATAGAAAAGAAATTTTGTATGCAATGTTTTGAAATCTAGGCGTTGACCAAACCAAAAAAATAATCCAGTCAAGGATTATTGGTTTAACCGGACGGCATGTTAACCAGTGGAATCGACCAAATAAAATTACTGACACAGAGTTTTAAAAATCCTATACATTGCACGAAATAAAATTTTAATCACTGAAAGATTTCAATCCTAGTGTGAAAAAATTATGAAAATGCTGTAGTAGTTTAAGTAGTTTAAATTATAAAAATAATTTTAGATCCTTTGTGGTTAAATTGTCAAATAAATTTTATTTTTTATATTTTTTAAAAGATAGAACAAAAAATGAAATAATACTAAACAAATTTGGACTCACATGGCACAAATGAATCTTACTAAAAATAATCAAATGTCTCGTATGGGTGTGAGATTCACAAAATTGTGGACCCCACACCCATGTGAGATATTTAGTCATTTATTTGGTAAAAAATTTGATATCCCTAACATTACCCTTTATACTCAACTATGTTAATGAAAATGTCTAATTCGCCCCATGAAAATTAGAATCCTTCAAATGTTACTATCAGTTGCTTTTAGAAGAGAGGTGCATCTTGTATTCTTACTCTGTGTGTGGTTGGAGAATTTAAGAAATGATTTGAAAGGGAAAATGGAAAGAGTAGGTGAAATATGAATAAAATATATTTATATTTCATCTAATTTCACACATAGTTTTCTTTTTCATTTCCAAATTCATTCTCAAATCTTCCAATCAAATACAACAGTACTCTATTGGATTTATACACGGATGAGAAAATTTATCTAGAGGATGAGTATAGAAATGGCCTGCGGCCCGTGGACGGTTTGAAACCCGCTTGCGGCCCGGGGTGGTCCCAGCCTGATTAGGCTCGGTTAGGCCCGAGCCCAACCGGAGACACTGGGCCTGGGTCATCATTTTGAAGCCCGAGGCTGGCCCGCTCCCCAGCCCATTGGCCCGCTCAAGAGCCCACTCAAAGCTCAACCCAAACCCAAGACTTGGTCCATCCGAGGCCTAGTGTCATTTTTGGTGAAAAAAATTTAAAAAATGTTCAAGCCCAGGCCGAGAGCAGGCCCACCGGCACTAGCCTGGCCCGAGGCCCGAATACCCCCTGGGCCTGAGCCTGGGCCTAATTTTCTGGCCTGTGGGTCGGCTCAATCATGTCCTAATTTTGACAATAACCCACAAGACCCAACATTGGCCGGGTGGACCGGGCCGGGCTAGTCCAAATTTACCCCTAGAGGACATACACACAACTAGATTATAATTGATGACTTGGAGATGTGCTTTTCTGAGTCATGACAATGTATAAGTCAAAAATCCATTAAATCTAGTGAACGAAAAACCAGTATCATTTCATGAAATCACTTCATATTAGTCTTATGATCGTATCTATATTTTGATAGTAAGAGTAACTTCAAAGTCCATGCATCATACATGTATATATATATATATATAATTGGAGTGGTGACAGTTTAGTAAGTGGTGGAAAATGCGATAAAAAGTAATGTTTCTATACTTACTCTTTTTGGAGTCGTGATAAATAGAAAAGAAATCTTGTGTGCAATGTTTGAAATCTAGGCGCTGACCAAACCAAAAAAATAATCCAGTCAAGGATTATTGGTTTAACCGGACGGCATGTTAACTAGTGGAATCGACCAAATAAAATTACTGACACAGTTTTAAAAAACCCTATACATTGCACGAAATAAAATTTTAATCACTGAAAGATTTCAATCCCAGTCTGAAAGAATAATGAAAATGTTGTAGTAGTTTAGGTAGTTTAAATTATAAAAATAATTTTAGATCCTTTGTGATTAAATTATAAAATCAATTTTATATTAGTCCACGTCGTTGTCAAATAAATTTTTTTTGTTATATTTTTTAAAAGATAAAACAAAAAATGAAATAATACTAAACAAATTTGGACTCACATGGCACAAATGAATCTTACTAAATAACAGACAGGATCATTTTGGAATAATTTTAATAAATATATTTTTTTAATTTTTATGAAAAGATATATAAAAAAATAAAGAAATGATGTGACCTAAAAAAATAATAAAAAATATACTAATATAAGATATGCCAAATAATGCCTAGCCACAATGCCTCTCAAACTTGAAAGATCTATCTACCAATAATCATTCCCTCCTATCCTTTTTATCAAGCAAAAATTTAAAAATTAAATTAAATTTTAAAAAAAATAACAATTTCCCAATTGTGTTTGTTATTGGTCTTCAATCCTTGTGTCCAAACAAAATGGTTAACTAAACTTTGCAGGCATGGAGTGTCATGAAAATTCCAGATGGATCACCTCGTCTCAATTTCTTGAATAATAAAAAGAAATAGTGAATTTCAGGGATTGGAAAAGAAACTTGATTCTCAATGGATTCATGAAACACAGTTATTGTTGTCGAAACAGACAATTGCATTATAAGAATTCAATCATAGAGTCACAAATGACAAATTTGATAGGATGGTTACATAAAATTTATTAAGAATTCAAACAATAATAGAGAGAAAATCATGGTATGGTGCCATGCATGAGTATAGGCAGAGAGTGTCCATTTCAACTTCATGGTTTCTTCATTTCCATATTGTTGAGGGAACCAACATTTATGCCACCATTACCACTACCACCAACAGCAACCCCTCCATCACCACCAATACCTCAACCACCACCTCCACCTCCACCTCCACCTCCACCTCCACCAAATCCTTCACCACCACCTCCCCCAATTCCATTGCCACCACCCCCTCCGAATCCTCCTCCTCCACCACTACCTATTCCACCACCAACGCCTCCTCCACCACCACCACCTACGCCCCCACCAATGCCCCGGCCACCACCAACACCTCCACCACCTATACCACCACCAACACCTCCTCCAGCACCACCACCAACACCTCCTCCAACACCACCACTACCTACACCACCACCGATACCCCCGCCAGTACCGATACCACCACCAACACCTCCTCCAACACCACTACCACCACCTATGCCCCCACCAATACCCCCACCACCACCACCGCCACCACCAATACCTCCTCCAACACCACCACCACCTATACCACCACCAACACCTCCCCCTATTCCACCACCACCACCACTACCACCACCAATACCCCCGCCACCACCAACGCCTCCTCCAACACCACTACCACCACCTATGCCCCCACCAATACCCCCACCACCACCACCGCCACCACCAATACCTCCTCCAACACCACCACCACCTATACCACCACCAACACCTCCCCCTATTCCACCACCACCACCACTACCACCACCAACGCCTCCTCCAACACCACTACCACCACCTATGCCCCCACCAATACCCCCACCACACCAACGCCACCACCAATACCTCCTCCAACACCACCACCACCTATACCACCACCAACACCTCCCCCTATTCCACCACCACCACCACCACCACCAATACCCCCACCACCAACACCTCCTCCAACACCACTACCACCACCTATGCCCCCACCAATACCCGCCAGTACCACCTCCTCCACCAACGCCTCCTCCAACACCACCGCCTCCCCCTATTCCACCACCAATGCCTCCTCCAATACCACCACCACCACCTCCTCCAGATCCACCACCAACTCCACCTCCAATTCCTTTGCCTGTGCCACCCCCTCCTCCAACACCACCACCTCCCCCTATTCCACCACCACCACCACCTCCTCCAACACCGCCACCACCCCCAATTCCTTTGCCAATGCCACCTCCAGCTCCACCACCAACTCCACCTCCAATTCCTTTGCCTTTGCCACCCCCTCCTCCAACACCACCGCTCCCCCTATTCCACCACCACCCCCCCAATTCCTTTGCCAATGCCACCTCCAGCTCCACTGCCAACTCCACCTCCAATTCCTTTGCCTTTGCCACCCCCTCCTCTACCACCAACACCACCACCTCCCCCTATTCCACCACCAATACCTCCTCCGGTACCGCCACCACCCCCAATTCCTTTGCCAATGCCACCTCCAACTCCACCTCCACCTCCACTCCACCTCCAATTCCTTTGCCTTTGCCACCCCCTCCTCCACCTCCACCTCCACCTCCAGCCCCAACACCACCATGACCACCTCCTCCAATCCCTCCCCCATGACTAATTCCACCCCCTCCATAATGATGCTTTTTCTCCTTCTTGTGGTGTTTTCTGCCACCACCACCATTGCCACCTCCAGCACCGCTACCCCCACCAATGCCACCAGCACCACCTCTGCCACCAATCTGACCACCTTTTCCAACACAATCAGGTTTTCCTACACCACTACCAGGCTCTTCATAACTAAAACCATACGCCACTTCTTTACCAAAACTGAATGAGTGCCCAAGAGTTGAACCTTTCCACCCACCGCCACCGCTAATCCAACTCAGGTTACCATCAAGGATCCATTCTGGTTTTTTCATTTTCTCACCATTTTTCTGCTGTAATTTCCTACCCTCAATACAACCCACAACCATGAAACACCACACCACCACCAAAAGGCACCTCCCAGACATTGATGTCCCCACGAGTACACAAACTTCACACCACAGAGACAGTGAGATAAGACTACTTCATGGCTTTATATAGAAGAGAACACGCACTTAATTTACTACTCCTGTGAAGGTAAGCCCACTTGTCAACTAATTTTCACTTTTCCTATGTATTTCCCTCCCTCTTTCTTTCACAATGTCACATATCGACAAAAAATATTTAAAAGTTACCAAAATTTTGAATTTGTAATTTAGGGGTTGTTTGGAATTGATTTTTTTGGTAAATATTTGTTGACTTTAGAGATTTGAGATTGGTTTTTTTAGTGCCTTTTTGTTAGTTTTTATTTTTATTTTTATTTTTAGTGATTTTTTTTAATTCAAAAAATTCTACACTTTTAGATTCTACTCAACTAAATGGACTGAAAAAGTAAAACTTTTTTTTTGAAAAAGGTCCAAAAGTAACATTTTTTTTTTTTTTTTTTTTTTTAGATTCATCCAAATATGGTGGAACTAAAACTGGCCTCGTTTGGGAACACGCTAATTTAGTAACTTTTTAGTTATTTGGCTAAAATATGAGCTAAAAAAAATTAGTATGTTTGGGATGACATTTTGGCTTTTTACGAAAATATGTGCAAAAAGTAAATAGAAAAGAGAATCTTTGATTTTTGGTATGGATTGTTGGCTTTTTAGTTTTTTTAGTGACTTTTTGACTAAAAAAGCCATTTGCCAAATGAGGCACTAAAACAAAAAATCGACATAACTTATTTAAATTTTTGTAAAAAAAATGCGAATTATTTATTAGTTGTATGCCAAACTAAATATTTTTTTTTCATTTTTAGTGAATTTTTAAAAACAAAAAATAAAAAGTTTTAGACTTTTAAAATCTAGTAGACTAAACGAACTAGAAAAATTAAAAATATATATGTTTTACAAAAAATTTAAAAAAATCACTAAAGATGAAAAAAAAAAAAAAAAAAAAAAGAAAAAAAAAAAAAAACAAATTTTAACACAAGTACTTTTTTTTTTTTAGTATGTAGCATTATTGGATCTTTCTTAAAAAATAGTAATAATAAAAAATAGTATGGTTGGGAGGTTGTAATTGCTTTGCCACTGCGTTTTCAACACTCATCCAGCTTGTTTACCTTACCTCCTATGTATTTACGTGACTAGGCTATATTTGCATTCATGGCGACCGTTATTCTCTCTCTCTCTCTCTCCAAGTGGTGATTCCCTAGACTCATGCATTTTGTAACGATAATGCTACGTACCTTAAATTTTGTGGCTTAAAAGTGGCTCAAATGGCCAAAACGACATCGTTTTGAGTACAGAACAACATAAAAATGGTCAAAACGACGTCGTTTTGGCAATTTAAGCCACTTTTGAGCCACAAAATTTGAGTTACGAGACATTTTTCATTTTGTAATTAATATCATCATCTGTTAGCATATTAATCAATGTATCAATTGATGTGTACAGTTTTATTCTAATACAATATAGTATAATATATACTAGTTTATCGTCCGTGCTATGCACGAGATAATTATAAATATTTATATTTGTTTTAGATTTTTTTTTAATATATAAATTATGTTTTTTAAAGATTTTTTATAAAAATAATTTAACAGTTTTATCACTAATCATATTGTATGGGAGAAGTTGAAAATGGTATTGCAGTAACTATGCACGAGTTGTATCTATAATTATCTGTATGAGGGGATTTTAAATGCTGATTAGAGAATTTTAACCAAATCAATAAATGCATGCATGTGGAAAGACACGTGAATTGAAAAAAGATAATAAATGCTGATCAGGGAATATATATGTGAATTGTAATTTTTAAATGTCTTTTTTTTTAAATGTCTTCTTTTTTTTCTTCTTTTTTATATTATATTAAAGTTTAATATTTTGATAATAATCATATGTGTTGGACTTTTTAATGAATTAAATGTCTTTTTTTTTTATTATATTAAAGTTTAATATTTTGATAATAATTATATGTGTTGTACTTTTCAAAGAATTTTTTTTATACTTGTTCTTAATGCATTAAAATGTTATTATGAGAGATAATAATCATATGTGTTAGGACTTTTCAAGGAATTCATATGTGTTGGACTTTTCAAGGAATTTTTTTTATACATTAAAATGTTATTATAAGGGTAAGGCTTGGGGGTTGTGAGAAATTAATAAATGCTAAGGTTTTTTTTTTAAATCAAAAAATCAAGAAATTTAGATTGGGATATTGGAACTCCCACAAAACTTGTGGGTTAGAGATAGATATAAATAAATAGATAGATATAGATATAGATATTTATATTTGTTTTAAATATACAAATTATTTGTTTTGGAAAAAGTAGTACAGTAATTATGAGAGAAATCAAAAAGTCTTGTGAAGTCTTGTGGGTTGAGAGAAGTTAATAAATGCTGAGGTTAATTTTTTTTTTAAAAAAATAAAAAATTAGAAAATTAAGATTGGCATATTGGAGCTCCCACAGGCCTTGGAGGTTAGAAACCCCCTTTTGCTTAATATATAGTATAGATTGTACTAATATATTGGTGTGAATAGCTTTATTCTAATACAAAACTAATAAAATTATATCATATCATCTGTTAATACATTAATTAGTATACCAATTAATCTGTATAGCTTTATTCTAATACAATATAATATAGCGGCGGTACCACATACACCAATTAGTGTACTAACTAGAGTGCACCAATATTAGTTATAATATTATTATTGACCACACTCATTATACAAAGTACAAGTATCAAAAATATCTTAAATTATGTTATATCATCAATTGATATACTAGTTAATACACTAAATAATACATATAATATTGTTCTATAGTATAGTATTGCCATTGTCGCTTTCCCTTTCCAAGTGGTGATTCCCTAGACTCATGCATTTTGTGATTAATACTATATAGTACAGTATTGCCATTGTCACTTTCCCTTAGTGCCAGGCAACTGAGGCCTTTCCTTGCAAAATGGGAAAAAAATGGAATTTAGATGAGGAGAGATGGTAGTTGATGATGAAAAAGAAGGAATCAATGAATAATAATGACTGCAAGAATTTCATGTTTACACTACTTGCCATTCCCCACAGTTGAGGCAAGCGATGCTTCACAAGATGCATTAATTGGTTTGAGAAATTATATAATAAAAAAATAAAAAAAATTAAGATTTGATTATTGTAACAAAATAAATTTTGAGTTTTTTAATTTTATCAATTAAAAACTTAGGTTACGTTTGGTAGATTTTTGTAAATATGATTTGAGAGTATGAGTTGTAATTTGAGTTTGTGAGTTGTGGAATTATGATTTGAGTGCAGAAAATTTGTTTGGTTATGGTTTTTGAATAGAGTGTTGAATTGAGTTTTGAAAGTTTGATTTGACATGTGAAGTAAGAAAATTTGTTTGGTTATGAGTTTTAGAAAGAGTTTTCAAAACTTAATTCAAATTGTTATAACTCATAACAAAACACACTACTTTCACACTATTGAAAATTATGATCAACACTCATAACCAAACTCTTTTTAAAATTCAATTAAAAAAATTTATTATTAACAAAAAAAACATTAATCAATTTTTTAATTGAAAATACTACAAAGGAAATAACTTTTTTTCAAAATAAATATTCAAAAAAATTAAATCATAAATATTTAAATAATTTAAATAATCTAAAAAATTTAATTAGTAAAAAATTAAAATAAATATTCAAAAAATTTAAATAGTAAAAATTTAAATAATTTAAAATGTTAATATTTTAAATTTAATAACAACTCTACACTCAAATCGTAACCAGACACATAAAACAAAACTCAATTAAGAAATTATTTTTAAAATTCATAATCAAACACATAACTCGAAACTCCATACTACTTTCACAACTTTACACTCAAATCGTAACCAAATACATAACAAAAAAATTAAAATATTTAAAAATATTTTTATAAAATAGAGTTTGAATTTATTTTTATAAAATATTTTAAAATTTAAAAAATTAAAATCGTAATATTTTGAAATTAAAATATTTAAAAATATTCAAAGAATTAAAAAATTAAAAAAATCGTAACATATTTAAATATTAAAATATTTAAAATCTTAACAAAATTAAAATATTGATTTGAATTGAGTTTTGAAAAGAGTTTTGAGTTATGTGTTTGGTTATGAGTTTTGAAAAGTAATGATTACGTTTTAAATTGAGTTTTGAGAAATGGATGTAGAATTATGATTTGAAAGCTCAAAACAAACAACACACTCAAATCAATGAGTGGAACTATAATTTGAGAGTTGTGCCAAACGGAGCCTTAATCTTTTGATTTATTTTCAATCTAAATTAGTTATCTATTTTCGTCAAGTAAAACCGGAAAAAAATATTTTACTCATTAACTCATTAAAAAAATATATATTTTTGACATTTTATATGTACTTATATTGAGTTTAATTCAAATTCACATTTCGATATTTTGGACATTTCAATTCAAATTCACATCAATGATTCGAACCATTTATTTTGTAGGTCTCGTAATGAAAGTCATCCATGTAAAAAATTAATTTTATCGGATATCTGTAAATACAAGAACAAATCACATTTTATTTTATAAATTGAATAGTCAATAGTATTGTAAACTTAAACCATTCATTTTATAAAATAAAACGTGATTTATTTCTGTATTTTGATAAATCTAATTTTTTATATGAATAATATTACTATAAAGCCTATGAAATAGACGGGTTGGATCATTAAAGTGAATCTGAATTGAAACTCATAAAAGAAGTATGAATAAGTATGGAGAGAGGAAGTATGGAGAGAACTTATCCCAAAAGTAAAAAACAAAAAAGAGAGCAAAACAAAACAAAATAATATTAGCTCTGTTTTGGTATTTTTAAATAATTGTTTTTCATTTTTACTAATAAAATGGTGGACAAAGATTCTGATAAACTGGACATTATACCCTAGAGTTGTTTGGTTTTCGGTTGGGTTATGGCCAAGGCCAATAGAGTGAGGGCCCATAAATAATCTAATTTTGAGTTTTACAGTAAAGGTTTAGGCCCAAGTCTAGCCCATTTAAGGGATTTTACCTTCTAAGAACATATGTGATCATTCATCAAATCTTTCAATAAATTTAAATTTTGATAAATGTAAAATCTAATTCATTCATTAAAATTATATCAAATTAAGCTTTTATTAAAACATTTATAAAATGAGGAATGAATTAAATTTTTTATCAAATTTCCAACAAATTTGATGAAATTGTTAAAAGATAAAATATCGGAGATGATTTGTTATAAGCCTTGTATGAGAGGGTTCAAGAAAGTAGTTGGAAAATTTGAAGATCTTTGAAGAACAACTTCGAATTCTCTAGAATATTATGAGAGGCTTAGATTCTTCAATAGTCTCAACTCAAGAACACAAGAGTAAATGAGATGATGGAGATAAGATATTGGGTGAAGAAGAAAGCAAAATGGCTAGAGAAAGAATAATGGCAAGGCTCTCCCATGGATCTCCCACTTTCACTCTCAAGATTGATAATGGAGATGGGAAATTAGTTCTTTCCCAAGAGTCATCTCTCCAAAATCCATCCCTTGTAAAGCTATGGGTGGGTGCTATTTATAGGCACCTCATGATGTAGGATGGAGCCCATGTGCAAGGCACATGAGGAATATTCTCTCTAACCACTTTGTCCGAGGAGGTGACCTCTCCGAGGATGAGAAAAATCCCGAAGAGGAGATCAACCCCTCGGCGAACCCTTCTTCTTAGCCACACCTAACCAATGATGCCCAATCATCCCAAAGGGTCAGGGGTAGTCCCAAAGGACGTCCTGCCGCATAAGGGTCAGGGGTAGTTCAAGAGAACGCCCTGCCGCAAATATTGCCGAGTCTCAGGGACCCCCTAGATCGTGCCACCTCGACCCGGGTATAGGCTAGTTTAACCGAAGAGTGAATTTATCTCCACTCACTGTCCTTGAGATCGGGTCCTTTGTTCGAACTCCATTACACCCATGGTTCTGGTGCGTAGATTCCGGAAAGCTCTGAGCTCGCAAGTGTTCTGGGACTCATTAACGAAGCGACTTCTAGATTATGTCTGAATCCGTTCGAAGCCAAGTGCTTCGGACCTCTAGGTTCGTGGATCTGAACCCTTTCGAGTCCGAGTGCCTCGGATCTCTAGGCTTGCTTAATACCCTTTCGAGTCCGGGCCCGAGTAAGTCTCTAAGTTCGTAAATCCGAACCCTTTCGAGTCCGAGTGCCTCAGATCTCTAGGCTTGCTTAATACCCGTTCGAGTCCGGGCCCGAGTAAGTCTCTAGGTTCGTGGATCCGAACCCTTTCGAGGCTTAGAGCCATTCAGCCCGTTTGACGGCGATAAATCCGGGCTCACCAATCTTGGACTTGCGATAAATTCGGGCCCACTAATCTTGGGCTATTGGGCCTAAATAATTTAGTGGGCTCAAATTAGCCCTTCTTACAAACCTAATTTGATTAAAGGAAGTTTTTGGGACATGTTAGATACTTTTAAAAAGATTTGATGAAAAGTTGGATTCCCATCTTTAGAATGAGTTATATCAAATCAAGTTTTTGATCTAAATTGTTAAACAAATTTAATAAAACAAAAGATAAATATTTGGATATACTTTTATATGACAAAAAGTGATAAAAGTTACACTAAATTGTTTTGTCAAGTAAAGTAATAAATTTTAAAATTTATTCAATCTTGATTTACTAATTTAACGAATCAAACAAAAATTCAAACTTAAATAACTCGGTTGGTTTTGTGACCATTATCACAGGGGCCTCAGACAAGACAAAGTTGAGCCAAAGTAGGTGGCACCTCCTCTATCCAAATAGCTTGGTCTTCAAGATTTACCGCCATCCAAGCGAGGCAGTGCGCTACAAAATTGCCTTGACGTTTCACATGCATTGCCAATGACTGATCAAAATGCCGAAGACCATCTCGAATAGAGTTCACGGTATGGCCATAACATGCAAAGCATTGAGAAGATGAATTGGAGGCAGTGACAATACTCAACGAATCCCTTTGAAAATGCACCCGACGGAGCCCCAAGTCACGATCAAAGACAATCACACTATACATGGCAAGAGCTTCCAAGCTATCAATGTCAATCACGCCTGCAATCCTCCTAGACAAAGCAGCAATAATGTCTCCATGGTAGTCACGAACCACGACCCCAAATACCCATGGCCTTATGACTCTTAAACACAGCTCCATCAAGATTGACTCTGTAGAAATCCATAAGGGGAGGACACCACCGTAACAGATGAGAATGAGACACCGCAACAAGGTATTGAGCCGATTGAAATTCATGGAGGTACCCCACAGCAATGCTAGCAATGGAACGTTGGTGTTTCCTACTTTTCGATCTTTCTTTTTTCTCTCTTTCCCCATCCTCCTTTAGATTTTATTTTATTTACTAGTCAGGCTATTACTGTCTTACATTTTCCATCGTTGAACTCAAATTTTTAAGATTTGATTTCAGATCTTTTTACAATCCGAAAGTCAATACTGGATATCCCATTTGTTTGATGCTAAGCGATCATATCAACCTCAATATTCTATTTTGAAAAGCAAATGTAGAGTCTTAGATTCCAAGTTCAAGGTTGAGAAGTAGTGGAGCTTTGGATGAGTTCAATGGCATCTTGAATCTGATTTTTTTTTTTATTGATTTTCTTTTTTTTTTTAGTTTGTTGATGAAATAATCTTTCATTTATGGACGTTTGTTTCCCTCCTTTGTGGGGGTCTTTTCTTCTCTTCTATAGAGGTTTGAATCCTTTATTCAGTAAAGATTTTTTCCCCTTTTGAGGTCTTGTGATACAGATGTACCACATTGATCTAATATTTTATTAATTTTGTAATGAAGATTTTCTTTCAATCTTTGAAAAAAAAATAGTGCTTGACCACGATAACTAGCAAGTGCAGTGGTGTATTGTAGCATGATCTTCTTACAAACAGCCACGTCAGATCAGTTCATGCTGACCTGAAAAGTCTCCAGCCTTCCAAACGTAAAAGTCAAACACTAAACAGTACCAACCAACCAACCCCTGCGCACTTTAGTATCACTGACACACACCATCACCAAATGTTCTTCATCCACACCCCTGTCTCTCACCCCCACTTCACCAAACCCTAATTCTAGGGTTCAATACTCCGCAAATTCTGTTCGTATTCTCTCATTCATCCTCAATTCAGTCTCAATCTCTCAAAAAATCAGCACAGTTTGAGTTCTATATTGTCGATTGTTTTCGAACTCGTTTGATTCAAGGTAAAAATTAGGACTTTTCTGTGTCCTCAATCTCTCTCTATATATATAAATGGATGACACTGAAGATGATGCTAGGTATCCACCGAAACACTACGTAAATCATTCCTCAACCTATAACGTTTCTTCGATTCGCTCAAAGCATTCCAATCGAAACCCCTCTTATCCAATCACCAGTGATTATCGCGATGAATATGAAGATGACGAGTTAGCTGAAGAAGAAGAAGAAGAGAATCTCGAATTGGACGGTCAAGATGATGATGATGATGATGATGATGAAGAGGATATTGAAAATGGGTTCGGCGATGAGTCGGAGAGGCGGCAGAAGAAGAGAAGGTTGGAGAGTTTGGTTTCGAATTACGAGTTTGTTGCTCGAAAACCATCCTATGTTGTTAGGAATTCATCGGTGGATTGGACAGAACACGCCACCTCTGTGTTGCTAGAGGCTTGGGGAGGTAGGTATTTGCAATTGGGGAGGAAGAGTTTGAGTTCTGAGGATTGGCAAGAGGTGGCTGAGAAGGTTTCCGAGGAATCGAAGGTGGAATGGACTGACACGCAGTGTCGAAACCGGTTGGATACCTTGAAGAAGAAGTATAAGAAAGAGAAATCGAAAATGGAGTCAATGGGTGGATATACTAGCAAATGGGTTTTCTTTAAGAAAATGGATATGTTGTTGAATTCATCATCATCATCATCAAGGCAACAATGTGGGTTGCCTTGTGGGGTTGATTCTGGGGAGTATGTGTTTATGAATCCAAGAGTTTATTTGAATCGGTCGAATGGGTTGGATGAGATGAGGGATAGTCCTGATGAGTCAGAGTCGTTGTCTGAGGACGATGAGGATTTGGATGAGCTTCCTCCTAAAAGGAAAGGGTTTAGAGGAGAGGGCAATGATGGGTCATCGTTTAGGTTGTTGGCCAATTCAATTCAGAAGTTTGGGGAGATTTATGAGAAGATCGAGGATAGTAAGAGGCAGCAAATGATGGAGTTGGAGAAGATGAGGATGGATTTTCAAAGAGAATTGGAGGTGCAGAAGAAGCAGATTCTTGAGAGGGCGCAAACCGAGATTGCTAAAATACGAGAAGGAGACGATGAAGAAACTGATGTTTCTGCAGAGAATCTGAGTGTTTAATTTAGGTAGCTTTCTACCCTTTATAGTACTATTTGTATAAAGTCAGTTTGGAATCAATGGGTTTGCTATTGTTGTTCTAGTTGTTCCTATTTATGTGGGTCCTTCTATAGAAAAGTATTGTGTTGATTTGAGAAGTAATATATCACAAGACGTCATTTATTAGGAGTAATAAATCAGGAAAACTCATTGCTTCGTAATGCTTTGTTTTATCCCAAATCTTGTTATTGCCATTAAATTGTGGGACTCAACTCCGAGTACTATTATTTTGGTAAAAAAATTCCCTCTTTGGGTGCTGACATTGAATATCTAAATAATAATAAAAGACTGTGATTGCGAGCATATGGTCAGATGTGTGCTCTGATGGATAGGAAGAATGGTAATCTTGTTCTCTCTTTTTTAATCAGATAATAATATTTAGAAAATGTTAGTTAAAAGGCTTATGCCTTGTATTATAAGGCTTGGGCTCATCTTTTAAAATGAAATAAAAATTATGGAATGCCTTGCCTTGAGCTTTTTGACTTGTAAACATTGGCTTTAATTGGGCCCTTAAGTGTAAATTTTTAATGGAGAATTTTTACCCTTTTGTTGATAATATATTTGTTTTCCTTAAATTCATTTCCGTCTATAAATGAAAGCAAGAAAAGAAAAAAGGAAGGTTTATCTGTATTCAATGAAGGAGAAGAATACCTTAAGCTATCAAAGGATTACCCTGTCTGCTAGGCCACCACTACAATTGTGGAGCTTATCAAGAACCATACAGAAGGGTACAGTTGGCTGTAGGTGTTGAGAATTTGCTAAAAATGGAAAAATTACATTCCCTTTTTCAGTGATCTTTTAGAAAAGAGAACATTTTGGAAGCCTTTTACCAACTGAAATTTAGTCAATGGCATTTGCGTTAGTGGGTTTGAATGTTGTCTAGGTGTGTTCACAGTGTGGTTGTAATACAAACAGACATCGTTAATTCTATGTTTGGTATAAGGTATGGAAAGTAAGGGGCTTATGGGGAAGGAGGATTGATGGAAGAAGAGAACCTAGGGAATAAATTGTCTTCCCTTGAATTATTCCCTAATTTTCATTAAAAGTAAGGAGACATTGAAGATCATTTCACATTTTTAAGAAGAGCAAGAGTTCTTTCCTTCCCTCACCCATTTAACTTAAGTTGAATCAATTTTTGTGGGCCTGGGTGGATTGCTCTTATTTTCTCTTTTCTCTTCCATTCCCTCATCCCTCCTACCAAATGAGGATAAGTGTCCCTCCTCACCTCCTTTTCTTTTCCCATCTTTCCCCCATACCAAACATAGCATAAATGATTACACAATTCAAAGGAAGTTATATGGGTGCCTTGGTAAGTTGCAGCAAATGTTTTTGGACTCCATTTAATGGAAAATCATACTTCCCTTTGATTTACTTAAAGAGCTATTTTACATGGCAACAACATAGTTAATCAGAGATTAATATTGATCAAGGTGTTTTGTTCTGCAACCTACCAACATTTATTTGTCCAATTAGAAATAGACTAATATAGAAATGCCCTTGTACTAGTTGGAATCACTGAAGAGGAAGATGTCACTGATATAAAATCCCTGTAAAAAGAAAGTGGAAGGACTTCCTTAATCAATTAGTGCTTTTTTCGAATGTTCCCATGCATTAAAATTATACTTCTTGCATGTTGACACTCAAAAGCTTATGGTTTTGAAATTACTAATAATAAGAACTTGACTGCAGGAGTTGCATTCTAACATTGATACTCATAGGTATGCCACTGAAGATAAAAGCAAACGGCGTGGCACATTTAACTCATAAACCACTTAAATGCATTAAATTTGAAAAGAGGGTGTTTATCATAATTCTTTGGCAATGCATGTCATAGCTTTTTTTGTTTTTCTTTTCTTTTTTTTTTTTTTTTGAAGTAGAGGAGGGCCACCAAGAACTAAATAATTTTTCCTAACAAACGTAATTGGTAATTGATGAAAAATTAGGATCTTAGGGTGACTCTGTAGTGTGTAACATGGTTTCATTTATTAATTTATTTATTTAATTTTTTACTTTGAAGGGGAAGGGGCGGCCCTGGCAGACAAAAGCAGAGACATCTTCCTATTTTTACTTGTATCCCTGTAGGTAGTTGGAATGAATAAAGTTCATGCTTAGAAAACTTGTAATTGAGAGGATCTAATATCACCTGATCCTGTTGGTTCTTAGCTTGCATTATTCTCCATGTGGTGACATTTTGATGTTCTCAATAATGTTTCAACGTCATACCAGATCAAGAAAATGGCAACAATATTTATGAGTGACCATTTCTCAAAATATTTTATCTGCTTTTGTTGGTTACTAAATTTGTTTCTTGGGAAATTATTAATCTGACAACTGATGATTTTTACAGTCTTCAATGTTATATAGAGTTCCTGATCGATCTTTTATTAGTGCCACAAATTATTACTATGTTTCCAACTTTTCAATGGAAAGAATTGGGGTTTTAGTACTGTTTGTTTTATATGGTAGTTGAGGTCTGAAGGGCATTTTGCTCAACATAGTGTGTTTTTTTTTTGGGTTCCGTTTTTCCAATTGTTTTCTTGAGCTTGTTGTACCATTTTTTAGATGTACCAACTTAAATTTGTAGGTAGTAATTTTATTTAGAAATAAAATTTATATTACATAGAAGATTCTGGTTAACCTGAGTAAGTGGAGTTTTTTTAGTATTCTACACTGACATTTATTATTATTGTCTTTTTATTTTTTTAATTTTTTTCCTTATGTGGTTCTTGTATCAAACTTATTGTACTCTTTTTTGGATAAGTTTCCACAAAATGTAATGTCAATAACAAATTTTAAATATACAGATTATCAGCAGGTTAGAAGTTTAAGCTGGAAGATGACGATGGAACCTGCTGTAATTCTTGAGGAAGAGACATTTGCTATCATCTTAGTGGAAGCAGGAGTAGACGGTACAAATTCTTGTGAAATCTCGGGGTTTTTTTATGTAATGTGCTATGCATGGATATATATATATTAACTACGCATCATTATTATTGTTATATTTTTTTACTGAAAGTCAATGATTTGTAACTTGTTGGCTTATGAATTCATAATCTGAGTTTTTCTTCGTCTCGGCCTCATATTAATGAATTCTCTGACCCTCAAATATGAATAAATGCATAATTGAGCTTCTATTATTATCATCTCTGTTGAACCATGGGATTTGAGATTTATCTGTCGAAACTTTCTTTCTGATGAGAAAATTTGGCTCCCAACATGATTTCTCATAGGGTTAGGAGACAAGTGTAGCTCTGTTGAACCCTAGAGATTTCTGTTGTTGGATTCATTGTTAGTTGGAAAGTTGTAGCAATAGAGACATGGTGCAGAGGAACTTTCATTTTTCAAACTGTGAAAGCTTTAGTGTTGATTGAATAATTTAAACATATCTGTTTTATATGTGTCTTGAGTAGTTCAACTGTCTCTTTCTTGTCTTAGAAAATGAACATATGAAAAGCACCTTCTCCTTTTACTTGGAAAAAGAACAGGAAATTGCACACTCAGGCTCCATGATGGAAATTGCTTGGTTAAGTTTTTGTATTCTTCATGATTGTTTCAAAGGTGAAAATATGTTGTGTTGGATTGATAATTCTTATGACTACCATTTTTTAGATTGTGTTTGGATTTTAAATTTGTGGGGGTAATCAGAAATAGAGAAGGGCATAAAAGAAATGGAGTAATAAAATGTTTGGTTGTATTTTCGTTTTCTATTTTCATTTTTTGGAAAACAAGAAAATTTATTTGGAGTACCATTTTGAAAAAAAACTATTATTCATAATTTTATTTTATTTTTTTGGAAATAAATTGTTTTTTGTGAAACGCCAAAAAGCAATTTTCAAAGATTGCTTTTTGCACAAGAGTGAAAACAATACAACCACCACCATGGGTGCTTTAGAACTTTTTTAATGTTTTTGGAAATGAAAACACAACATCTGTTTCTCTTTTTTGTTTCAATTTTTTTTTTTTTTTTTTCCTACAAATTTAAGATCTAAACACAATATTGCAGCTTGGCATGACGGTAAAGCTTGCAGTTAGTGGCCGTAGTAGTGTGGGTTTGAGTCGTAGATATAACCTCTCCATATATAGGGGTAAGGTTACATACATGTTGCCTTCCTCGGAACCTACTTTAGAAAGAGTCTTGTATATTGAATCACTTTTTTCAAATTTTTAATATTCAAAATAACCTCAAATTTTCGAAAAATAGCAAAATGATTCTTTCAGAATATGGAGTACCATGTTCATTCTCTGTCATAATATGGAGTTCCAGGGTTTACATGTATAATAGAAAACAACATTCATGACAGTGTCCAAAACAAGCACCAAAGAGTACATAGAAACCAAAATAGGGCCTTCCCACAATCTCATCCCTCTACATACCCTAAACTCAAACAAACACTCAACTAACCTAAAACCCACATTGCTCAACAGAGTCATAACTAGGGCTGTTTGGCCCCTCCCCTTCATTATACTCCTAGCCTTCATCAATGACTCTAACCCAAAACACTCACCCTCCAATACAGACAAAACCCTAGCTAAGTTACCCACAACCATAACATGTGCAAAAGCCACACAAAAGGGTACCCCCAAAAACCCTAAGGCTCCCCAGAATCCGAATGCCCTAGAACATAGCCCACAAGCAAACAATACCTTTGGCAGAATAGCCAAACCGAAAACCAAGACTCCGAAGAGGCCTAGTACAGTCAAGAACTCCCAAAAACTTGTGTGAAGAAGCTTGACCCAAGCCAATCCACTTCTTGTCAATATCCTTCTTCCATTGAGGTTGATTCCAGTGTAGCTATCTGAAACTGCTTGAATGGTGGCGGCTCTGCCAAGGAGAGAGAAAGTGATGGTTGAAGGGAGGCAGATCATGATGTGGACAAGGGTTTTGGAGAGTAGCTTCAGCAGTGGCAAATGGCCATTTTGTCCAAGTAAATGGTTTGTGAGGTTAAGCATGGAGAAGGGTATTTGTGGAAAATTGTGGATGAGGAAGTGAGAGATGAAGAGAGAGATTGGGAGGGGTGAGAAGAGGAAGATGGAATGGAAATAGGTAGTGTGAAGAAGTATAATTCTGATTGATTCTCTGAAAATTTGAGCTGTGTCATGATTTGATTCAAGGGCTTGTGTTCTTCTTCTTGGCATTCTGTGAAGAAGAGTGAAAAATTGTTTGAGATGAAAGAAATCTCAGCCTGTTTGGTTGTAGATTTTAGTTGATATAAAAAGGCCTCATGGTTAGCACTTTAGGATTTAACTAAGGTTTTTGGTTGCTTGCTTGCTAATATTTCATGATTGAAGAGGTTTGTTTTGAGGGTGGTCGTATCATATCATATTAACAGTCCTTTTTCTTATTCGTGGCTCTTTGGGTTATCTTTTAATGCTATCAATCACGAGGATATAGAAAATTGTAGGAGATTTTTTATTATTATTTTTTATTAGAGATGATTTCATACGTTTTTTATATCTTGGATGTGAGTAGAGATCTACAAATTCATACTCAAATCTAACATTTAAATACAATCTTAACCAATCGAAGCTAGTTTAGTTGATCAGAATCTTTGCATTTATCTTCTCATTTCTAAATTATGGACTATAATGTACCACAAAAAATATAAATCCTTAATTTACTCGTGACGGAACAGTTGTCAATTATGTAAAAATCTTTTAAAATTTTGATCACATGCTTGCTTATTAAAGGAGTGGTGCTACAGGGCCCGAAAACGGGATGCCCCGAATGCTCCGAATTTTTTTTTTTTTTTTTTTTTTTGTCTTTTCAGCAGAAGAAAGGAGGGAGGAAGACGAAGGGGGGAAGGGGAGGGGGAGGAGGAGGAGGGGGAGGAAGGACTGGAGGGGCCTAAAATATGGAGGAGGAGGACGCGATCGGCGGCGATCGGCACGATCGGAGGAGGAGGACGGCGACGCGATCGGCGGAGGCCGACGATCGGCACGATCGAAGGAGGAGGACGGCGACGCGATCGGCGGAGGCCGACGCGACCTCTCTCTCTTTCTCTCCCTCTCCCTCTCTTTCTCTCCCTCTTCCTCTGCAACTCAGAGTTGCAGAGGTTCAACAATGGCGGAAGGGAAAAAAAAAAAAAAAAAAACGGAATGCCCAAAACGACGTCGTTTTGGGCATTCGAGCCAACAGTATTCGGGCCCTCAAACATTTTCCCTTATTAAAGCTAGCTAATGATGTGAGTATGTGCCTATCCAAGCTCTTGTTCTTTCGAAGGTTCAATCTGGTAATTCTTAATTTTGTTTTTGTCTTCCCCTCTTGAAAAAAAAAAAAAAAGGCTAGCTAATGATGCGAGTAAAAAAAAGTTTTGAGAAATAGGTTAAATGCTGATTTTTTTTTTTGAAAAAAAATGTAAAAAGAATGGAGAGGTAATGTTATAAAAACAATTAAAAAGTTAAAAAGTTAAATTTGAATCATTTTGTCAAAACAGGCCATAGGATTGGAGTTATAGACTAGAGGGTCTATATATTGACAATGGTTATATTGCACTCGTTTGGGAAGAAGGGTTGGGTTAGGTTTGGTCACAAAAAGATAAAATAGGTTTTTTAGCTTAGTAAGACAAAACATCATATTCAATCCATAATCATTGAGAAATTTTTGTATGCAGATAGGGTACATGCCATGTGGTATCTTTTACTGTTGTGATTGGCTTTGACAATAGAATCTATTATATTTATGTTGAGTGTTTGGGGAATAATAGCGGGCATATACATTTGTGATTAGTGGAAGGTAATGTCACGAGGTACCTTATTAGCATATAAAAATTTTTCATAATCATTATATTATTTCTCTTACAAAAAGTCAAAAAAATTATTCCCAAACAAGACTTTTTAACCTCAGATTAAAATAACCAAAAAGTCAACCCCTTCCCTAACGTACTCATTATATGTTTAGGGTTTTAACCTTAACTAAAAAGTTGATAATGTGGCAAGAAAGACATAATTGTGAGGCTGGAGGTTTTTAGGGTGGTTTTAGAAGCAAAGGTTTCATGATTTCTTTGAATTGGAGATCATGATTTTGCCCTCCTTAAAATGGGCCTCCTATTGGGGAGGAATTTGTCTGTGGATGGAATGATGAGAGAGAGATGTTTATACTAAAATAATGTGAAACACAAGTTTTCAAAAACAGCTTTATAAGTTTTCAGTTGGTATTTTTATATTTTTAATATTTTAATTAATTTTTTTAATTTTTAAATCTACTTAATCTTAATTTATTTAAAATATTAAAAAAATTATACAAAAAATTTTAAAAATTATTAAATACAACAAAATACGAAAATATATTAAATTTTAGCATTTTTTTGTATTTTTTTATTTGGTTATTTAAAAAAAAATTACGAATATTATATTTTTAAAGTGAATTTAGATTAGGTGTATCTAAAAAATAAAATAATTGCATAAAATATTTAAAAAATTCACTATAAATAAAAAAAAAATCAATTTTTTTAAAAAATAAATTTAATTTTTTAGAACCAAACATGGTATCAATTTGAAATTCAATACATTATCCCCAGAAAGTTGGAGTAATGCTCATGTATACATGGAAAATTATATTATTTTAAATTGAAAGTTGATAATTAATAAATTGAATTTAAAACATTCTTTTTTTTAGGATAATCAATTTTTTTAGGTGTACAACATAAACTATAAACAAACCAATTAGGCACAAAATTCTGAAATTAAAAATTAAAAAAAATTGATTGTGGAAAATGCAAATCACTCTGACTACATCCCAGGTGAAGTAGTATTTCTTTCCTAACCTAGCTGAACTTTTAAACATGTGTTTTAAAAAGCATATTTGGTTTTGTGCATATATAAAAAAAGCTTCTAGTCAGTTGGCAACAAGTGCAGTATTTATTTATTTATTTATTTATTTATTTATTTGTTCCTTGCTCATTTGAATGATGTGTAAAAAGTGGCATTGGCATCAAAATTTGAGGCTAGACATGTCAAGAGCTGTTTTGGCTTATGTTCTGGCCAGAACATTGCACCTGTTTCTCATCTGATCTGTGAAAAAACAGAAACGATTTGTGAAACTTGTTTGGTAAATTATTTTCAAAAACTGTTTAAAGAAAAAAAAAAAAATTTTGAAAGCGAAAAGCATTAGAGTTCAATCATTGTGGTTGATGAAGCATCACTACAGAATTCTTCAGAGTGTCCAATATACCTTATATTATGCAACTTTTAATTTCCTAGCAAATTTTATCTAAAATATCTTATAATTCCAAGAATATGATGTAACCTCAGGAACAGTTAAAAAAAGAAAAGAAAAAGGAAGGTAACCAAATGAACACAATACCGCAAAAATAAAACAGAACAATAATCAAGAATACTAAAAACCCTCTGTTTGGTTGTCGAGAAAACCATTGAAAAGGTCGAGAAAATGCACTTGATGTTCATGTTGTGTTGGCATTCAGAAATTTTTAACTGCAATTTACCAAAAATTTCAGATATTTATGTGAGCTACATGTTTATACAACTCCATTAATGCTACTTGCTCTAATTCGGTTGTATTGTCAACTTTTATGACGAGCCCTTCAGCCGAAATCTATTTTTCGAGTCACGGAAATAGCTTCTTCAAAAATAGAGATAAGAGTGCATATATCATTCCCTCTTCAAACCCTTTTTCAATAAGAGTCTTGTGTACTGAATTGTCGTTTTTATTCTCAAGAAAACCCTATTCTCAAAAATGAAAACTACTACAAATTTTATTTATTTATTTATTTATTTTTTGGTCAATGATGTAAAATTATTTTAATACCCTTTCATCCCATACCCTCTCTACATCTCTTCAGGAAATAGCTCCTCCTTGAGGGAAGGAGCAATCCACTGTATCTGAATATATGTAATTTCCCACAAATCATCACATTCCTTTTTCACCAAGATCTCATTTTCTTTCATTGTTGTGATCATCTTGTTCAACAAATCTGGAATTATCTCTTGCACTTCTGAATTTCCATATTCACCCAATTCAGCTTTCATACATGTATCCATCCTCCTCAATATCCCCAACCAAAATGTCCTAAACCCCGAATTCTCCGATATCGGTTTCAAGAATTGCAAGTACACTTCTGTCAATAGCTCCATTGCAATCTTCAATGTCCCTTCCATGCTTCTCATCTCTCTCTCCGCATTCTCTCTCCTCGAATACTCCAACATTTTCTCGTGTAGATCATCAACCATTGCGAATATCACAAGGTTAAAACAATTTATACAATTTGTCGGTGTGAAGTATAGTTCCTCGGCTAATGTGAAGCTTTTTTGTAAGGCTGAGATGGCATGGTTTCTTATCTCTTCGCGTCGTGCCAAGCTAGTCTTTCTCAATGCTTCACCAAGCTTGACGAATAAATTCACAGTGAAGCTAGTCGAGCCAAGAGATTTCAAATTTTCTTCTAAAGACGAGCAACTCGTGTTGCTCACCATACTCACACTGCTTCCAGGATCTGAGTATCCGCTTTTGTACCATTGGATTAACATGTTCACAGAATCTGCCATCAAGTCCATAATTTTCATGTTTTTCTCCGATGGAGTGTTTTTTAGAGCGATAAAACCAAATGCACAATCAATACAATAAGCATAGTTTGTGCGCGATACACTGTTTCCATCAGACATCAACGAGATGAGTGTCTCAACGGCCAAATCATAGGTTTCAGGGTGCCTCCCAGTGACCGATAACAAGTGAAGAACCGATTTCCATCCCATTTGCGTATGCAAATTTGCCGGGTAATCTACGATGATTTTGCTTACAGATTGTGCTAGGAATTCACAGCAAGTATCGATAATTTCTTTGTCGAGCTTCCACATTAGATTTATAGACTTGAAAATGAGCTCCTCGGGGAGTTTGTCAGGTTGGTACGAGGAAAGGAGCTTGAGACATATCTTCAAGAGTGCAACAATGGCTTTTTCTGCAAATGGAACAGGGGAGAAGAGAGGAAATTGAGTGACTGCGAGCAGAAAATCGTGGTACTGAGGCCAAAAATTTGTGAATCTGTGAGTATTCGCCAAAGTAACGGTCAGGATCAATTCCCAACAGAATCCAACGGTTTCTTCTTCCTCCACCGGGGTGCTGAACTTTTGCCCTTTCCCGGCTGCAGAAAATATCAAGGAACGCCCAAGATTCATCAACGGTTCATCAGGCAATTTTGAACTAGTGGTGAAGATGTTCCCAACTTGGCATTGTTGGATGACTTTTAGATTCTGCTCAAATTCGCTCACACCGAGGTTCAAATTTTCTTCCATGCTTTCCATCGACAGAAAATGTGAGAATCTGCCTACCAAACCAGAACCTCGACGACTGTGTTTGGGGAAGAGCACACATGACTCAGATTTTGAGTGAGTTCCATGTTCAGATGATGAGGCAGGACCATTATCGGGTTCAATAATAGTTTGAGGGAGAAGCTTTAGCCTTTTGAGTTTCAACAAACAATCAATAATGTTCCTCCAACCGCCTCTGATCGATTCCCCGAAACTATTTGCGGTAGTGAAAACGGCTAGAGTCGCCATTCTCGGCTTCATATCGTGGCTAAACGCATAAAGGGTCTCTTCTGAAGACGCATATGGATTCAACAGTGTAGTGAATTTGCAAAATGAGGCTAAAAGTTCATCAAGAGTGTCTTCTAGTCCATACTGAGCAATCCGTGCAACCGAGAACAACCCTTCGATGCATTCGTGGAGGATTTCTTCGTCATCAGCCTGTTCAAAAATCGCTGAAAGCGATGCAACTGAGGGACCCGCGATTGTCGCGAACATGTCTCTTCCAAGCCGTCGATCAAAATCACACAATATAAAAGAGTTCATTATTTTGGCTCTGTTCATCAGCTCAATCCACCTGCTTGGATTCATTTCGATTGGAGTACCAGATTGCCCGAAAAGCGTGATTGCATTCATTGAAATCGAATGGAAAAGCTCGGATAAGTACTCTCTGGGAAGATCTTTGCCTTCGTTGATAGCTCGGTTGTTTCTGATAAATTCCTCTTCTGTCATTTTCTTCTTCACTTGTGGATTGTGTTGATCAGTGTTGAGCATGATGAGAGAATAGCAAAGAATGAACACTGCATCTTTGTTTGCGAAAACTTCCGACGCTTGTTGATCGTAAAACTTCTCCGAAAACGCTTCTAGAATTCTCTGGATCTTCTGGGACTCTCCTGGCAACCGAAAAGTTTCGAGGAAAGTCCTTAAAGCAGTGTCAAGAATCATCCCGGAAAACTCAAAAGTGTTGGTGAATTCTTTCAGGACTTGAATGTGGAACTCATCAGGGTCCCCTAAATAGTCTCCAATCATGGTCTTGTCAATCCGAGGCGTGTACCTAAAGAAGATAGCGAGTGCTTTCGGATCAGGAGGATCCGAAAGCAACTTTGATATCTTCAAGTACTCTAAGCCCTTTTTCTCATCGCGGTTAAAATGATTCCCCGCAATCAAAATTTTCCTTTTTTGAGCCTTCTCATTCTGACAAATTCAACCCAAGTAGCCAATTCATTGTCATCTTTCAATTTCTCTTCCCAAAAAGGCCTGTACTCGGAAATCTCAACCGGGTATGGACCAGAAGGGCTTGAATCGTCATCTTTGTCTATGTTGTCAGCAATGGTTTGAATTATGACTACGAGGCCTTCGAAGGCTTGGACCTGTAAACTTGTCAGAGCACCGCCAGTTGGAAATGCGTGCTTGCAGAGCATTTTTCCTATATCTTCGAAAACATTCCGGCAGGTGGGATCACAATCATAGTTGACATAAACTTCAATGATGAATGTGGGTTGTCTACAAAAGTTTATGATTCCTTCAACGGCAACTTCTTGGAGCTGAATGAAGTGTCCTAAATTCACAACTCTAAACAGCACAAATGTGAAGAATGATTCCAATTGAAGACGAATAGACCTGCATAGAAAACCATTTTTGGATTAATTTAGTTTCATAGTATTTAGGATTAAGTACACTGTCCATACCCAAAATACGCTGTTAGTTACATTTCAGTTCATTTTCTAGTTGTGTCAATTTATTTCACTTTTGTGGTATTCATATTATAAAAGTAGTAGAACTCACTGTATTTAAAAATAAAAATAAAAAAATGGATAAAATATACTTTCTTCCTTGAACTTTCATTTGAATTTCACTTTAGTCTCATCTTCTAATTGTAACAATTAAGTACTTCAACCCTTGTTTCAATATAACCCCTCTTGCATCCACCATTAACAAAATAAACCTCAAATTTCACTTTGATCTCATCTTCTAATTGTAACAATTGAGCAGTCAAATTTCTATTATTGTTTCAAAATAATTCTTTTGTCACTCATCACAAAAATAAAAATAAAAATTAACCGAAAGTGCTCACATTTTCCACCCACAAACTTTCATTAGAATTTTACCACATTGACACTCAAGTTGTGACGATGAATCGAAGTAAAATTCTGGTGAAAGTTAATGGGTGAAAATATAAAGAGAAACTGCCTAGATGGTGAAGAGTTTGGTGAAATACTTGGGTGACATATAACTGTCCTCTTTATTCAATTTTTGTTTAAATGATCTCAAAAAATTTGTTTCTGTTGGACAAAAATGGCACTAGAATCATTTAAGCACAAATTGAATAAATTGGGGGTCGAATTTACACAATTTAAAGATAGACATTGTATTTAACTCCAGTATTTAAAAAAAAACTTGACATTTGCCTTTTTGTTTTGTTTATTTAGATAATAACCTGCGAAGAAAGTGATATATATTCAAAACAGTACTGCAAATCATGGAAAGAACCAGAGGGCTTGAACATGTTCCATAGTGAATCAAATGGTGACAGAGATCATCCTGCACCATCCTCAACAGCTTTGGATGGCTCCCTATGCTATCACCGCTCAGTTCCAACGCTGAATTGATCAAAACAAGCGCGAAAAGCTGCACATCTTCATCGGCAGTCTGAGCAATCAGTCCCTCAGTCTCCACAACTTCAACAACATTCAGCAAAGAACACAAGAAATGGAAGATGTCAACTGCAGAGCGAATGCCGTACCCACAATCTAAGTTGGTGTCTTCTGTGTCTGATTCTGAATTCTCCCAATCTTTTACTTCGATGTCTGGGAGACGAGTGAATATTGTCTGTATCAGCTCGTGCATCGCATACCTGTTGCAGATTTAGAACAAAAATAAACTTTGAGTCCTCGTATCAGAAACACTTTCTTTAAGGTAAGAAAATACAACGAAGTCACCAACTGCAGATAACGAGTCTGAAATTTCCTTTAAGGAGTCTGATAAAAATGAGAAACATTGGAAGAAAGTAAGAAATGCGCTTGGATCCCATTTTATTTTTATTGATGTGATGTTGTTGTATTTGTTGTACTTCTGATTTGCATCAATATTACTTTCTTTTTCACTTATAAAAGATAAAAAATTTTCTATTATTTCATTTGTTTTCATTTAAATTGTACCTATTCATTTGAATTCTTATTATTTCTTATTTCAGATTATCCAACATTTCTCATTTAATTCAAAAGAAATTTTGTTAACTTGTATGCTAAAGAAAAATAGTGCGACTTTGAGTCACATTAGAAACACTTTTAAGTCTTAGAACAAACACATGTGTGCCAAGAATGCCACTGGTAGTGTCACATTAGTATGAGAACATTGAGGATTATCAATTGTTATTCCAATACTATCTGATATTGATCGACATATAACAATATCACTGATACTAATACAGAGATCCATTATTTAAAACCAGAAATATATGCATCTCCCAAAGCTTTGACTGCCTCTTAAATTTATAAAAATCAACCTATCAAATTTGTAAACAGTACCTCACCTTCCACTGCGTTGCAGCAGATCACCCCGGCTACCTGACTGCTGAACCACCTGAAAGCAAGTATTGACCACCGTACAAACCGCATGATCGGTCAACAAAACCGACGCCCGGTGATTCATGATAGCAGCCAACACCTGCAGAATCCTCATCATCACCGCATCCTCCGACACCGGCGCCGTCCTCTCCAACCTACACCCCGTTATTGCTGTCACCGCCGCGTTCATCGCATCCCTTGCCCCGGGCGTCTTCTCGTCGAATATCTCAAGCTTCAAAATCTTCAAAATCGACGACAACGCCACCCCCGTGGCAGCCGCGGGGATGTCATCACTCTGAATAACATCGAGAAATGGAGAGATATACATTTGGGGATCGATAGTTCGCCATTCTTGTTGAGGGTTGAAAATGAGAGCTCTCAGTGATTTTAACGATTGGAGTATTGATGTGTCGGAGTTGTCTTCTTGGGGTGGGAGGAAATGGGAGTTGGGTTCTGGTGCTCGCCGGATCACTGCTAGGACCGCGCCGACCTCGGTGTTTAGCATGCAGGAGAGGCCTAGTTCTTTCCTCTTGAGTTTTGTCATGGTTTTGGTTTTGTTGTTTCCATTGCTTTGACCTTTCACTTCCTCCATTATTGAGGTTTTCAGGTGAAAAAAACTGTTTTCAGGAAGTACAAAAAAAAAACAGTTGGGAATGCACAAAATGTTAGTTGGGGTGGTGGGGTGGCTTTGTTTTGGGGGATGTAATAACCATTTTGGTCATTTGGAAGTGAGGCATAAAATGATTTACAATTAGAATTTTTATACCAAATTTATCACAGAAATGATGTGGAAATGGAATTTTTGACAAATAGAAGTCATTCTGATAGGATTTTGGTTTTAAAACGAGAGGATCTAAAGTTGTCATAGCATTCTGTATAAATATTTTGTACAAATTTTTTTGTTTGCACAATACCATTCACAAAAGGTCAGTAATGAAAGGGTATTTTTGGAATAAAAAAGTTTTGCTCTTGTTAATCGTGGTAGAGAGACTTGGAAGAGGAGGGTGTGAGGAACATAGCCGAAATATTTGGTAAACAAGTGGCTAATTAATTTTAAAAGTTTGTTTTTTAATGGATTTGTGTACATAATTTTGTATGGTTAAAAATGATTATTTGAAGGTTTCTACCCATTAACATCTCCTGATATTGTTCTGTTCTGTTACTGAAAATGCACTAGAGGGTTGGTAATCGGGTGTACAAAGCTATAGATCCTTTGTGATATGTGATAGAGACGAAATAAAAATAATAATAATAATAAATAAATTAGAAAAAATAAATAAGTGATCCTCAATCATGATTTTAAATTGCCATATGAAGGCCAACACTCCCAATATTGGTATAGGTTGCAGCATATTATAACCAATATGTATTGAGAATAAGGTGTTATTGTCACAAATTTTAAAACGGTTAGATGCTCTATTGTTTTGAGTTTAAATTAAGAACCAATCTAAACAAGTTTAATGTGAAAGATATAATGGTCGTGTGATGGATTTAAACTAATATACTAATTTGTAATGGAACTTGGCCAATTTAACAATAACTTTTAATCATATAACGATGTCAAATCATTAAAAAAATCATTATGTATCAATACAATACTTAACTGCATGTATTTAGATCCATGTTCTCGGCTAGTAATCAAATGAGTTTGGGTAATAGGTGTTCTTCAACTTGTGAAATTAAATAAATAGATTTATGAAGAAATCAAATTATATACCAAGAACATATGCTGATAATAACAACTAAATTTCAACAGAAATATACAAAACAATAAAAGGGTAAAGAGACGAAACCGAAGCCTGCACGGAAGCAGTTTCCTTAAAACAGATTTCGCCGCCTCACGGGTCGAGTGCTTGAGGAATCTCAGCGTCTGTCTCCTAGGATACGACGGTCAAAACCAGCTACGACAGAAGCACTTTCTGTCTAGCTTAGCGAACAAAAACAGTGGCAGCACTCTCTCAATATAGGAACTTTCTGGCAAACTGACTAAAGAATGGAAAAAACAATTTCTGTGTTTGAGACTTGACAGGAGGGTCTCAATTTATACATGTATAGGGGAGAGAGGAAGAGCCTCCAGCCTTTATGGCTAGTCACTAATGCACCATTAACCTCTGCAATAAAGGCAGGAGTTACAAACCCCATTAATGCACTATTAAACTCTGTAATAAAGGCAGAAGTTACAAACCCCATTACCTTTTTCATGAAGCTAACTTCATGAGGCAATTTCTCATTCAAATCTCAATGGTTTTTGGCCATTTTATCTGTGGTGTAAAGATCTCATTGCAAAGTATCTAGACCCACTTGGACCCAACTCATCAGATGGTTGGGACCCACTTTAATATTTAATTAAAGTCACCAAAAAACTATTTTTTTCCAACAATCCCCCACATGAATAAAAATTGACCGAATGACTCAACAAACGGACATCGTTCAACAATAATGACTCGAAGAGAGAATACAATGAACTAACCCCGACATCAGAGAAGGTAGCTTTTGGCTTTGAACCTCTCCCAGTGAAAACCTATCGAGTTTACTGGCTGATCAGTAAATATGACATCTTGAACTGCTCTGCCGTTTATGTAAACTGAGACAATAGATCTCACACGGGAATTACTCCTACCACCATTCTGTTCTCACTGGTGTGCCCTGTATGGCCCTGGATACTAGCCTGGTTCAGCGAGTGGTTTCAAAGAATCTTGGCCTGCCCAATTCTTCTAGAAGCGGCCCCACTTCACACTCACATGGGTGACTCTACTTGAGTATCCTGCTATACTCAGCTCAACAGTTTAACACACTAGAGTCATTAAAAGCTCAGCTTAACCTCTACACTTGCAGGTATCACTGATAGAAGGAATGGCTGGAGGTTTAACCTCCTCAGTGACATACCACCATTACACGCAATTAGGTTGTCCCATTGAACCTAGATCTTGGGATCTCCAGTCAACTAGGTTGGGTTTCCATTCCGGTAACTTCCAAAGGCCTCAACCCCATTCCTTTTGACGACGTTTCGACTAACACTCGATTTAACCCTTTGGTTAGCAGATCTGCAATGTTGTCCTTTAGACTTTACACAGTCTAAAGAGACAACTCCATTCGAGAGTAGTTGTCGTATGGAATTATGTCTACGACGTTATACATATTACTCTGTGTCATATCACATCAGTTTTAACATTATCATCAGTAGATACAGTCAGTACAGAACACAGATATCCTTTACACCCCTTTCTAATCAATTTAACGGCTTTCACAGAAGAAATCAAATACGGAGGAGGCACTACTCCAACCCCATTAAACACAAATTCAGGTAAACCAGGCGGACGGAAAACAATTTGTTTTGTTACACAGTCAATGGTGGCATGATATTTTTGTAACCAGTCCATCCCCAATATTACATCAAAATGATCAATGTTCAATGGCAGTAAATCAATAAACAGATGCATATCCCCAACAATGATTTCACATGCAGGGTACATATAAGCACATGTCATGGATCCTCCTACGGGTGATGATACAGCTAGCAGATAGTTCATAGGTTCTAAGGGTCTATTCAGTTTCCGTGAAAAAGCATGCGATACATATGAGTGTGTAGACCCCGAATCAATCAGTACATATGCACTTTGAGCACAAATAGAGAGGATACCTGACACAACGGTTTCGGTATTTTGCACGTCTCCCGGTACTAGGGCAAACACTCGGCCCTGCCTCATCGGCTCTTTCCCGGTAGCTTTGGGGTTAGGCTTTGGTGCTACAGTTGATTCTGCGGCGCTGCCTGCAGCTTTACTATTGCCCGGAGTAGTGGAAAGGCAATCTTTCACCATGTGGCCCACTTTGCCACACCTGTAACAAGCACTAGAGATTTTATAACAAACTCCTTTATGGTTCTTACCACATTCGGAACAGGGCGGAAAGGGACGGTTTCCTTGACTAGAAGTAGTCGTTGACCCTGTATTTTGCTTTTTGTTCAATTGGTTATGCTTGCCTTTCTTGAATTTGAAATTCTGTCGTTTACCATGCCATTCAGACGCCGGTGTTTCAGATTGTTCAGATTGTTTCACGGCTTCGATGTTGGACTCGGCCATCAATGCCCGGTCAAGAACACCCACATAGGTCAGTAGCTTTAAAACACTAATTCTATCCAGTATTGCAACATTCAAGCCGCCCTCAAATTTTCTGGCCTTCTTGTAGTCAATGTCCACCATATGTGGAGCATACCTAGCAAGCTCGGTGAACTTTGTCTCATATTCAGCAACGGACATTGTGCCCTGTCTCAGTTGCTCAAATTCAGTTACTTTCATGTCCCTGACACACTGGGGAAAATATTTTTCGAAAAAGGACTCCTTAAACTGAGCCCAAGTCATTACATTGTTGGTGTCACGGACCAGCATCCACCACCTTCTGGCCTCTTCTTGCAAGGTGAAGGTAGCTAACAGTACTTTATTTGCTTCCGAACACGGAAACACTTCAAATAGCTTTTCAGTCTCGAGAACCCATACTTCAGCTTTTAGCGGTTCAAGGCCTCCCTGAAAGGATGGCGGTTTCATTTTGCTGAACTTCTGGGTGAGAGCAATTATATCCCCATCATTCACATTCACATTCGGTTCCGGTGCAGCCGGATGAGGAGGTTGGGGCTGTTGATTCTGTTGTTGCTCAAGTCTAGCAATTATCAGTTCCATCATTCTTTCCATTCTTGCCATTCTTGCCTCAGTGGATGAGGACTCAGATTCATTTGCATTATCCATTTCACTATAAGCAGTTATAACAAGTATAAACATAAACAGTTGCATACTTAAACAGTTTAACACATTAGCACATATTCAGTCATGTCGTAACCACACACTTATCATGCTCATGTAATGCCCTAATCGCTTTTCTAGGACACTCTATAGCTCATTTGGACATGTGTGTGCGGTATAACTCGTGGTTAAGTATCGCTCTGATACCACTCTGTCACGACCCAAACCCGCCCCTCTGGGTTTAGCACCGTAACCGGCCAGTAATCCGAGATTACCGAAGGCCTGCTTAACAGTAAGACAGTAAAACAGAGTACAGGGGCATGGCGGAAGCCAATACAGTAAATAAACAATGTCCAATGAGCTGTGACAGTCTGTATGCAAAAAGATTTTTCATACATTTATACAGAACAGTACGAAACAGTATGCATATATATACAACCAGTTAGTACAGGGACTAAATCCCTGATTAACAGTACAGTGCAAACGTTCAGTCTATACAGTAAATAAAACAGTACAGTAAGGGGGAATACTAAACACCCCATAGTCTAAGCTTGGCAGGCTCGGAACATCGCAGTGAGGCACATTGGTTGGCTTGACAAAACTGGGAATCTACCCTGACGCTTCTAGCTTTGATCCGGTGCCTGTACACCTACATATATATATGAGCAGTGAGCTAAAGCCCAGTGAATAACATAATGCGTGAAGAGGTTTAGAATGAATGTCCTTACAGTAATGAAAACAGTTCGATTCAATCAGTACATCAGTTGTTCAGTACAGTAAACAGTCATATGTGGTACATCCATTAGCATAACAGTAACAGTAGGTCTTAAAAGACCGAACAGTAATGATGGCCATCAATCAATAAACAGTAGTGGCTCCACGAGGGAACCGACAGAGATCTCTGTAACAGTAACAGTAAACAGTAGGTGCTAAAGATGCCACAGTACAGTTCAGAAATAAAGGACATACATTCATTCAGTAATCAATATCAGTTCAGTAAGCAGTTCAGTTCAGTATTCAAAAGATAATCATTTTGAACATATCTTTACACAATTGTTACTCACAGAGTTCTGGGCTATAGTGAACTAGAGCGTCTCCTCGGAAAGCCAACCCTACACAGTTTACAGATTGAACACACACTAAGCTACACAGTTGGGAAAGATAATAACTTAATCCCTAATTTGCCTCAGTGTGGTTCTACATCTATATCCTCTTTAAGATGCCTTAAATATGCCCTAGGAATGCCTAGGATGGAAAGAGGATGCAAAGATACACTTTTGAACACTTTACAAAATTTGCTGAAAACAGGGGTCTCGCTCGAGCGTGGCTTTCTACGCTCGAGCGGACATGCAAACAAAGGAGCTCCGCTCGAGCATCAATTCCTTCGCTCGAGCAGACTGTGTGCTACAGTAAAAATGCTGGATGCTCCAATTTTACGCTCGATGGACGCTCGACCCTCGCTCGAGCGTAAGACACAAGCCCTCGCTCGAGCGTGAGTTTCCTCGCTCGAGCGGACTGTGAACACATGCAAAGTACTGGATGCTCGCATTCCTCGCTCGAGCGTAACTTTTCTCGCTCGAGCGAAGGGCAGAATCACAGAGTGTACGCTCGAGCGTAGGCCCAAAATCTGGAAATTCCAGATTTGAGTCTCAAGCTCAAAATCAAGTTTAAAAGCCAAATTTTTGATCCTCTTGGGCTAAAAACCTGGAAAAACACTTGTAAACATGTAACATTATGTATCTCAAAGATCAATTTGGTAAATCAAAGCCCAAGGGTGTTTAATTAAACTCAATTTCAAACCAATATTTCAAGAACATAATCTTCAATAAACATGCAAGACTTTAAATCAATTCAAGGCTTCAAAACATGCTCTAATGAGCTCATCCTTTTCAAAATAGGTTAAAAACATGGACTTAAGCTTAATTATGAACATGCATGTGACAATTGCCATGAAATCAACTCAAAATTCATCAATACACACATGCATGCATGAATTCTAACATGATCCAACATGTATGGATTAAAACATGACTTAGCTCTACAATTGACATGAATCATGCAAGAATTAACTTGAATACACAATAAAGAAGGTGAATCTCCTTACCTAGGTCTTGAATGCAAGATAAACAAGCTCAACTATGCAATCTATGCTTCAATTCCTCAAGTTCACAAGCAAGACACAAGAACAAACCAACTCTCCATCTTTCTCTCTCTCTAGTTCGGTGGTGAGACAACAAATGAGCTGATGAAAGGTTTTGTATAAAGTGTAATGAAGCTCACAATGGTTTGAGGTAGTGGCCCACTAGATGGCTTTTTGGTAAATAAGTCAAACTCATGTAATTTAGTTTATTTTAATCCGATTTAATCATACCAAATCACATTTTAATTAAATACACCATAAAATCACATAAATTCTACTAATCATGGAACATCAATCAATTTTGGATTCGGCCGCCGATAAGGCCTTCAATTAACAGTTTAAACATAGAAATTGAACAGATAATTATACAGTCAAACAGATAGAATTACAATTCAAACAGATACAGGCAATTAAACAGATACAGTTAATCGATTCAGTTTCAGATTTCAATCGGTCAGTTCAGTAAGTCAGTCAGTTCATTTACTTTCCATAATCGGTATTAACTTAGCAGTAATCGGCATAAATCAGTGATCAGTAACAAGGGTTATTACAAATATCTTCAAGGAAATGGCAAAGCCATTCAGCTACTTCCGTTGCTTTATCCAAAGCAATAAACTCTGATTCCATCGTTGATCTAGATATACACGTTTGCTTGGAAGATTTCCAAGACACGGCTGCCCACCAAGAGTGAACACATATCCACTAGTGGACTTTGAGTCATTTATATCTGATATCCAATTTGCGTCACTATAGCCTTCAAGCACCGCTGGATATCGAGTATAATGCAGCCCATAATCCCGAGTGTAGCGTAAATACCTTAACACCCGCACAATGCCCTTCCAATGAGAAGCATCGGGATTACTTGTGTATCTACTAAGCCTGCTAACTGAGTAAGCTATATCTGGCCTAGTACAACTCATCAGATACATCAAACTACCAATGACCCTAGAATATTCTAGCTGAGAGACACTCTCATCATTATTCTTGGTCAAGTGCAGACTGACGTCTACCGGTGTCCTAAACACACTTGTATCTGATTTACCAAATTTCTTAAGTATCTTCTCAATATAGTGAAACTGAGAAAGTATAATTCCACTAGATGTTCTTGTAATCTTAATGCCTAGAATAACATCTGCAAGGCCCATATCTTTCATGTCAAACTTAGAAGTTAACAACTTCTTGGTAGTTTTGATCATTTCATCGTTACTACCTAAAATGAGCATATCATCAACATATAGACACACAGTGTCTTTGACATAAACACACATGTCACATTCGTTGATTCTAAACCCACTTGACAACATTACGTTGTCAAACTTTTCATGCCATTGTTTAGGCGCTTGCTTCAAACCATACAAAGATTTGACAAGCTTACAAACTTTCTTACTTTGTCCTGGAGTTGAAAACCCCTCGGGTTGCTCCAATGTAGATTTCTTCATTCAAATCTCCATTTAAGAAAGCTGTCTTTACATCCATCTGATGTATCTCCAGATTGCGCAAAGCTGCTAACGCAATCCCCATGCGAATGGATGTTATCCTAGTAACTGGTGAATACGTATCAAAGTAATCCAGGCCTTCTCTCTGCCTGTATCCTTTGATAACGAGTCTAGTTTTATACTTATCAATTGCCCATCAGCTTTCATCTTTCTTTTAAAGATCCACTTACTCCCCAAGGCCTTACTGCCTGGGGTTAGATCAACCAACTCCCAAGTAAGATTCTGCAAGATGGAGTCAATCTCACTCTTAATGGCTTCTTTCCACAAAGGAATTTCAGGTGAAGTCACAGCTTCATGGAAAGTTCGAGGTTCTCCCTCTAACATATAAGTCAAAAAATCCGGACCAAAGGACTTTGCAGTCCTAGCTCTCTTACTCCTTCTTAGCTCATCTACATCTTCAGCTTGATCACCCAAGTGATCATTTGTTTGATTAGCTATGTGATCATTGTCACCTTCAACCTCTTTCATTGAACTCTGAATCCCTTCTTGGAGACGACACGGAAATACATTTTCAAAGAAAGATGCATTTCTTGATTCCATGATAGTATTCTTGTGTATATCTGGAATAGCAGATTGAACCACAAGAAATCAATATGCACTGCTATATTGTGCACAACCGTTGAATACACAGTCAACGGATTTTTAGTCTTATCCTAACCCTCTTGGGTTTAGGTATTTCCACCTTTTGCATGACACCCCCACATTTGTAAGAATTTATAAGAAGGCTTAACGCCTTTCCATAACTCATACGGGATCTTGTCCACTTCGCTTCAACACAAGTTTCACATTTGTGTTTCATTAGAACGACACTTAAAAACCATGCGAAAGTCTGGAACATACAAGACTTCGTTTAAGGGGGGCTTCTCCCTCATTCCAGAAAATTTTCCATGCTCAATGACATTGGCATTCACTGAAGAGGTACTCCCTTTTTTCTATTATCCTTCTCAATTTGGAGTCGGATAATTAAGTCTTCTTTGTAGAATTTATACAAAGTCTTAAACAAATCCTTGTGTCACAATGATTATGAAACTCTCAAAATCATATCACAGTAAATACATTCCCAGAATGTCATCAACCGAATTAGGCACCCAAATATATTTGGTCCAACCTATCACTCTGAAGCCAATAGTCTTACTATTAGGAAACACAAATACAGTGTTCAATAGTCTACTATTCGGAACTTCATAACCTGGCCAGTAGTCTTATCACTAGAAATCACTAACTTCTCAACATGTGGTCAGTAGACTTTCTACTACTAGGAATCACAATGTCTTAACCTATGATCAGTAGTTACTTTACTACTAGGAATCACAACGTTCTGACATAGGATCAAATTACTAGGAATCATCATGTCTTGACATATGACGAGTAGCCTCTCCACTACTAGGAACCATGATGTCTTGACATGTGATCAGTAATCTGTTCACTACTAGGAATCACAACCTCATAACTGTGTAGCCAGTGGTCTAACACCTCCTAGGAACCACCAGTTTTCTATCTCTGTGATTAGTGATCTTGTACTCACTAGGAGCCACCAATTTAAGAATATATTTGGAATTTAAAAATTCAAAAATATATTCACCCACCCTAACGGGTTGTCTCATCTTTGCTTTCAAGCAAAGTCACATAGCAATCATAGATGCTATAATTGACACAAGGATAACATACTAATTGCCTCTGATTAATTCAGAAATGTTATCATGTAATCTTATGATTTCCTTTAATCATACTTGATCTCTCTAGATCTTCTTTTAAGAATCTCGTAAGGCTTAACGTTGTCAGGTCGAACAACATTTCTGTTGTCACCTCTTGAAGCCATGTCTGAAAAATCACAACAAAATTTCACTTCTGTGATTCCAGAAATTCAACTTAACCCTTAGAAAATCCCTCAGATGGAAATTTAATTCAAACCTAGTCTCACCATTTAACCTAGAATCGAACATGGTCAGGAATGTTCCCAGAAAGACTGGAGGAGTCACATCGGTCCCACTTAAAACCCAGTTAACCTTTTGACAAAACATCCAAGAGCATGTTGACTCCTAGTTCATAGGAAACAATTTTAAAATTAAGATTTCCAAGGATAAACCAGGTTATAACTAACCGATTTCCAAGCAAATAAAATTTGCTACCATAATTACACCACTCATAAAAAGTTAACCGGTACTCCCGAAACTAAACCCATGAAAGTTAACCGGTACTCCCGGAACTGAGCCCATGATTACTGAATAAAAATCAGAGATATTTTAGCTAATACTAAAATTTGGTTTCCTTTCTCAAAAACCAAACCACTTTGGACATAATCAAATTATAACCAAAGACTTTCTCCAAACATGGTTTTCCAACACTTTGGGAATAAAATGATTAAACCAAAGACTTCCTCAAACTCCAAAAGTTTGAAACTAAACCCATCTACTCTTTAGCCAAGGCTAAACACTTTGGTTTCTATTCCAGAAAACCAAACCAAGTTCCAAACTTACAACTCTAACTATTAAATTAAAAATTAATTGCCATAAATTATATGAGAATTTAATTCACAATAACCATGTAAACAAATATAGGCAAGTTACACAAATTTTATAACTCCAAAGAACTACATTTAATTCAAACTTTAATTCATCCAATTAAATCATACACTATTCATGGAAATAAAACCATACATTACAAATCTTAAAATTTATATAAGAATTATTAAATAATAAACATGGAAATAACTTATGTGTATAACTCTAGAAAACTAGAAGCAATTTCACATGCAAATTAGATAGTAAAGCTAGAAGCATGCAAAACCAAAATATACATATGCAACATTAGTCAAATAGGATGAAACCAAATAAGTAGCATGCAATTTATGTAAATAATTTGAATTGTTTATATGTAATAAACTAATAACCAAGCACTTCAAGTATATAACCATTTAACAATTAACATGCAAACAATTCTAAAGATTAAATCATGTAATCTAGTCTAGAAAATAATAAGCATGTAACAAATTAAAACCTAGAATAGAATTAGCATGTCAAAATTGCAACATCCATAAATTATATTTTATAACCTAAAAATTCATGCAAATCATAGTAGGGGAATGATGAACCATACGCATAAAATAAGATCATACTAATACAATTAAGTATGCAAATTATGATAGAGCATTCTAATCAAACTAAGCAATTAGAGAATCACATTGCATAATTTACAATCATTGAAATAGGGAGCAATTCCGCAACAGTTCCTAGTAACATTATACAATTGTCTATATAAATCTATTCGATCAATTTCATAGAAAATATATATAAATCTGTTTTAAGCTTGTTGTTCAACTTGTGAAATTAAATAAATAGATTTATGAAGAAATCAAATTATATACCAAGAACATATGCTGATAATAACAACTAAATTTCAACAGAAATACACAAAACAATAAAAGGGTAAAGAGACGAAACCGAAGCCTGCACGGAAGCAGTTTCCTTAAAACAGATTTCGCCGCCTCACGGGTCGAGTGCTTGAGGAATCTCGGCGTCTGTCTCCCAAGATACGACGGTCAAAACTAGCTACGACAGAAGCACTTTCTGTCTAGCTTAGCGAACAAAAACAGTGGCAGCACTCTCTCAATATAGGAACTTTCTGGCAAACTGACTAAAGAATGGAAGAAACAATTTCTGTGTTTGAGACTTGACAGAAGGGTCTCAATTTATACATGTATAGGGGAGAGAGGAAGAGCCTCCAGCCTGTATGGCTAGTCACTAATGCACCATTAACCTCTGCAATAAAGGCAGGAGTTACAAACCCCATTAATGCACTATTAAACTCTGTAATAAAGGCAGAAGTTACAAACCCCATTACCTCTTTCATGAAGCTAACTTCATGAGGCAATTTCTCATTCAAATCTCAATGGTTTTTGGTCATTCTATATGTGGTGTAAAGATCGCATTGCAAAGTATCTAGACCCACTTGGACCCAACTCATCAGATGGTTGGGACCCACTTTAATATTTAATTAAAGTCACCAAAAAATCATTTTTTTCCAACAATAGGATTTCAAACACTCGTCTAAAATATATGAATTTCAAAAATAGTTTTAATAAAACATTTATTATATTATGAAAAATGCTATGGTGTACAATTGGCCTATTTACTTGTGGATTCTTCATTGAAAATGTAAAATAGCCTATTCAGACTTGTGGATCTCATTATTTTGAACAAATCACAAATTATTGACCCGTTTGGTAGAACTGTGGGAAAGTGATTATAACTTATAGCTTAACAGCTTATAGTTTATAACTGTGAACATAAGCTGATTTTTGACTTATAAATTAAGCTTCTCCTCCCCCACTCAAAGAATAAGTTGATTTTTGACTTACAAAAAGCTATAAGCTGTATTGTTAAGCTGAACCAAACACGTCAAAATAACTTAAATTAAGCTAAAAGTTAAAATAAGCTGGAAATAAACCCTACCAAACAGAAACTATATTTTGTTCACAGAATTTGTTTAGTGTTTAAATAAAATAGAACTCTATAAATCTTGACTAAAAATTTAATAAAACCGTGATATTACATGACCGTTGACCTATGGTATCACCAACTAATAATAAAATGAGATAAATGTCCATCTCGGTTCCACTAAGGGTTCATCTTTTAATACCTCGTGAATTAATTTGATTATTTGCATTCATCTTTTAGTACCTCATGAATTAATTTGATTATTTGTTTGAATGATGTATTCGAGAATTATGAAATGGACCCAATATTGTTCCACAACACCATCAACATCTCCCTCTAATCCAATTAGTAAATTGGAGAGAAACCTTTTCCGTAATAAAACTATATATTATTAAATAATGATAGTGACTATTAATAATGAAATAAATCTTCTTTTTTTTCACTCTAATAATATGATCCTTTTGAATCTAATAATATGATCAAATGAAAAAATAAAGGGGGAAAGAATGGCGGACTTAGATTTTTCGGTTGGCTTTAGCAATTCAAAGTGTTATTGGGCTTCCATAGCTCACTGAAGAACTGATCTTACTAGTCTGTAAGCTTATTTGATCTTCTCTATATACATACAAGTACAAACATATATATGCATATAATAATAGATTGTGATTGATCAATTTTCTATATGTTTCATATAATCATTGCAAACAATTTGTGATATTTGTGAGAGTGCCGTTGCGATTCTCTTCTGCGTTGCTTTTTGTTTGCAACAAGAAGCTATTAGAGCTTATTATATAATCTGTCTATACTATTATTAAAAGTGAACACCTCATTTGGTGTTCATGAACTTCCTTCTCTCTTTTTGCCGAGGGGCATTCTCTTCTTGTACCAATTATCAATTTCTCCATCTAAAAGGAAAAAAATCCATGAACTTCCTTCTCTCCTTTTGCAAAGTGGTCTTCTCTTCTTGCATCAAGTGTCAACTTCTCCATCTAAGAGGAAAAAATAAAAAAAAAATTCTCCACCTAAAGGAAAAAAATAAAAAAACAATTGCATCAAGGATCAATTTTTCCATCTAAAAGGAAAAAAATAAAAAAACAATTACATCAAGTGTCAATTTCTCCATCTAAAAGGAAAAAAATAAAATAAAAAAAATTCTCCTGTTAAAAGGAAAAAAGAGAAAAAAATAAAAAAACTTCTCCATCTAAAAGGAAAAAAATAAAAAATAGTAGTTAAAAGAGGGACACAGGACTAGAACTAAGACCATTAACTTAATTTACTAGAAATACTTTCATTACTTAAACAATATATAAAATATGTTATCAATTCAAAATTAAAATTTATATTTTAAGCACACAGCTCACACCTCTATTATATGTATATATAAATATGAAAAGATGTCTAGAAATTAGTTTAAGGACTTTATGCAATAAAAAATGTTTAGCTATACTTTTACCATTGTATCATCATAAAACATTGGCGAGGGATCTTTGCCAAATTTATAAAGATTGTTCTAAATTTTATTTCTAAAGCTACCATAACAAACCTTAATACATTTGAATAATTTTAAATAATAAACTTCTTATTTGTTTTGTTCATTCCTAATTTTGTCTTTTGTATTTCTATTTTTGCCGTACATTTGTAATTATAAAATTTTAACTAATTATTTTTAATCTCACAATTTAGCTTAACGTGGCTTTAGGTGTCTAGAAGAATAATACAAGTATGATTTTATAAAATTGAGTTAACACAAACAAGAATAACTTACATAGTTGGCCAACAATATTTGTAATTGGTTCATTAGTTCTCCCCAATATCTCAAGATTTAGTCAACCAACCCATTTTCAAAATATTAGGCAAATGCCAATCTTGAGAGTCTCTTCTCTACTCTTTCCACCTATGTGTAATAGTTTTTTCCTATATTAAAATCAGCTACCAAAAGAATTGACACATCTTCAAAATAAAATCTCCATTTTATAGTTGGAAGTCATGGATAAGATGGTCATGCCCAAACTTTGAATGAGATTTATGCATATCACACAATCATAATGATTTATACATGAAAAACCTATCTTGATATTTATTACATATTTTTACAAGTGTTTGAATACAATATAAATCAAATATTGATCAAGATTTGTATCTATTGATCAAGACTCAAACTCGCTCATGTGAATTATAAACATTGGCTCAAGTGTGATCAAACAGCAACATATTGGACCAACAAATATTCCTTTTTAAAACCCCACTGTTCAAATTTCATGTTTATTCTCATTTTCAACATTTTAATCCACTATTCCACTTTAATCCATCAAGGGAAAAAAAAAAAATCAATTTTTATATTACAAGGTAGGGGAATTAATCAAAATGAACTGGAAAGTTTACCTTTATGGAGAGTTTCCAAGAATAGATAGATACATATTGCCACATTGTATAATTAAATAATGCTAGGGCACGTTTGATTGGTGGGATTGAAAGTAGAAAATATTTGAGAACCACCGAATTGTTAGTCTAATGGTTGATTGTGGAATAGGTAGGATTAGATCTAAATCTCGAGTAAAAATTCAGTACAACGATGACACTACATCATCATTGGCACATAGTATCACCAATCAATAATAAAATGAGGTAGGTGGGCATTGTGTGCCTATCTTAATTCCAAGTCATAAACAAATTATTGTGCAAAAAAGCAAGATGTTTACACAAAATTGACTTTCTATTTTTTTAAAGCATATTCGTCATTTATTTTTTAAGAAAAATGTAATCTAAACATGTGACAATTGATGCCTGCTTAACTTGATTACTTACCTGAATGATCTATTTGAGAAGTCTAAAAAAAAAATGATTTTGATCATTGAAATAGACCCAATATTGGTACACAATGCCATCAAGAAGTTCTCTAGTTCTAGTCATAATGATGATACCAAGTATTAGTAATTGGAAAATATTATTGACTCCAAATTTTCTACCAAATGAATGTTGAAATGTCTCACATGGGTGTGGGTCCACAAAATTATAGACCATGCATCCATGTGAGGCATTTGGTTATTCATTTAGTAAAAAATTTGGTATCCCTAACATTATCCTAAAAGTATTATTATTTTAACAGACACACAAGTTTTGGTTAATATCCTTAATGATCAAGTTGCACCAGATTGGGAAGTATCAACGATAATATCATTTATAAAAGCTTGTATTAGGTGTTTTGTTAGTATTTGTGGAACTGAGGGCATCTCCAACGGTTCACTAAATATTTTATCAAATTTGAGTAAAAAAAGCACGAATTCATTTATCAGCCATTTCAATGGTGAATTTGTAGTTGTCGTCAAAACACAGGTCGACCGGACATCGGGTCGGTCGTCCGGCCGGTCGACCGGCAACTGTAATTAAAAGAAACTTGGTGATGCTGGCTATATCACATTCAAGCTTGTATGGTCAGTCTACACATTTAACAATAGAGCATTCTCTCTTTTCTGAAGAAGATTGAGTTTTTCAATCTCAGCATCATCTGTAATTCTTCTCTTCCTCCTCCTCCTCTAGAGAAGAAGAAGACGGTCGTTGATGATGGAGGACAAGTCCGAGTTTGCTTTGCTTCTTCGCCCACCGGTAATCTTCACTTTGGAGGCGCCAGAACTGCCCTCTTTAATTACCCCTTCGCTAGGTACCCTTTCCAATTATTTCTTCACTTCACGTCATTACTTACTTCCAATTTCTCACTCTTGCTTTTTCTTTCCATCTTTGTTCCTGTTATCGTTTCCCATTTATTCGCCACCTTCTTTCAGGTCTAAAGGGGGGAAATTTGTTCTTCGAATTGAAGATACTGACTTGGAGAGGTCCACCAAGGAATCTGAGGAAGCCTTATTACATGATCTTTCTTGGCTTGGTCTCCATTGGGATGAAGGTCTCTCTTCATTCTTTCTTTCTTTCCATCCTTCCTTCCTTTCCTTTTCTGTCCAGTTCTTCACTTTACTAGTTTAAGTAGGGAGGGTGGCAAGGGTTGAGATTGGCATTTGCTTGTTTTTCTTTGTGAAATAGCTTTATTTGGTTAAAGTGAGTGTGTTTGTTGAGGATGTGTTGGTGTGATGGGGCTTTGGAGTAAATTGGTTTTAGTGAGCGTTCTATTAGATATTGAATTACAAGGTTGAGAAAGATTTTAAAACAAAGTTTTTAGGCTTCCTGTGCTCCTTTATGCTGTGTTTGGTTGGGGGATTTGGAAAAGAATTTAGAAAAGAAAAGGGAAAAGGTGTGTGAAATTAGATGAAATATAAGTATATTTTATTCACATTTCATCTAATTTTTCTCTTTCTCTTTCCCTTTCCAAATCCCTTCCAAATCTCTCAACCAAACACAGCGTTAAAGTTGTTTAAGGTATAATTCTGGGAGTGGATTATTTTTTGCAGGGCATGTTGTTTGTATCAATTGAAAATTGTCGGGACACCTTCTCGTTTACTTTTCTTTAGCCCATGAACTACCGTTATTATTGTTATTATTATTTTGGCTCCAGAAACATGTTTTTTTCATATGACTGATCTGTTCAGAATAAGTGAAAGGAAGTACGGGTGCGGGTGCGGGTGCGGGTGCGGGTGCGGGTGCGGGTGCGGTGCGGGTACGGGTGCGGGTGCGGGTACGTCGATATGGCAAAATTTAAAAAAAGTATGATACGAGTATGGTTGCAGTACACCGATATATATATATTTTTTATATATAATTATGGTTAAAGGATTCAACCTACAAATTAAAATTAAATATCAAAACTAAAAAGAGAACTACTTATTTTCCTATAATTTAAAATCATAAAGCGTTAAAAATAATATTTGTGAAATCTCTCACTTTGGCATGTTACGCACTGTGAATTTGTGATCATAATTTATTTTTAAAATCTTTCTTTTTGCTCATCAATTTGCTATTTTTATACGGTGAGACCAAATTCTCAATTGAGGCAGATTGTCAATTGCAATTTGCATAATACATAAAATTGCATCATTCCCAACCACTACTAATCAACTAAAACCGTATCAATTTTTAATGTTTTGTGCATAAACTTTAAAAGTTTGTTATGATTAAAGATTTTATAAAGAAATTCTAGGAGGATTTGAAGCAAAAGTATAATGCATAGTTATACACAGAACTGCCCTTTATAAGCCTTGTTATTTTTTTATTTTTTTTGTTCAAATTGCTTTTTAAAAACATCAAAATCATTTGCTGATATGCTTATACAATTCATACAAATAGATAAGACAACGGAGAAACATCAAAATTGCTGATCTGCAAGGGCACCAAAAAAAATAAAATAATAAAAAAATTGCTAATTTGCAAGGGCAAAAAAAAAAAAAAGGCCCCGACGTACCCACGCCGTACCCGAATGAACCAAACGTACCGGACCCCTTTTGCCGTACCCGGTACGCGTACCCACGGCGTACCCATGCCGTACCCGAATGAACCAAACATACCGGACCCTCTTTTGTCGTACCCGGTACGCGTACCCGCACCCGGTAAGTATTTTTGGAGGACCCGTGCTTCATATGTTTCTGTCTATATTATTTGAAGTGTTGCTCTGATGTGCTATTTTATGCATCTGAAAGAGCATAATAGGACTACTTTGAGACTTTTGAACGCCCTGTGCTCAAATGAAAGGTCATCAAGTAATGGTATTTGATCTGAAAGACAAAGATTCAGAAGAGCTTAGACTTGAGAGGACTAATCTCTTTTTGTGTTAAAATTTTTTGGAAAGTGCTTGGCTCAGTGGTGATGACCTTGAGAAGTTCCGGAGGCATAACTGTTGTGTCAAGCTCATTATCTGATTTGCATATATGTATGGATCAAATAAGGCTTTCTTTTGGATTTGCTGAGTAAATTATTTGATTTGTATATATGTATTAATCAAATTATTTTTTTGTATTGAAAAATCTAGTTTCTATTATTTGTGAAAGGCCTCTTTAAATCAAAGTGTCTCATTAGAGGTTGCCCCAAATCATGATTTTTTGAACCAACAAGGAAGGCAGGTCAAAAAAAGATGTAGAGGTGATCATCCGAAGGTCGACCGGTCAATGTAAAATTTTCACTTATGCCTTGAGGTGGTCATCCGGGGGACATCCGGCGGACATACACAGTAAATTGTTAAAAGGTGCAAGACATCCTCAGTTTGGTAAAAAATCTGGAATGTTTTCAATTTGATACAGCTTTGATGAAACCATTGAAACTTAAAAAAGTACATTTTTTCACTAAATTTAAATTTGGTGATTGATTTGGTTAAACGTTGAAAATGGCCTAAGGCCTCTACACAAATTGTTATGCCAGCCCACAAGTTGGCCTAAGTCTGTAAAACTTTAATGATATTAATTTATATTAGTTATCTGTTCTCAAAAAATGATACTAAGTTTTTTTTTTTTTTTTTTTTTCTTGAATCTCCCTTTTCACTCTAATAATATGGTAAAAATACATCGAGGACAACCAAAAAAAATGAACATCCTCCCAAAAAAAAAAAAAAAACTAACTAACAAACTAACATCGTAATCCTGGCAAAAACATTTGTTTGATAGAATTTACTTATTTTTAAAATTTTGCTTATTTTTAAAATTTTTTAAATTGCATCTTTTGAGAACAATTTATCAAAAGTAGAGTTTAATTGTTCCCATTGAAATTTAATTAGACCTACTTGTAAATAAGATAGAATTTATTGGTAATTTTTCTAATGATAAACTTCTAATTTGTTTCTTTTTAAACTCTTTGTGATTTTTTTTTTTTTGTCGGAAATCTGTATTTCATTTATGGTTTCTCAATTCACAACACTTTTTTAACTTTTAACATTTTTTATTTTTGTTGGAAATCTAAAATGGGTTTGGTTCAAAGTTTCCAACCCACAATTCAAGGCTTTATGGGTTTAGAAAGTCTAATTTCATAAAATTGAGTTCACGCTAATAACTAAAACCACGCTAGCATCCTTGCAATTGTTTCATTAATTCTCCCCAATATCTCAAGCTTTAATCAACCAAATCATTTTCAAAATATTAAGCAAATGCATAACAATCTTCGCTTCTCTACTGTTTCCACTTATTTAATACTTTCTTTTATATTAAAATCAGTAACCAAAAGAATTGGCAAATCTCCAAAAGAAAATGTCAATTTTGTAGTTGGAAGTAATGCATAAGATGCTCATGACCAAACTTTGAATGAGATTCATGCATATCATAATGGTTTATGCATGAAAAACCTATATATATTACATATTTTTGCTAGTGTTTGAATACAATATAAGTCAAATATTGATCAAGACTCAAAACTCGCTCATGTGAATTATAAATATTACCCTCAAGTGTGATCACACAGCAACATATTGGACCAACAAATATTACTTTTAAGATAATGTTAGGATATCAAATTTTCTATCAAACAGATGATCAAATGTCTCACATGGGTGTAAAATCTCACACCTATATGAAACATTTGGTCATTTATTTAATAAAAAATTTAAGACTTACAGTATTTTCCTAATTTTAAAAGTCCACCGTTCAAATTTCATGTTTGTTCTCATTTTCAACGTTTTAATCCACTATTCCACTTTAATCCATCAAGAAAAAAAAAATTAAAATTTTTATATTACAAGGTAGGGGAATTAATCAATGAACTGGAAACTTTACCGTTGTGAACCGTTTCCAAAGATAGATACACATTGCCAAATGCTAATATAATTCAATAATGTTATAACATGTTTGACTATCTCACTACTCTTTAGATTGAAAGTAGAGAGAATATGTGAGAACCACCCAATTCTTAGTCCCGTGTTTGATTATGAAATAAGCAGAAAGAGATTGGAAGTAGGGAAGCCCTTTAAAATGCGAGTTGGAATGGGCGGGTCACCGGCCCGTGCCCAACCCTAACATACATACATTACCACATGCACTTAACTACACAATAACATTGCCACATGCTCCTAACTACACAAAGAATTCAGTTCCTTTGTTCCTATACACTTTCAACCGTTTGATTGTGTTTCAAAATTCCCGCTAAATCGTGTCGTTTAGAGTGCGTTGAGAATTGTGTAGTTTAGAGTGTGTTGAGAATTGTGTGGTTGACATCAAGTTCCCACTAAATCATGTCATTTAGGGTGCGTTTGAGAATTGTGTGGTTAAAATCGAGTTTTAACATACCAATTTATAATACAACCAAATTAAACATTTACAAAACATGAGTGAGTAAAATAGTGGAGCTATTATATTCTCTTCCAACAAGAGAGAAACAAGTTTTAACCATGTCAAGATTTTGTCATACTGCTCCAAATTTCAACAATCCAGACTATTTGGCTTCGTCCTCTTATTTACCCATTTGATACGAGCTTTTCAGCTCATGCCACAAGCAAAACAATGTGTCGAATGCATCATTATCATCAAAATTGCCTTCTTCAGTCTTTGAGATAGCTAAGAGGGTCTTCAACCACTCTTCATGTAGAGTCGAAAACTCAGACCTCCGCTCACTCGACTTGAAACTTTCCCCAATCGATTCTTTCATCACTTGTCCAGCTCTTGATGCAGCTTCAACCACCTGTTTTGGGATCCCAGCCATAAGTGCCACTTGCATTCCATAGCTCTCTGGGCATGCTCCAAAGGCCAGCCGGTACAGGAAAACTAAATCCTCAACTCCTTGAGATGAGTTCTCAGATTTCGACTTGAAAGTGCAGGCCATGTGTTGTAGTATAACATGTGGATGATGAGCAAACTCCTTTGTCAGTGGATGATAATGTGTTGCAAAGAGTAACCGACAGTTGACCTTCTCAACAAGATGACGAAATACCTGCCAGGTATTCAGGAATGCATATCATAAAAAGAGAAAATACTCTTTCAACAAGGACATATATTAAAAAAATAGAGGATAAACCATAATTCCAGATTGAATGGTTAATTAAACATATTAATTTATTAGCCAGCTCAAAATTTTTGACCTAGAAGTTCATTCAATCTTTTTATGCAGTCCCATAAAGATGACCATCCTTCTAGAATGATAGATAAGATATAAGACAAGTTTTTGCTAACTAAAATCTAGACATTCCTTCTGTAACATCATAACCTCAGAGTTTTACATATAACCGTTGTTCACAAGAGCATATTTCAAGAAGTACGAAATACATGTTATCTAACAAGAGGATATTTCAAGGAGTTAAAACAAGTAAAAAGAGAAAATACTGAAATCTCACAGCATATGCGATGGCATATCCATCAAAGGTGCTTGTTCCTCGACCTAATTCATCAAGAAGAACTAGAGAATCTTGTGTGGCATTTTGAAGAACTGATGCTGTTTCTGTGCACTCAATGAAGAAAGTACCTACAAAAGTAGAGGTCAACATTGAATAACATAATCAGAGAAGTCAATTACAAAAGGAGGCTGTCTTCGTGTGTATTCCGAGTTTCAACCTGAATTGCCTACTTTCCAAATCTCAGGAGAAAAACTGGTTAATATCATAAATGGAAGCTTCAATCAACTTTAAATGTTGAATATCTTGGATAATGGGACCATCCAAAGAGAATCAACCAAATGCATTCAAATTGTGGTGCGATAATCAACTTTTTCATAATGTATTTATGTATCGTCAGGATCAGCACATTGGTTCTCATATCAATTAACATTGATCAAAAGCTGTACCTTTTGTCAATCTATAAATTGATAAGCATAATTATAATTCCACTATAACAGCTAACCTGTCTATCACTAACATTTAAATACCCCTCCAGCACCAATACACCACCACTATAACTATCAAAACCGTCCATGAACCTAACATCATCACCATAAAGACTGTTAGTGCCCAATCAGATCACGACAGTGCAACCACAACTCTGCTGTCTACCTCTGTCACCAACTCTTCTTCCATAGCCACATTATCAGATGTTTCCCAACATTGCATGCATTCCTTAGTTTCTCAGAATTGAAAGATAGAACATAATACATTCAACAATAAAAATCCAATAATTTTGATGTCCTCAATAAGCCAATTTTAAACCACAAAAACTGATTTAAACAGTCAAATAAAATCAATGTCAGCTTGCTGAAGAGAACTTACTCTCGCCAGTCATGATTCGGTCAGTGGAACCAAGCCTCGTGAAAATGATATCCGCAAGGGAAAGAACACACATCTCACAAGGCACATAAGAGCCCAGCTGCAAGCCATAGGAAAATTATTCATACAAAGAGGGATGATTAAATATCGGAATATCTTCACTATCCCAAAACTACTTGAGCCATCATTTATCCACTACACTAAGCTTCCAAATTTAACACAAGAAAACAAACCTGTGCCAGTATAACAGCTAGACATGTAGCACGCAAAAGGGTGGATTTTCCACCCATATTTGGTCCAGTCAATAGTAAAGATCGGGGGTGATGGCCATCTGTATCCTCTCCGAGGTATACATCATTCGGAACAGGTAGTTCACCATTCTCTCCAAGGGCATAAGGATGCCAGAGTCCTTTAATTTTAAGAATTGGTCCTCTGGTTACTTGGCATAAACCGGTGGATTTAGAAAGAGGTAAAATGACAGGTTTAGACATAGCCCCACATTCAGAACTTGCAGTGACTGCAAAAGATCTTAGTACATCAATACAATCTATGGCATGGCAGACTTGAGCCCATTCAACAACTTTCTCCATAAACAACTCAATCAGAATTGAGAGTATATCAGCATCTGAGTCCATCACATTATGGTCCTGGTACCATGAATTATGTCAATAATGTTCCGTATTTACTTAGAAAGACACAGATATCACTCTAAACTAAAAAGAAAATACATGGAGTAGCATGTGACTGTGTGGAGAGAGAGAGAGAGAGAGAGAGAATACTGAATTACAATTACAATATCACAAACTCTCAAAGAAAGTCAATATTTATATAAAATCCACTAAGCAGGTAATTTTAGCGTGTTGTACGCAAGTTGGAACTTCATTCATCATGACTAATGCTATACAGTTGCATTTCATGGAATGATAACAAGCATGTTTAGTGATAAATGAACTTAAAATATGCAACAGAGGAGCACACAATGTAGAACTTTTTGTTGAATTTGAACTATAAGAGATGCTATATATCATATGTCATCATGAGCCTGGAACAATATGTTTTGGTAAACAAATGCTTTTTTCACCACAGATGCGACACCAACATTTTGCCAGCAGAACTTAGTTCAAATAACCTTTTCTTAAACCACAATCCAAACATCAGATTAGATGCTCCTTCTAGCATGCAACATACAATTATATCTTTAAAGTTCACAATTAGCATCAAGAAGCCTTAAAGGGAAAAAAATACATAACTTGCTTCTTCAGTTTCCACAGTTTAATTCACCTTATAGTTCTAAAGAACTGAAAAATGTAGTAAATTAGTTCGACAAGTGTTTATGACTTGGACACACCTCTGAACTGATCATAAACATCATGAATCTCAACCAGTCAACCACTATTCAAATGGAACATGACGTAGGCAGAAAAACAGAAATATTAACATACTATTGGATAAGGACAACCAAATTAATACATAAAGATGTATATCTTGCTTTCCTTGCATGATATCTTGCTTACAACAGAAACACATTGGATAACACAAAGTGAGAATCTTTCATACATAACTCTGCAGGTGATGTCCACCTTGGAGCCAAATAAATTAGTATATATCTAAAGTGACATTTGCATCGTATAGTACTCGAATGCAGAGCATGCTAATAACAGCCAACATCTATTTGACATGCTAGTAGATCAGCCAGCATTCACCATGTAGTCTAGATACTTAAGCAGGAAAGTCTTGGAAGAAATTATGCTTAATAAATGATAAAAAAGCAGACCTGGTAGTTGGGGAAGTCACTTTCTATAGCTGCTTCAAATTGAGCAAGGAATTTATCAAGCCCATCATTACCATTTAGCAATGGAAGCTTTAGAACTTTCAATAATGATAAGATCATGTGCCCCTCATTCTGCAAAAGTATCAACAAATCCATTCCAACACGTAGGCCTTTAACAAGAGCCCCAAACTTTTTTACCTGTGCCACAAGCAGACAAATATATATTCTGATCAAACAAAAAGAATTGATACAAAATGATTTTTTTCCTACAAACTAGTAAAAGATATATTATTGTTAGAATATTTTATGTTAGTGTGTTAGGTGTTAGAATATTTTATGTTAGTGTGTTAGGTGTTAGAATATTTTATGTTAGTGTGTTAGGTGAGTGTAGTGTGGTAGTAGTGTGTTAGTATATTCTCTTCCTCTCCTATATATAGGAGAGTCATTGTAGTCATTCTATATCAATCAATAAATCAATACATTAATTTCCTACATGGTATCAGAACAATAGGTTAAGCTCTTGGTGTTCTTCGCCTTCCGGCGGGCGGCAACCTTGCCTTGACCGCCCGCCGACCTCTACACATATCTTCACTCCGCTGCCACAAATTATTTTTCTTGATCTTGATCTTGTTTTGCTGCTGCTGCAGTAGTTTCTAACAAATTCCATTTTGGTCACCTCCACTCCACTCTTCTTCACCACCTCGCCGGAGCAAACCCGAAATCCCTTGGGACATTTCGTCGAACACCATGTCTGCAACTCAACTCTTTCACTCTCTCTCTCCGAAAGGAAGCTGTCTCTCTCTCTCTTCACTCTGTACTTGTAGTAGTGCAGATCCAAGGCTGCAATCAGCCAAGCAAAATCTGCAAGAAGAAATGGGTTTTTGTTTCGGATCTATATCCAAACTCACTACTTGCGCCATTGTGGTCCTGTTCTTGCTTTCATCCTTCGGCTTTACTTCCACAGATGCTTTCGATGCTCTGATCCAAACGGAAACATCACAATTAAGTGGGATCTCATAAGCTGGACTCCTGATGGTTATGTTGCTGTAGTTACCATGTTCAACTTCCAGCAATACGTCACATTCAAACTCCAGGATGGTCACTAGGATGGACATGGGCAAAGAAGGAGGTGATATAGAGCATGGTGGGAGGCCAAACCACAGAGCAAGGAGATTGTTCGAAATTCAAAGGGAACATTCACATTGCTGTAAGAAGGATCCAACAGTTGTGGACTTGTTGCCAGGAACTCCTTACAACCAGCAGATCGCAAATTGCTGCAAGGGGGGAGTAATTAACTCAGCTTGATGCGTCTCCTCAACAAAGGGACACAATACTGAGGTATTCTCAGTCTATACACAAACTCGCCATGGACATTGGGAACAAATTAGCTCAAAGTACGAGTTTGGCCAGCGATTTGTTTATGGGTTGGCCCTGCCAATTTTGGATTAACAAATACAGCTTCACCCCTGAAACTTGATGGCCTTGAACTGCTAGCATTTTCAGCACCCAACAGTGGAGTCCCCGTGGGTTCTTCCCTATTACACTGCTCTCCACCTTCTTCGCCATTTTCTCTCTTATTAAAGTCCCATCTTTTTATTTCTTTATTTTCTTTATCCATTATTTTCTTTATTTTATTTTTATTCTTAAACAAAACACCACCAACAACATTTTCCAAACTTGTCATTTATTCATCTCGGGGATCAACCCCGATCACATTTTTACACCAAAAAAAAAAAAAAAAAAAAAAAAAAAACAATCAACCACAATCCACAACCACCACAACAAAAACCACTTTATTTTTTCGCCTCTTCAACTGTTCTCTTCTTTTTGCCTTTGTCTTGGGCGTCCTTGCCGGTGCTGCCTCCGTGTTTCCCAGCCGCCGAGCACGTTCACTTCCCGTTGCTCCTCAACTGTCACATATGGTGGCCCTCCAAATCTGAGCATCACGGTGGCCTTCCGCTTCAGTTCCTTGTTTCTGCCTTCAGCACACATATCTCTGCTTGGGCATCCGTATACATGCGCTGGAGCAGAGCCAGTTGGGCTTTTACCTGCTGCACCTCAGTTGTTCTACTCTGAAGCCGGTGCGACAGGTTGTTGACCGCCGTCATTGTCTCAAACAAGACCTCAATGTATAATAATTGGCCTCAATATCAGATTGAGCAGCCATTATCTGCTCAACTGCCACCATCGGATAGTTCAAAGGCGCAAAACCAGGGGGGCTTGGTTGAGGTTCAAGGGCTATATTCTGGGTTGTGACCTCGTTGAGGTCGGGAAAGAGAGTAAGACCACGGGACGAAGAGGCTATGTTCTGGGTAACGGGGCGGGAAGAAGAGGCCATTTTCTGGGCAATAGAGTTACCGAATCTCTCTCAAGAAAACGAAGAGTTTCTAAGAGTTTTTCAGCTGGTTTGTTCTGCATCAGCTGCAGCCTCGCCTTGGTTTAAATAGGCAAGGCAGACACGCGCCTTACGCGCCTCTCATCGCCAGACGACAAATCGGCGCGCCTTTTGATGGCTCGATTTTTATGGCTGTCGGGCACACCTTTTGATGGCACGCCTTTTGATGGCACGCCTTTTGATGGCACGCTTTTTGATGGCACGCCTTTTGATAAGATTGGGCACGCCTTTTGAGGGTCCGACAAGACTTGGTAAACTGTCCCGACTTTGATTCCGGTTAGCTTCTATATGGGTCCGACAAGACTCTGTAAACTATCCCGACTTTGATTCCGGTTAGCTCCTATATGGGTCCGACAAGACTCTGTAAATTGTCCCGACATTGATTTCGGTTATCTGCTACAACGGTTCGACACAGCCATATAGTGTTTTCTACAACGGTCCGACATGACCCAGTAAACTGTTTTAGTGTTTCTACAACGGTCCGACATGACCCAGTAAACTGTTTTCTACAACGGTCCGACATGACCCAGTAAACTGTTTTTCAAACGGTCCGACATGACTCCATAAACTATCTTCTACAACGGTCCGACATGACCCCATAAACTGTCTTCTACAACGGTCTGACACGACCATACAGTGTCTCCTATCACTTTTATTTTATTTTTCATTTTATTTTCCTGTTTTGTTACTCTCTCCAAACTCAAGTTGGTTGGTTCCTATCCCCCTTGAGTTTGAGGGGGGCTGTTAGAATATTTTATATTAGTGTGTTAGGTGTTAGAATATTTTATGTTAGTGTGTTAGGTGTTAGAATATTTTATGTTAGTGTGTTAGGTGAGTGTAGTGTGGTAGTAGTGTGTTAGTATATTCTCTTCCTCTCCTATATATAGGAGAGTCATTGTAGTCATTCTATATCAATCAATAAATCAATACATTAATTTCCTACAATTATAATCATCTTTGTATACTAGTATGTATAATTTCAAGAATTATTAACGAGTCAACAAAGGCCACACACAGTTACTAGACCAAAACCTAAATAAATGGTTACCACATAACAAACCAGCAGCAGAACACCATTACTGTAGGAAATTAATGTATTGATATTATTGATTGATTGATATCAATATCTTTTTTTGTGTGTATTGTGTATATACAATGGAGAGAATGATCTCTCTTTTATAGGGAGAATGAGTTACAAATGGAGGAATTAAATTAACCTAAAATGGAGCACTAAACAACTTAATGGAGCATTAGGGTAAATGGAGCACTTGCTTCTTGTGGAGCACTAATGGAGTGGAGTAGGTAGGTGGTAGTAGGTGGTAGTGGTAGGTGGAGTAAGTTATAGGTTTTTACATTCAACAGCCCCCCTCAAACTCAAGGGGGTTAGGAACTAACCAACTTGAGTTTGGAGAGAGTAACAAAACAGGAAAAATAAAATGACAAATAAAATAAAAGAGGATAGGAGACACTGTATGGTCGTGTCAGACCGTTGTAGAAGACAGTTTATGGGGTCATGTCGGACCGTTGTAGAAGATAGTTTATGGGGTCATATCGGACCGATGTAGAAAACAGTTTACTGGGTCATGTCGGACCGTTGTAGAAAACAGTTTACGGGGTCATGTCGGACCGTTGTAGAAAACAGTTTACTGGGTCATGTCGGACCGTTGTAGAAAACAGTTTACTGGGTCATGTCGGACCGTTGTAGAAAACAGTTTACGGGGTCATGTCGGACCGTTGTAGAAAACAGTTTACTGGGTCATGTCGGACCGTTGTAGAAAACAGTTTACTGGGTCATGTCGGACCGTTGTAGAAGACACTATAAACAGTTTACTGGGTCATGTCGGACCGTTGTAGAAAACAGTTTACTGAGTCATGTCGGACCGTTGTAGAAAACACTATATGGCTGTGTCGAACCGTTGTAGCAGATAACCGAAATCAAAGTCGGGACAGTAGAGTCTTGTCGGACCCATATAGGAGCTAACCAGAATCAATGTCGGGACAGTTTACAGAGTCTTGTCGGACCCTTATAAGTTGCACCCTCAAAAGGCGTGCCCAATCGTATCAAAAGGCGTGCCATCAAAAGGTGTGCCCGACAGCCATCAAAAGTCGAGCCATCAAAAGGCGCGCAATCAAAAGGCGTGCCATCAAAAGGTGTGCCCGACAGCCATCAAAAGTCGAGCCATCAAAAGGCGCGCCGCTTTGTCGTCTTACGCTGAGAGGCGCGTGAGGCGCGTGTCTGCCTTGCCTATTTAAACAAAGGCGAGGCTGAGGCTGAGGCTGAGACAACGAGTTGAAACCTCTGAAAAACTCTCTGAAAAAACTCTTCGTTTTCTGAGAGTTGTATCGCTGAAACACTGTTGTTTTCTGAGAGTTGTATCGCTGAAACACTCTGTTGCCCTGAAAATGGCTTCTTCTCCCGCCCCATGACCCAGAACATAGCCTCTTCGTCCCGTGGTCTTACTCTCTTTCCCGACCTCAACGAGGCCACAAGAGAGATAGCCGGGGCAGTTGCCCTTGAACCGCAACCAAGCGCCCTTGGACCAAGCCCCCCTAGTTTTGCGCCGTTGAACTATCCGATGGTGGCAGTTGAGCAGATAATGGCTACTCAGTCGGATATTGAGGCGAATTATTACACATTAAGGTCATGCGTTGAGACCATGACGGCGGTCAACAACCTGTCGCACCGGCTTCAGAGTAGAACTAATGAGGTGCAGCAGTTAAACGCCCAACTGGCTCTGCTCCAGGGCATGTATAAGGATGCCCGAGCAGAGATATGTGGGCTAAAGGCAGAAAATAAGGAACTGAAGCGGAAGGCCACCGTGATGCTAAGATTTGGAGGGCCGCCATATGTGACAGTTGAGGAGCAACGGGAAGTGAACGTGCTCGGCGGCGTGGGAAACACGGAGGCAGCACCGGTAAGGGACGCCCAAGATAAAGGCAAGAGGAAGAGATCGGCAGAAGAGGCGAAAAAGTAAGGCCGGTGTTTGTGGTGGTTATGGGTTGGTGGTTGTTTTGTTGTTGTTGGTTTTTTTTTTTTTTTTTTTTTTTTGTGTAAAGTGGTGATCGGGTTTGATCCCCGGCATGAATAAAATAAGGTTGGTGTGCAAATCTGAATGGTATGAATTTGATTTGAAGAAGATTAAAAATAATGTGAAAGAAAAAATAAAGAAAGAAATTGGACGGATGAGCATTGCCGACTCATGATGTAGATGATCCATTTGTCCAAGGGTTAGTTTTTCCATTGGATGGTGCTGCAAAAAACTGATGAACCAAATGCAGGAATAGTTGATGCACCAAAGCCAATCCCACCTTTATCTCCTGACAGGTAGTCCTCCCACCGGAGTTCTTCATGGCTCTTATTTTCGTAGATAGGCATAGCTGATATTGACCCTAGCTTTACACCATCTTCTTCATGATCTGTTTTAGTGTAGACCGCTCCTCTGCTTCCTCCACACTGACTACCAAAGGCTGACTGTCCAAAATTAGCACTTCCAAATGATGATGTCACGGTTTCAGTTCCTGTTACTGACTGGCTAAAGTTGCCTATAGGGACACCTGTAGTATGAGCATTTTGAACTTGCTGAAAAGGAGCAATGGTAGAAGGAATAGTCTGACTAAAACCAGCTGGGCTTGTAGAACTCACGAACTGTGTTCTTGCGAACAAACTTCCTCCACATTCATTTCCAGTTGATGCAGTGTTGAGGAAATTCACATTTGCAAGGTCCTGTCCTAACCTTACGAAATGTGAAAGATACTCTCCTTGAACCTCTTCTGATCGCACTATCCTTCACGAGGTCAATCTTATGATGTGGAATGTAATGGAGCCAAGCATACCGTGCCTCCCCAGATAACAATAACATTGATCGAGGTGGCAGATAAATAGCCCTCCTTATAAAATTTGAGCTACTGTTGGGATTTTCCACTTGGTTGTCTGTAATTGAATCAGGTTTTGGAAGCGAAACACCTTCCAAATACCTTCGGAACTCCATGATGCAAGGACCTGCTAATGAAAGGCTGAAAATTAATCCCTCAAATGCAGAATGGGTGTCTATATGTGGGGACAAGCCCACTCCAGAGGGGTATTCATTAACCGTGAGTTGGTCCAGAACTATATTTGCAGCGTTATCAAGATTTGAAATCAACGGGATTCTTTCAAGTATGGGAGAAACAAAGGATGGCAGTTCACCCATGCTTTCCCTTGTATTAATATTCCTTGTTTCATATAAAAAAACTCATACCCGTAATGTTGAACCCTTCTTTTTGCAAGACTTTTCCAAGGCCTATCATCAACTGCTGCAAGCAATTCCTCCTCTTCTGTGGCAGTGACAAAGTCATGCCACAAGTGAAGGCCTGGAATATTCAACTCTGAAGCTACCAAAGATACTGAAATTGAGTCATTTGTACTAACCTGTTTAGGAAGTTGCATTATTGAGTACTGTATGTGCAAGAAACGGCCTCCAAGATCAGGACACGGATGTCTGTTTAAAGCCTTTAAAGCTGTTTGAGCAGAACTCTCTTCAATGTAAGAAACAATAACACGAGTGCCACTCTCATCAGCTGCATAGACTCCATTCACTTCTCCAAAGGTACTGAACACTGATGCAATAGTGTCAAAAGAAAAGCGATGGAGAGATACTAGCTCCAAATAGAGATTACAGTGGAATAGGTTGAGGTCCGGCGGACGGCCAAGGCAAGGTTGCCGCCCGCCGGTAAGGCGAAAAAACACTAAGAGCTTAACCTATAGCTCTGATACCATGTAGGAATTAATGTATTGATATTATTGATTGATTGATATCAATATCTTTTTTTGTGTGTATTGTGTATATACAATGGAGAGAATGATCTCTCTTTTATAGGGAGAATGAGTTACAAATGGAGGAATTAAATTAACCTAAAATGGAGCACTAAACAACTTAATGGAGCATTAGGGTAAATGGAGCACTTGCTTCTTGTGGAGCACTAATGGAGTGGAGTAGGTAGGTGGTAGTAGGTGGTAGTGGTAGGTGGAGTAAGTTATAGGTTTTTACATTCAACAATTACTATCGTCCCATGTTAGAAGTAGACAAGACTTACTCGCTGCTTCAAAACTTTTCTGCCAATCAAAGGCAGTACAAGTGAAGCAGATGACTGAAAGCTAGCCTTAACCCGTCCAAGCAACCTTTCCAAGTCTGGAAGCTTACGAAGATATTGAGCAATGAGTAACATAAATTCTGAATGTGCCATTAGCTCCTCAACAACATTGAGCCTACAGTTGATTTGCTCTACATCTTTTAGAGGATGACAGATCCAGTTCTTTAAAAGCCGCTTACCAGATGATGTCAAACAGTTATTAAGATAATTGTAAAGTGTACCTGAAACTCGAATGAAAGAAACTTATAAGAGTATAACTAAGAAAACAAAACTATTAACTATAAGGCACGGCCTCTGAAACTAAGTATCATAATTGAAGGTGAGTTTATGAACACTTGCCTGATGGACCACCATCAGCATTATTACCAAAAATCTCAAGATTAACCAGTGTCTGCCCATCCATTCTGAGGCAACCCTTATAGACTTGGTATGGTCGAATATCTCCGTTATGCAAAACATCATCTAACTGCCCAAAAGTGAAGTGTCAGTCGCTGAAAGTACCACATATATTAATACTATCAATTGAAAAATATGCAACAGGAAAAGCTTACCATCAACCTGGATAGATGACTAATAAGTCCACCAAGAGCACATAATCCAAGATCATGGTGCATAACACCATCAAAAGTATGATCCCATGTATTACTAGACCCTTTGAAGTATCCCTTCAACTGAATTAGATTTCTAACTTCAGAAGCATTCACCAAATTAATGGTTGGCTGTATTGGAGTCAGTTGTGATGCAGTGGATCCTGCAAGATAGACAGAACTTGAGCACCTAGTACCTTGTCTTATAAATTAATGAAGTCCATGAAATACCCTTGGTATTAGTACTCCCATTGCTTGCTAGGGTATGCTATTTTCATATGTGAGAATTACTATGATGCTGTTGCAAAATGGTGTGGACGGATCTTCCAACATTCTGAAGTTTCACCAGAATATCCGGGTTGACACGGATCTCCCTCAATTTAGACCGATGTGGACTGACCTCCCTCATGTTATCAGCTAAAACCCACCTCTACCAGCTTATAAGGTCTGGAAAGACTCCAGACAATACCCAGCTATCAAACTCAAATCGAGATCAGCACAACCAGAAGCTAATCACCAAGGAAGAAAATAAAAATAGGGTCATGCTAATGACAGCCCAACAGGCTGTCAATAAAAAGAAAATGCCACAAAAATTAAAATCTCAATACAACTTTTACACATCCCCAAACATTTTTACATAATTTTATACACCTTTTACACATTTCAATAAAAAAAAATTCACATCTACCAATGTTATTGACAGCCCAAAGGTATGTGGGTGCACAGACCAATGCAATATGCACGAGCCATGACATCAGCTGCAACTCAGCACTGCCAGCCAGGCACATCAGATAAACAACCTGGCTAGTATGTATTCATTTAATCACTCCAAGGTACAGGAAAACTTTAAGGGTCTGTTTGGTTTAGTTTTAGAATAATGATTTGAGTGTGGAGTTGTGTTTTGAGTTTTGAGTTTTTGAATCAAGATTTGAATAAAAGAAAATTTATTTGGTTATGAGTTCTGAAAATAGTTTTGGGATGATTTGTAATTTTTTTTTTTTTTTGATTGATTTATGTATAGAATGTGAGAGAATGTGAGAGGCGAGAGAAGAGATGAAAGAGAAAAAGTGATTGATTGATTGATTGATTAATTAATAAAAAAAAAAAGAGAAGAGAGGAGTTTTGAAAGTAATTTTGAGTTGTATTTTAAAAATATATTTGGTTAACATATTGCATTCAAATCATGATTTAAAAACAGAGTTAAGTTTTGAAAAGTAAACCAAACGCTACCTGAAGTTGTCAAGATTCGATTCTATCAATTTTCTATGTCAATCAATTTCTGTATGACAGTTCAGCAATCCATGCAGATTAAAGAATAAGAAAGAAAATTTTCAGAAATATGCTAATTAAAAATGTTAATCATAATCTGATACTCACCTGTTAATGTGTACTTTTTGAGTGCTTTTTGAGCTTCTCTGGACAGCCCTGAAACATATCGTATATTAACTAGCAGACTTTAGAGAAAAGTTCTGGCTAAAATTTTTAAATCCATCTATTCAAAAATCAAGTACAAAAATGTTAAGTTTACCTTGACTTTCATATATAACTTCCTTAGGTGACACCTAGTATCAAAACCAATGACAAGATAAGAGTAAATTGACCATATTCAAGAATTGCACATATAGAGAATTATTCAAGCAGAAAAAATGTAATCAAAGAGCATACTTGCATCAACAATGCCCCCAGTGCTGCACAGGAAGCGTCATCGCTAATAGAACCAACCCAAAATTTTAAAGCAGCACAATCAACAAAAGCAAAGCCATATGTAGTTGAACCACTGCGTAGTTCACAGTTACCCTAGATACAAAGGTCAAATTCATCAATACAACACAACATATCGATAAAACTAAAGCCCAAAAACAGTCATGATATATATCATAAAGAGATGAAACTTTTGCATGTCAAATGCACATGATAATATATATATATATATTTTTTTTTTTTGATCAACAACAAAAGACTTTATTGATAAATCAAAAAAGGAAGCAAGGATGAGGCATCCTCTTACAAAAGGAAAATGAAAATACAAAGAGCAAAACCCTAACCAGATTACCTCAAGAAAAAGCCTACATATCACACACTACCAACCAATCTCTAACTAACAAAAAAAAGTGAAAACCCCTTAAATAGAGAATTCCCCGAAGCCCAAAAGGAAGTTAAGTGGCAAACTTTATCCCACAACACATTATTAATAGTAGTCAAAAATATTATTATATTCATCAAATGGAAGGACTGGAGAGCAAACAGTCAACATGAACATTAGACACAGACAATATAAAAAATAAAATAAAATAAAAAAACAACGTCCAAATAGTACACATTAATGTGTGTTTGGTAGGGAAGAGATTGGGTACACACCTAACCTTTGGCATAGTGCACAAAGTGGTTGCCCCAAGACTTGACCCCATAACCTCAAGGTTATTAGGCCAAGGTTTTACCATGGAACCAATGGTCACCCCTACACACACAATATATTAAAAAAAAAAATTAACATTATGAGTTCTTGATTCTATGTTGTAGCCACAATAATATGATATAATTTCACAACATTCTAGTTGTCTTGAAGCTCCTGCCTGATGTAATTATGTATTGTTTAGTTGGATTGCCGAAAAGCTTAGGTGCCCTATGTTTACAAGTATCTAGCAATCATATCATGCCATTTTCAGGTTGACATAGATAAGCAGCAGGAAGTTTAGAAGGGCCTTCCAGTTCAATTACTAGTGGTTAAACAATGCAATGACCTCACGCCACAATCTTCCAACTTTGACCGCAGTAGATGGTTTTGTAGAAGCATCAACTATTCATAAAAATGTGAATCCAGTTCCAGTGACATGTGCAGCAAATTTATTTTCATCAAAGCTAGGAAGCTTAAGGAAGCATGACACCAAATAATAGTGTAAATGGTTTTTAGAGGATCAATTCAGTTTGTAGCTAATGAAAATTTAGCTTTTGTAGGGAGTTAAAAAGGTTATGAAGAAGCAGCAAAATCCCCATGCCATTGAATAAAGGAAAAACAGCCAACGTATGAAGCAAATATTGATGGATTATGTGTGATTGGGGTTTAAAAACCTAAAAAGTGTTAAATAAAAATAAAAAAAATAAAAAAAATAAAAAATGAAGAAGAAGAAGAAGAAGAAGAAGAAGAAGAAATAATTAAACCAACGGTTGATGAAAACATAGGATAGAACAAGAAAAAAGAAAAGATAAAAATAACATAAACAGAAGCAAACAATAAATTCAAAGTCAACCGCACAACAAAAACATTAACATCCAATGGTTAATCATCAAAGAACTATCAGACCTCTTTTATAGCGAGAAGATGAACAGAATCAGGCCCAATGTTATCATCAATTAAGGTTGATGGTGTGAATACGTGAACTAATTTTCTTTGGATCACCTGAAACCCAAAATTTCAAATCATATAGCTCAGTTCATTATTAACATAATCTCGAATCTGCAATTAGAGACAAATTGGAACCACATAATCAATGAAACAATAGTTGTATAATCTGAGAACAAGACTTGAGAAGTAATTGACCCAAAATATAAGTAGTGACGAAGGATGACACTATAAGTGGCTGAACCTACATATTGTTAGTTAGGGTAACACTGACAAACAAGCACCAGTTGTAAACTTCAGAACTATACACTAAAGAAGGAACTAAACCACATTCAGGAGGCTCTAAGCCCGTGAACTAAGTTCATTGAACATAAGCCTCATCACAGTTACTCCGAAAACAATGTTTAGAGAAGTTGGTGGATAAAAGGATCATTTGAGCATAAGAAAGCATTTGAGGTCATGGAGAGAAAATAAGAAAGAAAAAATAGAAAAAGAAAGAAACAAAATGTTGTTCATAAATGCCTGGTCAAGGGTGCTACCACCCAGAACCATTGGAAGAAACCAATGTCAAGAAGAAGTTCCAGAGAATCATTGTTCTTCTATTTGTTGCCTTAGAATAACTTTATAGACAGAGTGAAGAAGACAAACCCTATTGTACACCCTACTCAAGCTCAAAATCACCTTGAAAAAATGCTAAAAGAAGGAAGTCCATTGCCATTTTTCTAACAACTTTTTAGAAATTAATGGTTGGGCTATTAAAACTCAACTTTCAACTTATTGTACTATCTATTAGAGTACATGTAAATCTAGAAAGGAGTTTAGGATGCTAAACTGCAGTTGCTTAAAGGACTACCCAAAGAAAAAGGTACAGAATTTTGCCTTTTCAGCATAAGAAGAAATTCATGAACACAATTAGATTTCCCAACTCAAAAAGAAGAAAGAGGCACACGCTTAAACGGCAATTTATACCTAGATCCTCAGCCATTTCCTTGTTACCATATACTTCCATGCCAATAACTTCTCTCAGATTTCATTTTCACAGATTTCAAAATATATGCTACAGCTTCTGAAAGAATAAAAATCTAATGAATGAAGAGGATTAGAGTCATTGGTCAAAATCAAACTATCATTGAAAGATTCCCCCAAGGGCTAAGAGACAGTAAGCATCAGATAGAACCATATACGCCTCTCTCATACCCTACTCGAAAAAGAAAACTGTAAACATGAATGCAAGAAAGTTTGAAGCTCTTTTCCCTCTCTATTTTTGCTTCCTAAATGGCTACAGATGAGCCTTGGTAAACATTCACTGGAAAGTGGAAACTGCCCATGGATGATGACTTTGAAATGCAGGTTGGATTTATATTTTTTAGGTGAAAAGGAATACAACCTTTGTTGAACTTTGTATAAATGGCACAGGGTCTGGCTATGGCCTGGGAGATGGAGATTTCTTGCATGATGGTAGAAACCAATATACAAGCCTTAATTTCTCTTATAAATAATACAGACAGACTCCAACTCCCACGCCACAACAGGCAACCTCATAGAAGATTGAGGGATTATCCCGACCAACCTTCGTGATGGAATACGCAATGCACTAATTCTAGGTAAATGCTCCTCCAATTACTTGCTTAACAAAGGATACATCTTTACCTCATTGGAGTAACTACAGATGAAAGGAATTGAAATTGTCACACATCACACTAAAAACAATAAATTAGTCAGTATTTAGAAAACTTAGCAAACTTACAGATGCAGCACCTCTGGCTTTTGCTTGTTCAGACGTTTCCAACTGCTCCATTCGGCCAACTTTGTACCTTCAGAAAGAAAATTTACAACTAGTAAGAGAATGGCAATACCTGGAAACTTTAAATCCAAACAGGATAAACTAGTACTTGAGTGGGCTGAACCTTTCCATATTGACAGCCATGGACTATCTTGCGCCAACATTCAACAACAAAAGGTGCAAGGCATATAGCTTAAATTACATTTTCGCAAACTCCTTTTGCTTTAGAGGGTATTTGCAAACTATTTATATAGAAGATCTGTAGTCCTTAGATACATTCAGAAACCATCTAATCTGGATATTATGCCAGAATATACATATATATATATATTTGGATATTATTTTCTCACCCACGAGCAATCAACTTCTGAACAGCCTCATCAATCCCACTCTCAGAGATGCCAACCTAACCAAAGGAACATGTCAATGATAGAAATTATTTTAAAATGAACAAAGTACAAATACCTCATGTATGGGCTCAACAAAATGGCGAATAAAAACACAGTGCCATAGAAGAAACTACCTGTCGACATTTTCCCACACCACTCATTGTAATTTTCCAATCAAGCTCCTTATGGCCAATTTCAGCATCTAGTTCATAGAGCTCGTAGAATTTTCCCTTCATAAAATCCGTAGTTGTAGTGTTAGACAAATTTGATTTCAGCACAAATAAATTACAGTAAGAAAAAATTTTGACCATTCTAAATGTAACAGATCTTTCTAAAGAAACTTCTTTTTTATATAAAAACAGAAGAGAAAAAATTCCCCGAAGGAAACCAAAAAAAAACTCAAAGGAAGAGTAGAATGGTGATCTTATGGGTCTCCAAATAAACAAAGATGCTGTTTTTGGACAAAATACAAGTTCCTTACTATTCAACGTATGCGTCTTTTTTGTTCAATAAAAAAACTACTCCTTGAAAAACTACATTTAACTTGCCATGATCATATAAACCAAAATAATTTGACTTTATCCAGCCACATACAGATGCATCATATGGATAACAAATATAATTTCCTAAACATAAATGAACAAATGAAAAATGATACAGCAGCTTCATAACTGACCACTTTGAAGAAAATCATTACGTCCATATACTGAGACTTAACATTCCAATACTGCTTTTGAGATGCCGACATTTTTTTCAAAGCATCGGGAGGTATATAGAGTGTCCTCTTGTCATATAGAGTGTCACCGGGCCTTCTTCCATTAGCATCCCTGCTCCGAGATGGATCAAGCCATTCAAACTTACTAGTTGTTTCAGATAGCTGTGCACGATTTTTATTTCCGGCCTCTGAATCTTTTTTAATTCGTTTGCTCGAATCCAGCAAGGAGCAATCACTTCTATCCTTAAAGTTGTAACTGTCCTCTTGAATTCGCTTCAAACGCGGAACAAGAGGCCGCATACCTGGTGTTTCTGGCCCAAGAATATCATCATCATCTTCTATAAGCAATGGACACCCATTATCCCCTCGACGATCTGTTCCATTAGAATTGTGTATATTTCCCTTCCCAACATGTTCAGAAGGAGCAACTTCACTAAGCAATTCTTCAAAGTTACTTGATTTACTAGTAATCGGGCAAACATTGATGGAACCACCATTCACTTGGTTCCTGCAAATACACACAAGAAAGTTATAATGCCAAGAATATAAGTATGCTAAGGTAATAGCTCAAAAAAAACGTTAAGACGAACAAATAGTAAAACAACTGAAGTCAAGTGTTTACGCTTGCATTTAGCTTGATATAAAAGTTGTGGCTTCATATTTTACAAAATTAATGTAGAGTACGTTGAAGGACATAGAGCATATACACACCCAGGTTACATGCCAAACAAATCAAATGACATAACAACCACATAAGAATTTGTGATTAACGCAAGTGAATATAAGCATACAAACATGCCTTAAAATTAAGGTTGCGTTTGTATTTAGGATTTGACATTCATCATTCAAGGGAAATAGTTTGAATTTAGATTTGAGATTAAATTATATAACTTTATCATGATGGATGTATGTGGAATTCTCCCTCCAACTACTAAGGTCCTATCCTACTAAAATACATATCTTCTATCTCAAGTTATCTTCTTCTATAGTTGTTTTATCCACCTATGATAACTAACTCTCTAATATTTCTATAAATTCAGACTCAAATCCCTTGATTTGAAATTCACATACATCCATCAGATCCGACTCTAAAAATATTAAAATAAAATCTAACAAACATTATTATCATTCATTTGCACAAGAGGAATTTCAGAAAATCATATTGTTGAAAATGCAATATTTTTAGCTTAGTTTAGTTTATTACCATGACAGAGTTATTGTGCATTGCAATAATGATTGATTAACCACTCAGTAATTCTGAAACCCTAATGCTTAAGCAGAGACTGATAAATACCCTAGAAATTCAAAAGACGCATCACGAGACTTTTCCTTATCATCGACCCTCACGAACTTGTGCTTAATGCTGGAGAACAGAGAAGGCCTCTCGGTGTTTTCATTTGCCGCGAAGCTCGTCCGGAAAATCTGACGTGGCACCTTCTCCGGCGGAGTGTCAGTTCCTCGGATTTCAACAGAGGAGTCCAATGTTGACGAAACGGTAGCTTGATTGGCTACTACGGTGCTTTTGTTGTGTTGCTTCGCCGGAAAATGAGGGACTCGCCGGCCTTCGAGTGCGTCTCCGCCGTTTTTCTGGTTTTCCGGCGAAGGTCTCTGAAGGAAGGACAGTATAGACTTCTGGCGCTGCATCCTCAGAGAGAGAGAGAGAGAGAGAGAGAGAGAGAGAAGGATCAAGTGAGGATGAGAGAGAAGTGTTGGAGAGAAGAAGATTAGGAGTTTGGCGCCATTTTGGGTGGGGGGAGACTTCGGAAGGGCTCTCGAAGACGAAACTTTACGGACCGATTTGATTTTGGAGGACTCGAAAGAGACAGTGCTGTTGTTGTCGAACGTTGATGGCTTTGGATTAGAATGCAGCGAAGACAGTCAACGCAATTGAAGGTGATTAAAGCGTCCAACAACGCATCAATAAAGTCCCTCGAGAGTCGAGATACACTACGGACTGTTTTGATAATATGATTCAAAGTTGTTTTTTTGATTTTTTTTTTTTTTCATAAGAGGGAGAAAAGTAAGTTAAAAGTTGGGACTTTTAATTTTTTTCTAAAAACACCCCTACTTATATTTTGGAAAAATTATTATCAAAAAAAAAAAAACAAAAAAAACTCAAATATTTGAGTCTCATTGATAAAGTAATGGGTAAACTACCAATAGGTCCTATTTTGGAGACTTATTACCCAATAGGTCCTATTTTGGAGACTTATTACCCATTAAGTCCTATTTTGGAGACTTATTACCCATTAAGTCCTATTGATAAATTTATTAAGTGATAAATATAAATTTATCAGTCTTTTATTTTTATGAATTAATTTATAGTGATAAATTTATCAGTCTCTTTGTTTTTATGAATAAATTTATAGTGATAAATTTATCAATATCTTATTTTTATAGTGTTAAATTTATTAGTTAGGACCTGTAGGTAAATAAGTCTAGTTAATAAGACTAATTGGTAAGTACCCCTAAAGTAATATTATATAGAGTTGGTTTGGGTTGTGGATTGAGTTTTTGATTTTTGGCTATTTATTTTATGATTAAAAAGTTTCGTTTAGAAATGATTTTTTTAATTTTTTATGAGATAAAAAATATAATGATTATAAATTTGATGTAATGTTTTATCTTATTAAATTAAAAAATTTATTTTGCCTTTTTATAACTAAAATAACCTCAAATCCAACTCAATCCATCTTCCCAAACGAAGCCTTGCCTAAACTAAAGGGTTATTTAACATCCCCTATATTAGTATATATATTTTTTTGTTATATTATATCTTTATTTTTTTGGAAAATTTACCCATAAGTCCTAGTTTCTGAAAAGTTGAACCATTTAGTCCTAAAAGTTTTCTTATGCTCCATTTAGTCCCATTTGCACATCAATCTAATGTTCGAAACATTAATCTGATGTTCGAAATCTAATGTTCAAAACATTAATCTGATGTTCGAAATCTAATGTTCAAAACATTAATCTGATGTTTGAAACATTGTAATGGGACCTTTCAGTCTATAAGAAAACTTTTAGGACTAAACAGTATATAAGTTATTAATTTATGATTTATTGGTGCATCCCCCTTATTTTTTTATATATATTTTCATAAAAATTAAAAAATACATTTATTTAAAAAATTCTTTAGAATTATCATTTATACATGAATCTTGTATAACAAAATTTAGATCTCGTTTGAGAATAGGTTTGTTTTAAGTCTCGTTTGGCAAACGACCGGTTTAGTCAAAAAATTATTTAAAAAGTCAAAAAGCCAACAACTTATACCAAAAAATCAAAGATTCATTTTTCTCTCTACTTTTTGCATATCTTTTGGTAAAAAGCCAAAACGTCATCCCAAACATACTAGTTTTTTTTACATCATATTTTAGCCAAAAAGTCAAAAAATTTCTAAAAAAGCATGTTCCCAAACGAGGCCTTAATAACTTTTTAGTTTTTTTATTAAAATATGATGTAAAAAAATTAGTATGTTTGTAATGATTTTTTAGTTTTTTTACGAAAATATATGCAAAAAATAGAGAGAAAATGAAATTTTTGACTTTTTGATATATGTTATTGGTTTTTTAATTTTTATAATAACTTTTTGACTAAAAAAATCATTTGTCAAACGAGGCTTTATTCTCAATCCAACATCACCATTCTAGATAAATTTGAGAACCATAAGTCTAGGTTCCAGACTTACTTATTGATAAAATAAATAGTGAATTTTTAATTTTATTAATTTAAACTCTATACCTTTGAGTATAGGTTTGTTTGGAATGTGGGTTAATTTTTTGATTATTTTAGCTTGGAGTTAAAAAGTTTCGTTTGAGGATAAATTTTTTTAGCTTCTTTGACTTTTTGATTTTTGTAAAAGAAAAAATAAAATGATTATGAATTTGATGTGACATTCTATTATATATTAAAATATCATATTTTGTCTTATATGATTATTTAGCCCAGATACTCATCCCAAACGGGGCCTATTTATGAAGTTTAGTCAATTTAAATCTTCAATATAAATATACATGAAATGTCTAAAACACTTCTTTCTTTCTTTTTTTCTTTTTTTCTTTTTTTTACTATTTACAAAAAATAAATATGTAAAAAATATTTTAACTTAGGCCTCGTTTGGCAAGTGACTTTTTTAGTCAAAAAGTCACAAAAAAAAATAAAAAGCCAACAACCCATACCAAAAAGTCAAAAATTTCTTTTTCTCTCTACTTTTTGCACATCTTTTCGTAAAAAGTCAAAAAGTCATCCCAAACATAATTTTTTTTACATCATATTTTAGTCAAAAAATTAAAAAATTACTAAAAAAATATGCTCCCAAACGAGCCCTTACCATTTTTCCAAGCATCCCCTGAGGCCTTTGGGATGAACTAAAAAGTAAAGAAAATTTGTGTATCAAGAAATTTTGTTCTGAATAATAGTATTCAAATATGAAGAGGAACAGTTTTTAAGGTTTATAATATTAAGATTTTATAAGATAAAAGATATATAATATTTTTAGCGACATTTACCTATAAGTTTTAATTTATGAACTTATATTTCATTAAATCTTAATTAATATTTTTTGGACTTTCAAGTCTTATTAAATTTTTAATAATCGGAGTTGTTTTTCAAATAATAGTTGTTCATCATTTATTTTGATTATCTATAAAGGAATATGATGATTTGACATTTATTTTGATTTTTAAATTTTTAAAATATCAATTTTCAAATTGAAAAAACTAAAAAAAAAAATATGTGCAAAAAAACCTAATCAATGTGTTTAGTTTCAGTTTTCTGAAAATTGAGTTTTTTTCGTATTTTTTTTTTTATTGAATATTTTGTAAATTTTAAGCAATTTTTTTTACTTTTTAGATGCACCTTACTTAGATCCATCTAAATAATAAAATATTTGTGAAAAATTATTTTAAAAAATTAATAAATACACAAAAATACGAAAAATGTATTGAATTTTTATTTTATTTTTTATTTTTTGTATTTTTTGTATTTAGTGTATTTTTTAAAAAAATCAAAAATATTATACTTTTTAAGTGTATTTATGTTAGGTGTGTCTAAAAAAATTTTTAAAAAAAAGTTGTTTAAAATATTAAAAAATTTCATTGAAAACATTAAAATACAGAAAATAAAAAAGTAGAATTTTTTGAAAATCAGAATCAAACAAAGTGATTTTTTTTTTTTGAAAAAGCTAAATTTTTTTTTGTGCAAAATTGAATTTCTGTGTCTATAAAGGAGTATGGTGAAAGAATATTAATGTGCAAAATTGAAAAAAAAAATTAAAATTGAAAAAAACATTATCAGTTTTATTGGATAATTGAATCAAACTAATAAATATAAAAGCAAAAACGTTTAATCTTGTGTTCTATTTTTTTTATCAGTTAGTGGAACAATTATCTAAAACATTATTATGCAAAATTGATAATATTCTTAGTTTTAAAAATTATGAAAATTTGATAATATTTTCAATTTTATTAAATAAGACTTATTGGTTCAAAAAAATTTAAATAATATTTGAACTATCAAAATATTTATAAATAAGAATTTTAAATAATTAACTTGTATTTTTGTAGTGATTAGGAGGATTTTGGTCAAAACCTCTCATAATAAAATTTTAATGCATTAAGGATAAACACAAAAAGTTTTGTTTGAAAAATTTAACAAATATCACTACTATCAAAATATTAAATTTTAAAGTAATATAACTTTTGATATAAATGTCGGTTTTTAATAAAATTAATATTTTTAGAATTCTCTCATTAAGATCTATCAAATAAGATCAATATTAACTATGAAATTCTTTAAATATATATATATATATATATATATATATATATATATATATATATATTACCGTTGAAATTGATGTAACAATAATAGTAACATGTTTTTTTTTTTTTGAGCAGAGTAACATGTTATTCTATCTCATAGTAATATGTTACTCTATTTGACAATTACTCTATTTGACAGTAACATGTTACTCTGTTTGACAATAACATTTACTCTAGTTCACAGTAACATGTTATTCTGACAATATTGTCTAAGAAAAAAAAAGATATTTTATTTTGTCCTTACTCAATTATGTGTTTTCTTTTTAAGGGGGTTTATGAAAAAAAAAATTTGAACTGTCATTTTCACAAAATAAAGATTTAGTAGAGGGGTTTTTGACTAAATTATTCTAGTAACTAAGGTGCTAAAGAGAAGTGTGGGAGAGAAGAAGATTAGAGTTTGGCGCCATTTTGAGTTTTGAGGGGCGTGAGGATCCTCTAGAGTTTCTTCTCTAGAGTGATCTCTCTACAGTTAGATCCAATGGTTGATATTAAGGGATAGAAAACGACGTCATTTTGATATTATAAAAAAAAAAAAAATCAACAACAATAAGCCATACGTTTGTCTTTGTTTTCTTCTTTTTCTTCCCCCAAAACCCTAACTCCCTTCAACAGCAAAGACAGTTGCAGAATACAAATTGATGCTTTCAAATCATGGGTTATCTTCTAAAAACTAAAATCATCAGCAATCAATGAGTTTTTCTCAAAGCATAGCGGTTCAGATTCAAGAAATTTATCGGTTCAGATTTGCAATCAAAACAAACCTGGCTTACTTCTTCGGTGGGGGTGGGGGTGGTGGTATCTACTATTGCATCATTGCTAGTCATTTCTCTAATCCCTGGAAGATTATACTCACCAAGAGGTTTATCTATGAAACGAGAAGGATAACCAAAAACTACAAAGCAATCCCATAAGGCAAACCCACTTCTGCTTTGTTTTTTTTTTTTTTGGATTAAATTTTAAATCAAATGAAAATGAATTTTGACCTGTGAGATCTAAATAAAAAAGAAGATTAAATCAACACAAGCATCCTTCAATTTCTTCAAGTGCTCTTGCATTCTCTGCAGAATCAACACAAACCTATACAAATATGTATCTCTATATGCATATATGTATATCTATATGTATATTTACAGATTGAATCAAATGAAAATGGATTTTGATATGTGAGATATAAATAAATAAAAAAGAAGATTAAATCAACACAAGCATGATTCAGTTTATTCAAGACAGAATCAAAGACGATGGAGATTGGCGGACATGGAGATCGGCAAAGGAGATCAAAGACAACGATGCGACTAAAGTTCAGCTCGTCGACGGATCTGTAGTGTGTTGGACTGGCGGCGGCAAAAGAGATCGAAGACGAAGGCAGAGACAAAAAGTCTTCCAGATCTCCGCGGTAGCGGTGGAGCCATGCCGGCAACGTCCTCCTCTTCTCTCCTTCTCTCAGCTCTTCTCTCTCTTTTCTCTCAGCCCTTTTCTCTATTTTGAAATCTGATTTTTTTCTTTTCTTTTTCAAATTAGATACCAAAATGACGTCGTTTTGGTGAGGGAGAATCTCAGCCTTTCGATAGATCACTCTAGAGAAGAAACTCTAGAGGATCCTCACGCTTTTGGGGAGGGGGGATTTTGGGTTTCGGGAGAAGAACTATAGAAGACGAAAATGTACGGACTTATTTGATTTTGGAGGATTCGAGAGAGACAGTGCTTGTTGTTGTCGACCGTTCATGGCTTTGAATTAGAATGCAGTGAAGACAGTCGACCAAATGAAAGATGATTAAAGCGTCCAACAACGCATCAATAAAGTCCCTCGAGATACACCATGTATATTATTTTGGAAAAATTACATCAAAAAAAAATAAAAACCTCAAAAGTTCTTACAGACTCAATTATTCAAAAATTGTTGAGAATTATCATTTAGTAGTTCAAAATTATCATCATGAATTTCATATTATACAAATTTAATCTCAATCACACATCATCATTTTGAATGAATTTAAGGACCATAATTCTTGGTCCCAGACTTATTCATTGATAAAATAGATACTAAATTTTTAATTTTATCAATTCAAACTTTATACTTTTGACTATTTATAAAAATTTAGTCCATTTAAACTTTTAATGTAAATATACATAAAATATCTAAAACATTCTTTTTAACTATTTACAAAAAAATATATATAAAAAAAATATTTTAAGTTATCATTTTCCCAAGCACCCCCCAAGGCCTCTGGGTGAGCTAAAAAAGCCAATTTATTGGCTTGTTTTAAAATTATATCATCCATTTACTTTTTTATATATATTTTTTATTATAAGTTAAAAAATTAACTTATAAATTATATCTAAAATAATTTTAAAATACGTCTAAAAGCATTTATAAATATAGGACCATTTCATGAGAAATTATTTAATAATTTTGGAACACCACGTGATCATATTCCTAACCAATCACCAATTACTTAGCCTCTATATTGTTTCTCATCCCCAACATAAATCGTGAGCTCCTACCATTTTCTTCCAATCAAAACCCTATATTGTTTCTCATCCCCAACATAAATCGTGAGCTCCTACCCTTTTCTTCCAATCAAAACCCTATGGAGTACCACGTGTTCATACTCCGAAAATACTGAGGAGCAATTTGGGAACTTAGTTTTTATCTTTTTACCAAATTCTCCTAAAAAAGTTAAAAAATCAAAAAATTTACTTTTTATCAACTTTTCAAAACACTCCTCAGAATCACCCTAATCATCGAATTAGGCACAGATGAGGTTGATAGATTCTACTCCAAGCGGTGAGACCCAAATCACACAATTGTTTGCCTATCAAGAAATTTTATTTGGGTAAATTACATTTACCTCTCATTACATTTCTGACAAATATAGGAATAAACAAGCAGTGTTTGCAATAGTATTTTTAGATTTAGGCCTCGTTTGGCAACTGTCATTTTTAGTCAAAAAGTCAAAAAGTTACTAAAAAAATCAAAAAGCCAATAACTCATACCAAAAAGTCAAAGATTCCATTTTCTCTCTACTTTTTGCACATCTTTTCTTAAAAAGCCAAAAAGTCATCCCAAACATACTAGTTTTTTTTACATCACATTTTAGCCAAAAAGCCAAAAAATTACTAAAAAAGCCTATTCCCAAACGAGGCCTTAGTTTTTTAAAATATTAAAAACTGTTTTAATTATTTTATTTTATTTTATATATATAATTTTTATTTAAACATTTTATTTTATTTTATAAATATTTTAATTTTTTTAATTTTAATATTTTAAACTCAAAACACAACTTCACACTCTAATCGTAACTAAACACATAACTCAAAACTCCATTCAAAAATTATTTTCAAACCTCATAACCAAACACATAACTCGACACTCCACACTACTTTCAAAACTCCACACTCAAATCGTAACTAAAAGCATAACAAAAAAATTAAAATATTTAAAAATATATTTATAAAATAAAATAAAATATTTAAAATAAAAAATAAAATTTTTAAAATTTTTTAATATTTAAAAATATATTTAACATAAATTTGTATTTTTTTAAGTTTGTGTTTGGTTATAAATTTTGAAAATAATTTTTGAATTGAGTTTTGAATTATGTATTTAGTTAAGACTCTATGAGTTTTGAAAAGATTTTTGAAAATTTCAAATTAGAATTGTGATTTTAAAAGAGAACCAAACATGTTTCTAAAAAAAAATATTTTTTCGGAACATGTTTTTATTCGAAACTCAATTCAAAAATTATTTTCAAAACTCATTACCAAACACAAACTTAAAATTCAATTCAAAACTTTTTTCAAAACTCAAAACTCTTTTCAAAACTCAAAACAAACTTTTTCAAAAACTCTATTTGAAAAGAAAAAAAATTTCAAAAAAATTTTATTTTATTTTTTAAAATTATTTTTAGAATCATGATTTGAGTATGGAGTCGTATTTTGAGTTATGAGTTTTGAAAAAAAAAAATTTGTTTGGCTATAAGGTTTGAAATTTTTTGAATTAATTTTTTTAGGGTAAATATTTTATATTTTAAATATTTATTTATTTATTTTAATGTGCATTATATTTCATACATCTATGTGTTGTATTTTTTTAATATTTTAAATATTAAAAAAATTTAAAAAATTTATCTTTTATTTTAAATATTTTATTTTATTTTATAAAAATATTTTTAAATATCTAATTTTTTTTGTTATGCGTTTGGTTATGATTTGAGTGTAGGGTTTTGAAAGTAGTTTAGAGTGTTGAGTTATATGTTTAGTTATGAGATTTGAAAATAATTTTTTAATTGAGTTTTGAGTTATATGTTTGATTACAATTTGAGTGTAAAGTTGTGTTTTGAGTTTAAAATATTAAAATTAAAAAATTAAAATATTTATAAAATAAAATAAAATATTTAAATAAAAATTATATATTTAAAAAAATAATTTTTTTAAACATTTTTTAATATTTTAAAAAAACAAATCAAAAAATACTATTCCAAACACTGTTTATTTCTTCCAAACCTGTCCTCCAATCTAAAAACATTTTTTAATATTTTAAAAGGAAAGACAATAAGGTAATTTATTATAGAAAAAGTAACACCGTTTGGAACAATTTGACAAAAGGGGAAATTTTGACATTGTCAGGTAAAGCAGGGAAGGTTATTGTAATTATTCAAATTACAGGAGAGGTCCCTGTATTTGTCAGAAACCTCAGGAGAAGTAAATGTAATTTACCCATTTTATTTTGAATAATACTATTCAAATTTAAAAATTATATTCACTTTTTAAATTTAATTAATTATTAAATTTAAAAATTATATTCATTTTTTAATTTAATAATTAATTAATCAATTATTCTTGCGTATTATTTTTCTCTCATATCTTATCTAATTATTTACTAATTATTTTATTTATAAATTTAAAATGTGAATTTATATATCATTTTTTATTTTATTTTATGTTATATTCATTACATTTTTTTCAATAACATACATTTTTCTTTTCCCTGGATTAAATCTTAGAGCATCCACGATGGAGACTCTTAGAGCATCTCCAACCCATACATCTCTATTTCTCTAATATAGAGGAACAAAATAATATTTTTTATTCAAAAAGTGAGTTTAGAGGATCTTATTATTTATGACAACTTCAATCATACATCTCTATTTCTTCAAAAATTTGAACATTTTCTCACTTTTCTTTCAAATTTTACCCAGTTTTTCTCCAAAATTTAAATTATTTTATTTAATTTTTTGTTAAATATAATTAATATTGGTCTCATTTTAAAGGTATTGTTAATATTTTTAATGAAACTAATTTTATAAATATTGAATATACATATTAAGTTATAAAGACAAAATTAAAGATCAAAAAAGAGTGAATGGTGTTTTAGAGTGATCCTCCATTTTTTCATCCTCTCTCTATATTTGGAGGATCAATTCCATATTTGAAGATATGGAGCATGCATTGGAGATGCTCTTAGTGTCAAATTTTATTAGTAAACTAGTGATTCTCATTTTTCATGCTCCAATAGAGTTGTTAAGTTTCAATTTTGAAGTCGTTTTAATTATCTGATGTTAAAGTTCTTGTTAACTGTAGAGTTAGCAGGTGATAATAAACCCCACTGTTAATCATATTATTTAATTTTGATGATGTCTAAAATATATTATTTAATATACATATTATTTGACACAAAATATTATCTTTTTAAAATATATATATTTGTTAAATATTATTATCTTTTTAAAATATATATTTGTTAAATATTATTTAAATAAAAATATTTTCAAAAGCTTTACTATTCACTTTTTGAAAAATAGGGTTAATTACTATTCATCTTTTGACAAATCGATTAGTTATATAATTTTGATAAAAATGATTGATTGGTTGTATTATTTTGACAAATTTGATATTTATGGGTTGTCTTGTTTTGACAAAATTGATATGGAGTGGTAAAATATATTTAGTTTAAAATCTCTACAACTTGTACAATATTTTAAAGAGAGCATATATTTTCAGATCCATCATAAATATTATTTAAAGAGATTCTTCTGTGTATGCAAATATTTGATTAGAACATATATAACATTATATGCAGAATTCATCACGTGTGCTATTAAATTTTTTACACTACATTGATTATATCATATTATAATCAAGCAAGAAGAAAAAGATGGAGTTATATATATGTATATATATATTATAAACAAGATGGAGAAAATTATTTGTTTGTTTGAAAGTTGTGAACTTTGTATTAAATTGTCTACAAAAACGGTGGCTCCATGTTTGAAAAAAACAAAAAGAAAAAATCAGTCTTATTTTTATTCTTATCATTTGCTGACTATTTAAAATTAAGGAGTGTACTTATATAAGCGATGACATTAAGAGCCTGCTTATGTAAGCAATGACATCAGGAGCGCGCTTATGTAAGCGATGACGTCAGGAGCGCGCTTATGTAAGCCATGACGTCAGCAAGGAGCGTCCAACGGGTATATTTTTGTGTATAAATAGAAGTGTTGGATGTGGAGAACAAACCAAGAACTTGAAGAAAAAAATTTTCTGTGAGCTCCAAAATTCTGAGTATTTTGCTCTTTCACTTTTAGATCTAAATCTAGCATTTGTTCTTACACTTTCATATCTACTCTTTGTGAGAGAAATATTGTAAAAGAGGGTGTAAATTACCCTTATTCTTATTCCTTATTTTTTAGAGAGATTTTGTAAGGGTAAGGCTTTTATTGTTGAGTGAGGCTCAATAGATAAGAGTAAGTCCTGTGCCAAATCCACAAAGCTTGGTGGTGTATTTATTCAATTGATAGTAAAGAAATTCTCAAGGAAGTTCCTTGGGGAGTGGACGTAGGCCGGCGTGCCGAACCACTATAAATCGCAGTGTTTGATTTTCTCTCCCTATCTCTCTTACGTTTATATTGATAATTATTATTCTGTTTTTTTTTTATTTATTAAAATTCTGAATATTGTGTTAATTTTAATACTGTGAAATTTTTAATAACCCAATTCACCCCCCCTCTTGGGTTGCCTATCTGGGATAACAATTGATATCAGAGCCTAGACTCTAGTTTCTGTGACTTAACCGTCTTAGAGTAGATCATGGCAACCCCTAGTTATTCCTTACCCGAGGGACAAGCATCTAATAGGCCACCTCTATTTAGCGGCACAAATTTTAGCTATTGGAAAACTAGGATGACCATACATATTCAATCTAATGATTATGAATGTTGGAAAATTATTTGCAATGGTCCAAAAATTCCTACCAAAACTGTAGATGGACTTAAGGTACCAAAACCTGAAGATGAGTGGGATGAATCAGATACTAAAATGGCCCAAATTAATGTCAAAGCTACAAACATGTTGTACTGCGCCTTAGATGCCAACGAATTCAATAGAATTTTCACATGTAAAACCGCAAAAGAAATTTGGGACAAGCTTATAGTGACTCATGAGGGAACCGAACAAGTTAAAGAATCTAGAGTCAGTTTACTACTCCATAATTATGAACTTTTTAAAATGAAGCCTGATGAAACTATTCCTCAAATGTTTACTCGTTTTACTGATATTATTAATGGTTTAACTTCTCTTGGCAAAACATATACTAATGCTGAAATTGTAAGAAAAGTGCTTAGGTCATTGCCAAAAAATTGGAAGACAAAAGTCATTGCCATTACCGAAGCCAAGGATTTATCAAAGCTAAGTCTAGATGAGTTAATGGGATCTCTCTTAACTCATGAGCTCATAATGCAAGAAGGAAAGGAAGAGGAGGACAACAACAAGAAGAAAAGAATAACCTTCAAATCCACCTCGAAACATCAAGAGGATAAGGAAGATGATTCAGATGAGGATGAGGAAATGGCATTCATCACTAGAAAGTTCCAAAGGTTTGTGAGAAAGAAACAAGGCGTACGAAATTTTTTTAGAAAAGACTTCAACAACAGGGATTTTCAAAGAGGAGAAAATCACAAAAAATCTGAAGTAACCTGCTACGAATGCAAAAACCTGGACACTACAAATCAGAATGTCCAGAACTTAAGAAAAAATTCAAGAAGGACAAGAAGAAAGCTATGATTGCAGCATGGGGAGAAGATAGTGATGAAAGCGACACAGAAACCGAAGTTTGCAAAAACGAGGTTGCTAACCTATGTTTAATGGCACTTGGAAATGAAAATGAGGTAAATGACGAATCCTTTACATTTGATGAATTACAATTAGCTTTTGATGAATTACATGCTGAATTTAAGAAACTTCGTTTGAAAAATAATTGTCAAAAGAAAGTAATTTCAAGTTTATCAAAAGAAAATGAATCATTGACTTCTAAGATAAATGTTTTAGAAAATGAAGCCATGAAAATGAAAAAGGAAAATGAGATTTTAACTAAAAAAGAGTCTTCAATTTTGAAAAACATTTAGTTGTATTGCAAAAAGAAAATGAGTCTTTAAAAAATGAGCAAATTATTTTGAAAGAAAATATTGAAGACTTGAAAACTACTCTTTCAAAGTTCACTCAAGGTAGAGAAACTTTAGATAAAATTCTTAAAAATCAAAACCGTACTTTTGGTAGAACCGGAATTGGATATAAACCTTTTTCAAAAGTAAAAACTACCAAAAATGGCTTTGTATATGCATCTTCTAATCACTCTCATCTCACATGTCATTTTTGTGGAACAAAAGGTCATATTTCACCTTCATGTCCTATTAAAAGGAATCCTTTTGCTAAAATAAAAAAGATGTGGGTCCCTAAGGATATCTCGAGAGTGTCAAATTCTAACTTTTATGGACTCAAGAAAAAATGGGTACCAATAGAGAAATCAAATTTTTGTAGGTATGTTTCAAGACAAAATCCAGTAACGATAGATGGTATCTCGACAGTGCATGTTCGAGGCACATGACTGGAAATAAAGCTATGTTCACCACACTCCAACCAAAGGATGGCGGATATGTGACTTTTGGCGACAATAGCAAGGGTAAAATCATTGGTATAAGAAGTATTGGTAAAAATCCCTCTCCTATTATTGAAAATGTTTTATTTGTTGAAGGTTTAAAACATAACTTGCTTAGTATTAGTTAATTATGTGATAAAGGCTATACAGTTATTTTTGAGAAAACTCATTGCATTATTGAAAACACCCTAGAAAATAAAAATTTATTTATAGGTTACAGACATGAGAATGTATATGTGTTTGATTTGCACGATTTGTCTTCTCATTTTAATATTAAATGTTTATCTGCTATAAACGATAATGGTTGGCTTTGGCATAGAAGATTAGGACATGCTCATTTTGATTTAATTTCCAAACTTTCAAAAAATGAGTTAGTCATAGGTTTACCAAAAATTATTTTTGAAAAAGATAAACTTTGTGATGCATGTCAATTTGGAAAACAAACTAGAATTTCTTTTAAATCCAAAAATATTGTTTCAACTACTAGACCGCTTCAACTCTTGCATATTGATCTATTCGGACCATCTAGAACATTAAGTTTAGGAGGAAAATCTTATGCCCTTGTTTGTGTTGATGATTATACTAGATATACATGGGTATTATTTTTAGCACACAAAAATGAAGCTTTTTATAATTTCTCAAAACTTTGTAAAAGAATTCAAAATGAGAAAAATCTTAATATTTGTAGTATTAGAAGTGACAATGGTAGAGAATTTGAAAATGATGATTTTATTATGTTTTGTGATAACTTAGGAATAGATCATAATTTCTCAGCCCCTAGGACTCCTCAACAAAATGGTGTGTGTTGAAAGAAAAAATAGAACTCTTGAAGAAATGGCTCGTACTATGCTTTGTGAAAATAATTTACCTAAATATTTTTGGGCGGAAGCTGTTAACACTGCATGCTATGTTATAAACCGTGCCATGATTAGACCTATTCTTAAGAAAACCCCTTATGAACTTTGGAAAGGAAGAAAACCTAATATTAGTCACTTGCGTGCTTTTGGTTGTAAATGCTTTGTATTAAATAACAATAAAGATAACTTAGGAAAATTTGATGCTAAATCGGATAAAGCTATGTTTCTTGGTTATTCTATGTCTAGTAAAGCTTATAGAGTATTCAATAAAAGAATTCTACTTGTTGAAGAATCTGTGCATGTTGAGTTTGATGAATCTAACGATATTATTTCCAAGAATCTTGTAAGTAATGATATTGTAGAAATCAACCAAGCATGGAGAGCATTTACAAAAAGGAAAATGAAGAAAATCCATTACGCGAACAAGAAGAAGAAATGACAATGGAGAAACTTCAAGAAAATGCTGCTTCCAGAAAGTGACTCAAATCTACCAAAAGAATGGAAGTATGCTCATGGCCACCCCAAAGACCTCATCATAGGTGATGCGGCGGAAGGTATAAAAACTCGTTCCTCTATTAGAAATATTTGTGGTAACTTAGCATTTGTTTCACAAATTGAACCAAAATCATTTTTAGAAGTTGAAAATGATGAAAACTGGATTTTAGCAATGCAAGAAGAATTAAATCAATTTGAAAGAAATGAAGTTTGGTTTTTGACCCCTCGACCTAAGGATCATCCCGTTATTGGTACAAAATGGGTTTTTAGAATAAAAATGGACGAATCTGGAGTTGTTACTAGAAATAAAGCTAGATTAGTAGCTCAAGGCTATAATCAAGAAGAGGGAATTGATTTTGATGAAACTTTTGCACCAGTTGCTAGACTTGAAGCTATTAGAATGTTACTTGCTTTTGCGTGTTTTAAAGATTTTAAATTATATCAAATGGATGTTAAAAGTGCTTTTTTAAATGGGTATATTTCGGATGAAGTCTATGTTGAACAACCTCCCGGTTTTGAAAATCATAAATGCCCGGATCATGTTTTCAAACTTTCAAAAGCTTTATATGGCTTGAAACAAGCTCCTAGAGCATGGTATGAAAGATTGAGTAATTTTCTACTTGACAAAGGTTTTTGTAGAGGAAAAATTGATACAACACTTTTTATAAAAATAAAAAAGAAGATATGCTAATTGTTCAAATTATGTTGATGATATCATTTTTGGTGCTACTAATGAAAATTTGTGCAAAGAGTTTGCTAAAGACATGCAGGGTGAGTTTGAAATGAGTATGATGGGGGAATTAAATTACTTTCTTGGTCTACAAATTAAACAAACTAATGATGGAATACATTTAAATCAAACGAAATATATCAAAGATCTACTCAAAAGGTTTGAAATGGAATCATCAAAGCCTGCAGCAACTCCAATGAGCACATCGATAAAAATCGACAAAGATGAGCAAGGTAAACCTGTAGATGAAAAGAAATATCGAGGTATGATTGGTTCTTTACTCTATCTTAGCAAGTAGGCCCGACATAATGTTTAGTGTTTGTATGTGTGCACGTTTTCAATCCGCACCAAAAGAGTCACACATCACCGCAGTCAAACGTATTTTCAGATATCTTGTTGGCACTCAAAATTTGGGATTATGGTATCCTAAGGAACCACCTTTGAACTTTTTGGTTACTCAGATGCCGACTTTGCGGGATGTAGACTTGACCGAAAAAGCACTAGTGGCACTTGTCATTTTCTTGGACACTCACTCACTTCTTGGTTTTGCAAAAAACAAAACTCAGTGGCTCTGTCAACTGCTGAAGCAGAATACATTGCCGCCGCTGGTGTTGTGCACAATTGCTTTGGATGAAACAACAACTTCAAGATTTTGGACTTCACTATGATAAAATTCCTATAAAATGTGACAACACAAGTGCCATTAACCTTTCAAAAAATCCTATTCAGCACTCACTACTAAACACATTGAAATAAGGCATCATTTTCTAAGAGATCATGTACTCAAAGGTGACATTAAACTCGAATTTGTGCCTACAAATTGTCAATTAGCTGACATATTTACCAAGCCTCTAAATGAAGAACAATTTTGTTATATTAGAACAGAACTTGGTATGATGAATATTCCAATATAATGTTTCTATTAAAAAATAATTGTAAAAAATTAAAAAAAAATATTGTAATAATAATAATTAATAAAAAAAATAATAATAATAATAACAATAATAATATACATATATTTATATATATAATTTTCTCTCTCTCTCTCTCTCTCTTTCCGTCTTTATCTCTCACCCACTCTCTCCTTTACTCTCTCTTTTTCTCTTTCTCTTGGCCTCTCGCTCTCTCCTTCTTCCTCAGCCGACTTCATCTCCATGATCACCATCATCTACAACACCCACAATGATAAAATGATTTATTTATTTATTTTTTTAAAGTTAACGTTGAAAAAAATTATACTTCTTGCATTAAGAATACTAGAAATAGACAAAGAATCAGGCAACCAAAGCTGGACCGAACAACCGTCAAGGCAGCAAGTCAAGGCCGTCGACCGATCGAATGACATGTTGATTGACCAATGGTGTGATTTTGACTCAATTTTGCAAAAACAAAGAGCTGATAGTCATTTGAAATTTTTTCAACTAAAAAGATTTGTCTTAGGTAGATAATTGAGAGGGTAATTTGTGAATAAATTGGGCTGAGTTACGAAAAGTCTTCTTTGGAAGTTAGGCTACGCAATGGGCCGAAATAAGAGTTGATGTAGCTTGGTCTTAGGCTAAGAAGACACTAGGTCGGTCAGAGATGGGTTGTTAGGGGCTGGACCTAGCTATCTGAAGGTAATCCTTTATCGGACTGAGATGTTGTCAATGGAGAGGACCAAGCTATTTGTAGCTCGGCAGGGTGCAATTCGGTAAATCGATTTCCGGTCACACAGCTCGAACGGTAGGGGACCGAGATAAGGTAGCTCGGTCAGGATTGTATATCCGAGTATAAAGGAGTGGCTATCTCACTTGGCTTGCAGTAATGAGGGTGTTCTAAGGATAAACATTATCCTTGGACATGAGATTCCAAGGATGACTCTGCTAAGGAGAGTTAAAGTCCTACTAGGATTGTGCAAACCATCTCACTTTGTTGGTAGTGAGTAGAGTGTTATCATGATAGACACTCTTCATTGCGAGTGTGATTCCTAGGGGGACTTTTATAAGGAGAGTTGCAAGCCTACTAGGATTGTGCCAAGCAGAATCTATAAAAGCTTATAGCAGAACCTATGTACAGGTATCCCAATTTTTACTCTGGAATACACAGAACTTTTGTGTCTATTGTCTATTTGCTGACTTAGGCATCAGAGAGGTTTCCGGCACACACCCACTGGCTAGCTCACGTTTGTGTTTTCATGTGGCAAAGCGACGACGTTTGGAGGAGTGCAAACTTGATCGACAGGATTATACAATAAGATTATTTTTGTGCTCGTACAATTGGCGCCGTCTGTGGGAATACAGCAGAGAACAAACCTTTTGATTAAGTGTTCCTTCAATCAATGTCAATGGCACATAACGAAGACTTGCCATATTCTGCTATTGATGGGCAGACCTTGAAAGGAGGAGGGAGGCATGAGGGCTTGCCTTATGTTTTGCCCATGGCAAAATTGGATCCCTAGCGACGGAACCCATAGAGAGACGCATGAGAAAAACGGGGCTCGAGTCCACGCCACTTTCAAAGCCTTGATAGACAGAGGCAGAAGATGGATCACAGGTTTTGTAAGATTGTGTAAAGGAGCAAGACGAAGTAATAAGAAGAATGGTGGCTAACATGAAGACTATGAACCGCCAGATAAAGGGCAAAAGGGTGACAGAAAAAGAGGTGGGCAAAGGCAGAGCGCACTCTCGCCACTTAGAAGATCGTGACAGGCAAGTCACACCGTCTCATACGAAAAACAGAAGCCTCAGGACAGGCGACACGCGGTCAAGAACCTCTAGGACTTGTTACTCCAGGTCTGTGAGAACGAGGACTGAAAGGTCATATATGGAGGGAAACAGTTATCGACCCTCGCGCTCGCACCAAACGACTCTACGCACACAGAGTTGCCTAGGTCGGCAGACCTGCAGACAGTGCTTGAGGAGAGAGCTCGAAGAAGAGAAGACACTCAGGCTCGCGACCCCTGCAGAGTCTCCGCACTACAACGGTTGGCTCCTAGAACACATGGGAGTGTCAAGATTGGAATGCCAGAGCCACACCTTGCCTATGAACCAGCAGACAAAGCGTTAGTAAGGTTGTAGAGCTCGCCGTTCATTCCGGCAATAGAGAACGCACCATTACCCTCAGGCTTCCACCAACCCAAATTCACTACTTATAAGGGAAAGTTGGACCCCTACATGCACTTTCGCCACTTTCGCCAGGTTATGGCCGTGTATCGGCAAAACGAGGCTCTAATGTGTGTCTTGTTTCCTTCCAGCCTTGGTGACTTGGGTTTAACGTGGTTTGAAAGGTTGCCAGAAGGTAACGTAGCTTCATGGGCGCAACTAGCGAAGGCATTTGTGACTAGATTCAAAACAAACACCAAGACACCGGTGGGAATTGACCAGTTACTCTCCATAGATATGGGCGAGAAGGAAACATTGAAGTCTTACAACAATCGGTATTGGGAGACTTTTAATCAGATTGGAGATTGCCTTACAAACCTAACTATCGCACAATACAAACGAGGTTTGCTGACTGATAATAAATTGAGGGATTCAATGACAATGACGCTGTAATAACCCTCGTCACTGTTTACCGATTGATCACTGATTACCGTCAAACTGGAACCGATTATGATTGGTAATTGAACTGATTGAAATACTGAACTAACCGACTGAAATCTGAAACTGATTGATTGACTGTATCTGTTTAAATGCATCTCTATCTGTTTGACTGCTTGATTATCTGTTCATATTTTTATGTTAAACTGCAAATTGAAGGCCTTATCGGCGGCCGAATCAGAAATTGGTTAGTGATTTATGATCATCATAATTTATGTGATTTTGTGGCATATTTATCTGAAAACTGATTTAGTATGATTAAATTAGATTAAATATTGATAAATTGTAAGTTGGTTTTAATTATAACTTTGCCATTTTGAGTGGGCCATTATCTAACATCTATAGGAGCCTTATTACACTTGAACTAAACATTTCATCAGCCACATTCTCTTATTATTGCCGACCAAGAGAGGGAGAAAGTGAGAGACTTGAGTTCACTTGTAGATTTGCTTGGAAATTGAAGGATTTGAAGTATAGATTGCATAGTTGAGCTTGTTCGTCTTGAATGATCATGATTCATGTCAAATTGTAGAGCTAAGACATGATTTAGTTCTAGCATGTTGATTTGTAGCTTGAATCTTGCATGTATGTGTATATTGAAGAGTTTTGAGTTTGGTTTCATGGAAATCTTGCATGCATGTCTATCTTTTGATCATAATCCATGATTTCACCAAGTTCTTGAAGAAATGAGCTCAATTGAGCAAGCATTGAAGCTTTAAATTGGTTTGAATGCATGCACGTCATGTTTGAAGATTGCTCTTGAAAAATGGGTTTGAAATTGAGTTTGTTTGAAACACCCTTGGGCTTTGATTTTATAAATTGAGCTTCAAATCATGTCATTCTATGTGTTTACAAATGTTTTCCAGAAATTTAGCCCAAGAGGATCGATTTTAGTGCATTTAAACATGAGTTTTAAACTTGGAGTTCGAATCTAGATTTTCCAGATTTTGGTCGTCCGCTCGAGCAGGGTTAGTGGCGCTCGAGCGGGGTTAGTGGCGCTCGAGCGGGGAATTCGAGCTCCCAGCATCTTGCACTGTTTGACAGTACGCTCGAGCGGATGATTTACGCTCGAGCGAGATAGTGTGTCTTACGTTCGAGCGGGTGTTGAGCGCCCAATCGAGCGTGAATTTCACCTATCCAGTACTTTTTGGTCCGCTCGAGGGGGTAAGTTGACGCTCGAGCGGGTACCTTTGTTTGCCTATACGCTCGAGCGGGTTAACCTGCGCTCGAGCGGGGACCTGTTTCACTGAAAATTCTGAAACTGTTTTCTGAATACATCTTTGCATCCTCATCCCATCCTAGGCATTCTTAGGCCTATTTAAGGCATCTTATTGAGGATATAGATGTAGAACACACCGAGGCAATTAGGGATCAAGTTGTTATCTTTCCCAACTGTGTAGCTTAGTGTGTGTTCATCTGTAAACTGTGTAGGGTTGGCGACTGGGGACGCGCTCTAGCTTACTGTAGCCCAGAACTCTGTGAGTAACAACTGTGTAAAGATATGTTCAAAAATGATTATCTTCTGAACCATTGAACTGTACTGTTTCTGAACTGCTACTGTTAACTGAATGAATGTATGTCCTATATTCTGAACTGTATTGTGGCATCCTTAGCAACTACTGTTACTGACTGTTACTGTTACAGAGATCTCTGTCGGTTCCCTCGTTGGAACCACTACTGTTTACTGATTGATGGCCATCATTTTTTGTTCGGTCTTTTAGACCTACTGTTTACTGTACTGTTATGCTAATGGATGTACCACATATGACTGTTTACTGTACTGAACAACTGATATACTGATTGAAATGAACTGTTTTCAATACTGAAGGACATTCATTCTAAACCCCTTTACGCTTTATGTTATTCACTGGGCTTTAGCTCACTGCTCATATATATATGTAGGTGCACAGGCACCAGACTGCAGCTAGGAGCGTCGGGGTAGACTCCCAGTTTTGTCAAGCCAACCACTGTGCCTCACTGCAAGGTTCTGAGCCTGCCAAGCTATGGCTTAGGGGTGTTTTTATTTCCCCTGTCTGTTTCTGTGTTTGTTTTGTACGACTGTATAGACTGTCACTGTACTGTTTAATAGGGATTTGGTCCCTGTTCTGAGTGGTTGTAATTATTGTACATACTGTTTGTCTATGACTGTATATATGTATGAAAAATCTTTTTGCATACAGACTGTCACAGCTCATTAGACATTGTTTATTTACTGTATTGGCTTCCGCAATGCCCCCGTACTCTGTTTTACTGTATTATTGTTAAGCAGGCCTTCGGTAATCTCGGATTACTGGCCAGTTACGGTGCTAAACCCATAGGGGCGGGTTTGGGTCGTGACAGACGCTGCCTCTTACTATGGAAGCCCTGATGGAGAGAGTACACTAACGCATCTTGGTAGAGGAAGATGGGATGCGCACCCAGGCAGAGTCCGATACAAACAGCGATGTCGGACAAAACACTTTTGGCAAAAGTTAACACGGTCGACAAGAAGGATCGACCGCACAAAATCTTTTCCCAACTGGGGGCAAAGTAGGTTGATAGGTTTGATAAACTCTTTCTAACAAATCTGTGCCTAACAGGGGGCAAAAAAGGTTGGCAAGTTTGACCAACTCTTTTAAAAAAAAAATTTAGACTCTTTGCCCAACTGGGGGGCAAAGGCGGTTGGCAAGTTTGACCAACAAAACTTTTTTTGTACTCTTCAGCCGAGATCAGGATCTAGGCTAAAGGCGGTTGATAGGTTTGACCAATAAATTTTTTTAGACTTTTTGTCCAACTGGGGGGCAAAGGCGGTTGACAGGTTTGGCCAACAAAAATTTTTTGCACCCTTCAGTCGAGATCAGGATCTAGGCTAAAAGCGGTTGGCAGGTTTGACCAACAAAAATTTTTTTCGACTCCTTGCCCAACTGAGGGGCAAAGGCGGTTGGCAGGTTTGACCAACAAAAATTTTTTAGACTCCTTGCCCAACTGGAGGGCAAAGGCGGTTGGCAGATTTAACCAACAAAAATTTTTTTGGACTCCTTGCCCAACTGGGGGGCAAAGGCGGTTGGCAGGTTTGACCAACAAAACTTTTTTTTCACCCTTCAGCTAAGATCGGGATCTAGGTTAAAGGCGGTTGGCAAGTTTGACCAGCACAAAATTTTTGCACTTTTTGGCCGGGATAACAATTACCTCGCCTAAAGCAGGTTGGCAGGTTTGACCAACAAGTTTTTTGGATTCTTCAGCCGAGATGTGTATCTCGGCCAAAAAAGGTTGGCAGGATCAAATAAGGTCAAGCTAATTAGTTTGGCTAGACATGCAGTCGGAATGATGCAAAACATTGAAAAAGAAATACAGTAATCGCGCCAAGAGATCGAAGATTTTCATTAATTGGAAGATGATTACAAAATATGGGACATATAGCCCGGTTATACAGAAAGAACGACTCGCTGTACGATTGCGAACTCGAAGGATATATACGTTGAAGGAAAAAAGGTGGGACTATTCAAATTTTGACATGATGGCTGTAACTAGAGAATGAGGCTAATGGGGGCAAGCCACATGCTAGATTAGTGGAAGGAGGTGCTGAGCAACTGACAAGACTTATTGAAATCGAACAACTTTTCTAGCTCGGCAGAGTTGGGCGTTCTTAGCTCGGTTGGAGAAAAATAATCCCAAACATGCTACGCAGATGGAATTAAGGGGCAATTGAGAGGGTAATTTGTGAACAAATTGGGCCGAGCTAGGAAAAGTCTTCTTTGGAAGTTAGGCTACGCAATGGGCCGAGATAAGAGCTGATGTAGCTCAGTCTTGGGCTAAGAAGACACTAGGTCGGTCAGAGATGGATTTCTAGGGGCTGGACCTAGCTATCTGAAGGTAGTCCTTTATCGGACCGAGATGTTGTCAATGGAGGGGACCGAGCTATTTGTAGCTCGACAGGGTGCAATTCAGTAAATCGACTTCCGGTCACACGGCTCGAATGACAGGGGACCGAGATAAGGTAGCTCAGTCAGGAATCTATATCCGAGCATAAGGAAGTGGTCATCTCACTTGGCTTGCAGTGATGAGAGGGTTTAAGGATAAGCATTATCCTTGGGCATGAGACTCCTAAGAGGACTCTGCTAAGGAGAGTTAGAGTCCTACTAGGATTGTGCAAACCATCTCACTTGGTTGGTAGTGAGTAAAGTGTTATCAGGATAGACATTTTTCACTGCGAGTGTGATTCCTAGGAGGACTCTTATAAGGAGAGTTGCAATCCTACTAGGATTGTGCCAGACAGAATCTACAAAAACTCATAATAGGACCTATGTACAAGTATCGCAATTCTTACTCTGGAATACATAGAGTTTTTGTGTCTATTGTCTATTTGCTGACTTAGGCATCGGAGAGGTTTCGGCACACGCCCACCGGCTAGCTCACGTTTGTGTTTTCAGATGACAAAGCGACGACGTTTGGAGGAGTGCAAACTTGATTAACAGGATTATACAATAAGATTATTTCTGTGCTCGTACAATTGGCGCCGTCTGGAGGGTTTAAGATGGGTCAAGTTATTTTGAGAAGTTGATTAAAAATTGATCTTTTTTTTTTTTTTGAAAAAATATGTAAACCTGAGTTTAACATTTTTACTGTAGCGTCTATGAACTCATTAACAAATTTGGGTTTTATCTCCATTGGAAGAGTAATTATTTGGTGTTCTGGGAGTTCTATATTGGTGGTATTTCCAACCAATAGCACGAAAGAACCTAAGAAAGATATTAAGGTAAAAATAAGAAAATGATGGAGAAATGATATAATTTTATTGAATGAGTACATGACTGTTGGTCTTGTTTGAGAAGTTAGCTATTTTAATTGACTATTTAATTTTTTGACTATTTTAATTTAATTAAAAAAATTATGTTTGACAAATTAGTTAATTTTTTTTCTATAACTAATTTAATAATTATAAAAAATAAAATAATTATAAATTAAATATAATATTTTATTTTATTAATTATTTTAACTCAACTGGTTTCTCAAATAGGGCTTCTATAATTTTTCTCAAAAAATATTTGGGATTCCCTTTTTTCGGATGTCACAATTCTTTTAGATCTCAATGATTAATATATGTATAAGACTGAGTCATATATGTGTAAAGTCTGGGAACTGGCTCCTCTGTAGTTTTAAAGCAAACTGGACTGGACAGTCAAAGTAATAGGATGGTGACACGTCATCGAAATTGGAAATTAATGGCTCAGATTAAATTAGACACTCACAAGCTCTTTGGAAGATCTAAACAACATCGTTCTTTACAACCGTCAACGTTAACACTGTCTTTGTGAGATTTTCAAAGATCTGATTTGGGCGCAAATTCCTTTGGGGATTTGATTTCCTTTGCCACAAGCACTGTCATTGATTTTTTCTTTCAACCAAAGATTCTCCTTATATGTCAAAGAATTGAGCAAATCAATAACCATTGGAGTTTTTGATGATCAGCCATGGTGACCCGTGTCCTCTGCTTTTTCTCTTTGTAGGTTAGTTGATTGAAAGTACTACCAGCAAGTATAAAGAATAAGAAAAGGTATGATGCACATATTATCATTTTATTTATTTATTATTATTTGATTTATATATAATATTATAATAAAATTGTACAAGTTACAAGCACAATGATAAAGATCAAAATTTTCAAAGTCAAAGATAAAACTCTCAATATATATACAGAGACTAAAACTATACACAAATAAAAAGATTCAAATCATTAATCTCAAGTTGAATATGAATTATGTTCATTGTAGACATGTTTATGTACATAGACGCTTATGTATAGACATATTAACCCTTCACAAATAAAAATATTCAAATCACTAATCTCATGTTGAAAATAAATTGTGTTCATCGTAGATATGCTTATGTACATAGGCACTCATGTATACACATATTAAAAGGTTGAGAAATATATATATATAGATATTTTTTTGTTATTGGAAAAATTGATGTGTGTTTTTATGCACTTTTTATTTTTTATTTATGTTTTTATTGATTTTTTGATATTTTTTTAATTATTGTTTTTACTTTTTGGATCTTTTTAATTATTAAACATGATGTATTTAGAATTTATTTTCCTCCGTACTAATGATGTTTCTTGTGTTAAGCAGCAAGACAACACCCAAATTAAGGCCCCTTTATAAAAGACACTTCAATGTGTGAAGCTGTATCTTCAAGTCTCACAATTCTAGATTACAAACCTCAAATGGGTTTGGAATTTGATTCACTAGATGCTGCAAAATATTTCTACAATGAGTTCGGGCGGATTACCGGTTTTAGTCTTAGAATAGAATATACTAACACATGTAAGAAAACAGGAAGGATCACTTCTAGGAGGTTTGTATGTTCGAAAGAAGGGTTTCGACGTGAAGACAAGAGAGATGATAAAACTAAAAATTCATGCCAAGAAACAAGAACTGGGGTCAATGCGCGTATGAGTGTTTCATTCAACAAAAATAGACAAAACTATGTGGTTATTGATTTTGTTGAGGACCACAATCACCCACTTCATATTCCACAATGTGTCCATTTAATGCCTTCACAAAGAAAAATTGCAAAAGCTCAAGCAATTGAAGCTGATTTGGCAGAGGCATTTGGGATTAGATTGAGATCGACATTTGAGCTTGCATCTCGACAGGCAGGTGGAAGGGAATGTCTTGGTTTTACAGGTCAAGACTTAAAAAATTATCTTCGAACTAAACGTCAGAAGGAATTGAAGTTTGGGGAAGCTGGAAGTTTGTTAGCATATTTTGCAGACAAATCAATGAAGGATTCATCTTTTCACTTCACTGTGCAGCTAGATGTTGGAGAACAAATTACTAACATCTTTTGGGCTGACACGAAAATGATAATTGACTATAGTTTATTTGGGGATTTTGTGAATTTTGACACAACATACAGAACCCACAAGGACTATCGGCCACTAGCGGTGTTTGTAGGGTTTAACAATTATAGGAAGACTGTTTTATTTGGGGCTGCACTTCTATATGATGAAACAATTGCCTTTTTTGAGTGGTTATTTAAGAGTTTCTTAGATGCTATGTCAGGGAAGCAGCCAAAGACCGTTTTCACTGATCAAGACCCTGCAATGGCAAAGGCTATCTCAACAGTTATGCCTGATACGTTCCATAGAATCTGCACATGACATATGAGGCAAAATGCAATTAAGCATTTAGGAAGCAAATATAGAGGTGATGATGGTGGGATTGGTGCAGAGCTTACTAAATTTATTTACAATTATGAAGATGAGGAAAGTTTCTCCAGTGCTTGGGAAGACATGCTCCATAAATTTGATGTTCGTGATAATAGTTGGTTGCCTACTATATATAGGGTTAGAGAAAAATGGGGAAAACCATATGTCATGGAAGTTTGGTCAGCTTGGGCAGATACCACGCAAGTTAGCGAAAGCTTCAATGGTAAACTACGTACTTTCTTACAATCAGATTTGGGGATATTGTATTTTTTCAAGCATTTTGAGAGGATTATTGATGATATTACTCATATTGAGTTTGATTGTGAGTATGCTTCTCGTCAGAAGTTGCCAAAAATTGGCTTGCCCATTCCCACTACAAGAATTAACACTTTTGGCTAGGGGTGGGCGCAGATCGGTTGCGGCCACGAAACCTCCAATCCGCCATCCGTCCGCCAAATTGGCGGATTGGAGAAAATCAATCCGCATCCGTCCGCCAATCCGGCAGATGCGGATTTGGCGGATTGGCGGATGGATGCGAATCGGTTTAACGGTTTGAAATTTTACAAATTTTCAACATACAAAAAAAAAAAAAAAAAAAAAATTGTGCATAATTCAACATCTATGTAAGGCATGGATGCAAGGATAAATGACAGCACAATTTCAATAACTATTACTAAATATAACTGGGCTCTATATGCTAAATACCTGCAACTTTCCCCCTTTTGAATCATAGATTTTAAAGCATCAGCAGCCATACCATGCTTCACATCCACCTAATGCCAATTATATTGTATCAGTAACCATACAAACATTAATGGAAGGAGAGAAAGAGTAGCACAAATATGTAAAGATAGAAATTTATTAACATAGATGTAAACAAACACTGTAAAGTCTACACCTGTCAAGGAAGAACACAGTGTGAATGATAGACTTAGACTATATGTTTGAGGGGGGGAAAATGAAAATAAATAGCAGCATTCATAATGTAATGGGCGTCTTAAGCAGTTCTCTGGAAACATGTTTAGTACATCTTCCTTACAGAATCCATTATTTGCAAAACCAAACACTTTTATAATAAAAGACTTGGTGTTGAAGAACTGTGGCCAAAACAAAATATGAAGGAAAAGTTAAAGAGAGAAATGAAGAAAACTTCAGAAATTTGAAGAAACCAAACTTCCTCTGTAAATCAGCAAAGAAATGTAGGTAAACTTTTGGGGCAAGGAAATGGAGGTAGACTTCAGAAATTTCATCAATGCATCATTTTCTTTCTTTTCTTTTCCTTGTTGCTCACTGTTTCTAAGAACAAAATGGAGCATGCACAGAACTTTCATTATTTTTATAGTCCTTTCCAATCCTAAAAGTTGCTAGGAAAATTGCATGAAATACATTTACTGATATGATAAAATTTTCATTTTTAGACAAAAAAGATACCAAAAATTCAATTTATGTTTTTCAACCAAACACATCAGCAGCAAGTATGAAATAATTTTTTAGGTCAGCAAAGTAATAGAACCTGTCAAGTGAACAAATTATAATTAGTTTCATGTACCTTAAATTGCATTTGCATCCAAAAACCAGAGAGGAAATATGAGGAAATGAGTCATGTATTGGGTACCAATAAAAGGGTGAAGCTTGGCAAAATCAAAGAACTCATCAGCAGAGCAACCAAACAGAACCCTAGCAGCCCTATCAAACATAATCACCACGAACACCTTTGTATCTGATGCTATAGACATCTGCATAAAAACCCACAAACCCAAATCCAATAACATGACCCTCTTGTCTTTGCAAGAAGAGTTATATGCTTATAGTGAAACAAGAAAAACAAAAGAGAACATCATTGTGAGGACTAGTAAAAACAGAGAGAGGTATCTGTAAATTATATACAGAGACAGGTATCTGTATACGAAGATATACGAAGATTTTCATACGATTACTCAATATACGAAGATTTTCATACGATCAATCAACTCAATATATATTATATATACAGAGAGAGGTACTGTAAATCTTCTATCTAGAGAGAGAGGGAGAGAGATACCTCAGTGTAGTAGATCGATCGTCGTTCAGTGCAAGCAAATCGTCGTTCAGAAGTGTAGATCGTCGGCCGGATGTTACCGTCGGACGGTAGGGTAGGGTAGGGGAGAGAGAGAGAGAGAGAGAGAGTCTCACTGTCTCAGCGTCTTGGTCTGTGAAGAAAGAAATTAGGGCTTCCAAACAAAAGGGGCTGAGTCGTGTATAAAATGGGGGGAAAAAACGAAGGGGAAAAAAAGGACGGGCGGGTCGGGTTTGAGGGGTGAAATGGCGGATCACCCGCCACCCGACCCGAACCCGAGAAACATGAATTACTGGACCCGCATCCGCCCGTCACACACCACGCATCCATCCGTTTGGCTTCAGGTCGGGTTGGGCGGTTATGGCGGGTCGGCTGATCCGCTGCACAGCCCTACTTTTGGCAACAAAAAATTGGTGGCTAAAAGTCAATTTTTGGTCGGCAAAAGTTATCCGCGACCAAATTTTTTGGTCGCTACTTTGGTCGCCAATTGAGGGTCGGCAAAAGTAATTCGCGACCAAAATTTTGGTTGGTCGGCAAAAGTTGGATTTGCCAACTAAATTTTTTGTCGCTAAATATTTAATTACCGCGACTAATTCATTTTGTCGCTAAAACACTTTGGTCGCGAAAAGTGATATTTTCCCGACCAAATTTATTAGTCGCCAATTGTCACATTTCGCGACCAAAAAGTTTGGTCGCCAATTATCACATGTCGCGACAAAAATCTTTGGTTGCCAATTATCATATTTCGCGACCAAAAAGTTTGGTTGCCAATTATCACATTTCGCGACCAAAAAGTTTGGTCGGCAAAAGTGAGTTTCCACAACCAAGAGCTGTTTTGGTCTGCAATAGATGTATTTTTTGCGACCAAAACTCTTGGTCGGCAATTGTCATTTTTTGCGAAAAAAAATTATTTATTTGTCGCGACTAATAAATTGGTCACCAAAGCAGGAAAACAATACACTTGTGATTCCTAATAATTCATTCAATCCATAATAATCCTATAATTTTAAAGCATCATTCAAATTAACTGAATCATTAACATTCAACACAATACATAATTCATTAACATTCGACACAATACAACTATTCTAAGTTTTCATTCACAAGTCACATCCATCTAGCATAACAATTTGAAACTAACTATTTGTTATCCATGCGCAGCTATCAACAAATAAAACTACTAATATTTGTTATCTATACACATCCATCCAAAAATATTTAATCCTCCAAAAAATGTTATACTTCTCAACTGCAAGTCCCATTGCAGATGCAACAGCACCAATAGTAGAGAGAGTTGCCATTCCTGATCTAGAATGCATATCAACGTCAGGGCGAGCAAAACTACTTGATCCTCTGCGGGCTGTAGCTTCAGCTGAGTGAGAAGCATCATTACCTCCTGAAAGACAAGGCATGAACCCAAATGTTCAATTCACAGCACATCCTAGTTGGTTTGCTCAATCAAACAATGTCACAATACTCCAATTTCAAAAGAAATAAAAATACTTCAGTTTTCTTCATGATCTAATAAGGGATTTGGGGGGCAAGGCTTTCATGGATTAATCAAATTATGTGAAAACCAATGTGCCATGAAATTCAAACACATCTTGCCCAGATTAAAAATAAATAAATAAATAAAAATTACGAAGGTAGGGGATAGAGCTACTGTAAATTGAAGCATTCCAGGCACTTGTCATCACCACGTATTGACAACAGTATATCTGTGCTACTTTGTTTAGCTCAAAACTAGTTCCCAGAAGGTCAATTTAGGTTTATATACAGGTATTACAGTGAGAACTTCAATCTACAAAGCAGAATTATGCATTGATTATCATCCTTAACATCAGAAGGTAAATTTCATTTTCATGGGGCATCTAAATGCATTTCTTAATTCTTACTTCTATACTACATAGTACACACAAAACACAAACAGAAAGTTAATGCAATTTCAACAAATCACATAATTTCTGTCTACTGTTATTGTTCTGCTGATTAAAAATGTTGATTCCAATTCTAAACTAACTTTTGTACTTGCATGCTCTATAAAGAATAATAGAACAATATCATATCAATGGGGCATCTAAATGCCCTTTCAAATTTATTTATTTTTAATTCACTAAACATGTTACAAACACAAAAACACAAACGAGATAAATTACAGAGTTTTCAACAATCTTCCACAGACATAGTCACTTGTTAAGTTGTTCATTTTCCAGGAAACATAGGACTTAGACATCAAATTCCTTAATAGAACTTGTAGATAAAATTACTAAGGCACTAAAACTGCACAACCAACTTACCTTGATGCTTATCCAAATCCATAGGCATTACCCTGTTATTGGTTACCCCTGAAACGGGCTGTAAAGTCTGAGATAGTACAATTAAACAGAATGAAACGACATAAATTTATTTTATATATTTGTAAATAAAAAAATTAAAAAAACTAAATTAATGATAGTACAGAATAAAACTCAAATACTAACAGATGATCGAGGCTCAGTTTTTGTTCTCCGTGTATTCTGGTACTTTAGAATGGTCCAGTCAAATACATAATCGAAGTCAAAGCCTGCCAGACAAGGTAGAACAAGTGAATCATATAGCAAAGACACATTCACACTAATTTATGCCCAGTCAACACTTCTCCACTGAAGCCAGCCAACTTACCATGTTACTTATTTTTGTACCATGAGTTAAAATAAAAGTAAGTTGATGTCCAAGAAGCACAAGGGGGATTTTAGTGAGGAAAACATGCCAAGCCAAAGTGTTCATGTCATACCCAGGTGGAGAGTTGCTGAGCCAACAGAGCAACCTCCTCTAGATACAATAATTTGGCAAGTTTTTACGAAGGCTCAAAACATTAAGACTAACTAGACAAAATATAGTGTTGGTCAGGCTGTGAATATTAAAGGTTTAGTCATTTCAAATTGACTGATTATTACAATTGTTCACAATTTTGACACTATAACAGGATTCTTTGAAAAACTGAGTTGCTGACCTAAAAACAGGTACGCACTTTCAATGGAAGCAATCACAACTTAAGTATCAAGGACGTAGAGCACACAATTTGGTTCATACTTACCTCGAGTAACTAGACAAAAGCAGTTGTTCAATTCATATTGTCAATGTCACCAACATAAAAGCTTGAATAGGCAATTTGTCATTTTTCTTAATTTTAGAACTTAAAATTATTATCCTACAGCAATGTGGACAAGGATTCTCAAAAGCAAGCAACAAATTCAGGTTTAATACAGAAGGCAATGAACAGTGGGAGGAAAGATTAGCATGAACAGTGGGAGGAAAGATTAGCATGCATCAGGAACTCTTACACATATAATGGGAGGAAAGATGCATCAGGAACTCTTACACATATAATGGAAGGAAAGAACAAAGAGATAGAGAGTTAAACAGTGCTCTTGTGTCAGCTATCTATCGTTTCAGATATATTAGCACAAGAAAATATCCGTCTGTTTGTGGTGGGTATATATATGTATATATAGATTCTTGTGATGGTCACTATTCCTAGTCAAAAATGTGGAGAAATCACCATACTTATTCTTTTTCCAGATTGCTCTACTAAGAAAGATGTTCACTCTTAAAACATCCACGGATCATTTACAATCTACATATCACTGACCACTTGTGTCTATATACATAATACTCTTTGCAACATGAAAGACAATAAAGACTAAAAACTGTGTGAAGTGAATGAATATTTACAGTACGTCATGACAAATAAAATGATTTTGGATGCCAAAGAGTCCCTTTACGTCATGACAAATAAAATGATTTTGAATGCTAAAGAGTCCCTTTCCAACTAATGTAATATGCTTAAGCAGACAATAATAACCACAAAATGAAATTATCAGGGTGAACAGAGCAGGGTGAACAGAGCTATGGGAGCCTTATTATCCTGGCTACCCTTCCCGAGGCATATGCCTGCTTATCAACAATTGCTATATAGACTAATTGCTAATTGCTATATAGATGATCTACCTGCTTAATTTTAGCAATTGTCATTATTGAATTTAGTACCTACTTCCTCATTGCAGTTCTCATTACCATTGTCCATTAATATACCTGGACCTGGTTCATTGATGCACTAAAGCTGGTGTAAGTCTGGGAATAAGACAAATAAATTGGATAAACAATGCTTGTCAGTTTACTCATTTATGTTAGCAACCTGTAGTGGACAACTGTCAAATTCATTGAGTAGAGATATTCATGTGTAAACTCTTGCATTTTAGTATGAGATTTGGTCTTTGGTAACCCATTCCTTTAGTATGATCTACCAAGAACCTTGTTATAGTACAAGTTGCTTATTCATGGAGTAGCGATATGGTTGCTCTCTAGTGACTTGGGCATCATGAGTTCAAATCAGCCTTATATAATGCGAAAAGCCCTCCAATTCTGTGAGGCATTGCAGAACCCTCAAACCCAGACACAAATTGTCAACCAAAAAGACATATTTAAAAAACAACGAATGAATCAGAGCTCCAATGCTAGAAACATAAAATGCTAGCCAGAGCCCCAAATACACTGCTCCTTTAATCTCCAAAGAATCGGACTCATATCATAAACAACAACGACCACAACAACACATCAGACCAAGCTAAGGATAGATATCAGAAATTCAAGAAATACCCATTTGAAATCAATCCCTTCACTGCAAATCCCATTAATAAAAAAGAACCCAAAATTAGCGAGAACCCAACATTACCAATGTGTGAACCACAAACCTATAAAATGCAAAACCCACAAATGGAATGACCCATTTTTCGCCAAAGCTCACAAATACAGTATCAAGCCATGGACTATGAAAAGGAGAAGAAAGATTATGAGGGAAAAAAGGCTTGCTTTTGTGATTTTGAAATTGAAAAGGCTGATTTTTCACAAAGAAAAGAGATGTTTGGCAAATATATATGCAGATTAATCATCTGTAGTCTTCCTTCTGATCACGTAGCAGATATATATATTAATCATTTTTCTACTACCATATTTTTCAAATGGTCATATTTTTTCAACGGTCATATTTTTGTAACGGTCATATTTTTACAACGGTCATATTTTTATACTTTTCCATTATAAATAAGACATTCCCTATCATTTAAGAGATATGCAACAAAAAATATATATATAAAGGAGGCATTTAAGAGATATGCAATTTAACCATGTCCTAGTGCCCTTGAGCAAGAGAATTAGATGAATACAACACTCAACACATCCCCACACCCAATAACCATATCCGAATTCATGTAACAGTGATTGAATCCCTACTTATTCCTCTCCTTGGCAATTACAAATGTAGCATATGGCTAATCTGAGGTTTCTGGGCACTTATTTTTAAAACGATCTTTCCATGTAAATGTTTCACATGCTTTAAAAAGCCTCACTGCCGTTAACATACTAATCAATGCAGGAATCAAATGATTCCAACACTCATTGAGTAAACTAAAAATTATTTGCCAATAACCCATTGAATCCTCCAAAATACACCAAATACTAGATATCAGGACAAAACTAAAGACTTAAACATGCAGACAACCTCAAAGTGATACAAAATATTCTATCAAGGAACAACAATAAATAATTATATTAACATCAAATTTTCCACCTATTTCCCATGAATCAATATTTATTTTCCAACAAGCTAACAAACTAGACAGTGAAACACGTACCATGCACAAATATATACACATAAACATATGTTTAAGAAGCACCTTTTATAGCAGGTAAATCAAAGTGTACCTTAGTAACAGAGTCATTCTTCCGTTTCTTCCCTCTTGCCACTGCAAAGAGTTCCCATCACAGCTTAAGAAGAGACCACTTCTGAGAATAATTTCCAGACATGTGCAGTCAAAAAACACAAATTGTTTTTGCGAAAACATTGTAATTATTGGAGGTATTTATTTCATCAAAATGACAAAGTTGGAGGACCACTAATGCCAGGGCTACCTTGGCTGTTGGCAGGACAGTTCAAGAAACTTTTGGCTTTGAAATGCCCTGGCATCAAGCCTAATGTGCAAAATGTGTATATATATGTGTGTGTGTGTACTGATTGGACTTGTCCAGTGAAAACCAGTTTCATCAAAAATCAAAACTAGTGGCAATTTCGACCAAATTTGAAGTATCATACACCATTGTTGCTGACTAAGGAGGAGGGATGAGTAGAGGATCATTTGGTTTGGAAGTCCCATGTAGGGTTGCTTGGCTTTTAGCTTTTGGATGCAGTGAAAAATTATGGGCCGGTGGTGCTAAGACAAATTTACAGAGTGTTTGAACTTAATATATCTATTATTATTATAAGAGTGAAGAATCTGCCATAATATTTGAACTTAAAACTAGTAAGGCAGAACTGCTCCACTTTCTCAAACTGGTGAACTCGGAAAATCCCAAGAGTATCGCGACCATGAGAACCTGCTTCTTTGCGGAAGCAAGAAGAATATCTAGCATATCTAGTAATTCATGCAACATAAATTCAACAAAGTGCAGCCACTAAAGATTTATAACCAAAAAAATAAAACATAAAAGCCACCATTTAAAAAGCAGAAACACTTCTAAAAAGGTGTTGTCTCCATGTTCAACGTTGGACACAGACACTTGTTAGACACACACCCATACATATCGGACACATGACCAAGCATGTCCTATTATTTATTAAAAATGAAGTCATTATCATTTTCATGTTATAAATCTTTTTAAAAGTTATCAGAGTGCTCGTATCGTGTCATATCTGTGTCCATGCTCCAACATTCTTTAGTAGCCATAAAGGCAACCATCATTCATGGAAGTAGTTATAACCTTATTTGGTAGCTGTGAAGGATGGATCCAATCATCTAGATGATAAGCACATAGTGGCTGTTCAGCAGTAGCAATCAAATATTTGTCATCTCCTTCACCAGTTACCTGTACAAAAATAACTAAATCAGGCATCCTCTTGTTATGGTGAACTTTATAAAGCGTACCAACAATTTGTTAAGCAAAAAATGCTAAATACACGAACGGATTTAAAAAAAATTGGATTAAAGTTTCCTGTGTGTTACAAAACTACAGCAAGAGCCTGGTAATCAGAGAAGTACTACAGCCACACAATATACCGATATATCTAAATACTTTTTGATATACCCAGAGGAAATATATCACATGATTTTGGATATTAAATACCTTCGCCCTACAACTGACTGCATCTTCGAGTTTTCCCTCTTCTAAAGCTGTTTTTGATTGTCTGTCGTCCATCTGCAGATGAGCACGCTGCATGCTGCTACAAAGAAACGGAGAATACAGAAGTTATACAGAGCACTGACCAATTCAGTGTCATTATTCTACCAAGCAAGTAACATGGTGTATTGCATTGTACTAACACTAATAATAATGTCTACTTTCCCGACATTTCTAAACACTGTTAAACTGTGAAAAAAATACCGGTATGCAATGTTTTCGCCAACTATGCTGCCGTCGTCTTAGGTTTCCGGAATCTGTTTATTTAAATCAAGAAACACAAAGAAAATAAACCCAAAAAAAAATAGAGGAACAAGAAGCTTCCTTACCCATAAGTATTAACTCGTTGAACCTATGGAAGACAACAGAAGCCAGATCATTTCTAGTGAGCAAAAGAATAAAAAGAGAACATACTAGGAAAAATGTTCACAACCAAATTAATTGAAGTGCTGGAACTATATATGAAACTTAACAATTAATGGAGATAAAAAAGATAATTCCATTATTAAATGAATATCCATCAAATTATCTGAATATAAATTAATTATTAAATGTCTCATTATTCATACTATCATAAACAGTTACAAAAATACATGACAGATGTTCTCAAAACAAAAACTCAAAGAAAAATATGTAGAAATATAACCTTAGACTCTCCCATCTTTTTTATGCCAAATCCAGAAAATGGAGTGGTCGTGTCAAGATGCTCAAGCAGCCTATCGTAGTGTTGGTGCTGATCCAAAAGATAGATCTAAAAATCAATATAGGAAGAGGAAAAGAAACAAACTGCATATCAGCTAACAAATAAGTCCACCCTAGCTGCAGTTAAAGGTGGGTGATGACAAGATCCAAGAAACTTTGGTGATGTCATACTGCTGCTGTCCATTCCACAGTGCCCTTCCTCTACCTCTTCCTCTGCTGCATCCCAAAGGAATTGAGCATACGAAGCTAGAATATAACCAGTTGAAGAAGCTCAAAGCCACAGACAAAAGCCAATTCACGGCAGAAAAAATAGACTCGATCATAATTAATTACAAGTTATAACCCTCATTTAAAGTAAAGCTATACAATTTCCTTCTGCCCTCGATATAGATGACACAAGGAGCCACTTCTCTGAAAATAGAAACCATGAATTGAACCAACACAGCCTGCAACTGTGAGGATTACTTGGTATATTTCTCATAAAAATTTTAAATTTATAAATTCATTACTTAGCACTAGAAATTTTAAGTTTTATCAAGCAAAACCAAGCCGATTAAAAATCGATGGGAATTAAGGCTTGGTTTGGCTTGGTATCAAACAAAACCAAAAAACCTAAATCTAGCATTTCACTTATTGTCTTACATCTTCTCAGCAATAAAACAAGGCATCAACATATGGATAAGTAAACCATTCCAAATAATTTATCCATCTGTCCAAACTCATACAATGATACAAACTATTCTAAAAATAACATATTCATTTTCCTAACACCTAGAACGTATCAATTTTTTAAACAATCATGATAGAAATATGATTCAAATATAATGTACCATTCCTCATCATAACCAACAATTTTTTAGCTCCCACATTAGAATCAATGGCAAATTCAAAGCAATGCTAGAAATTATTCAAAAAAAAAAAAAAAAAAATTCAATGTCTAATGCCGAAAGAATAAAACGCTAAGATGGATCAGACTTTGCAATTTTTTTTTCTCCTCTTTCTCAAATCATCTAGAGGTAATAGCTAGGCTGTTCCGAAACCCAAAAAAAAAGGTAAAGAATTAATAGCATTATTACAATGAACCGCAATTTATCGACATACCTTATTCAAACTTGATTGGGATAAAAATAAACCACAAATCACCTCCTGAATTTTCTCCATCAAACATATCAAGTTCTCATATCAACAATTCATTCAAATTTAAAGATCCAAAGAGAATTCAGATGAACCCTAAAGCAACAATTGAACATCACAAGTTGAAATCCAACAAAATAGAACAACCAAAACTAGATTCTTTCTAGGAAAATTTCGTTTTCCTGGAAAAAATTTTCCATCCAAACAAGCTAATACAAAAGATATTGATATGTATATGTATATTTGTATAATTTGAGAAATGTAAAGACTTCACCTTTGGGGTATGAGAGACGTCCCAACCTAACCTAGGACGCTTCTTCGGACGCCGATCCGTGTGAGTGTGATGAAATTCCGTCACGTACTCTATCTCCATAGATGGATCTCGAAACCAAAATGAAGAGGATAGAGAGAGAGAAACCCTAGCTCGGTATGAGATGTGGGTCGGCGGTAGACTGCGGTCAGAGAGAGACCGAGGGCAAAGGCTAGAGAGGGAGAGCGCGAGAAACAGAGAGACAAAGAGAGACAGACAGACAGACCGAGAGTGAGAGAGAACCTGTGAGGATGCGGCGGCGGCGGCGGCGGTGGCGGTGGCGGTGGCGCTAGCAGTGGCGTGCGACGCTGGTCAGCGATGAGGTGGGATTGGATGAGGATCCCCCAGAAATGAGGAGTCCATTAGACAGAGGGCGATGGCGATGGCGATGGAGATGTGCGACGGACGTGAGCAATGGTGGTAAGGGACTTCGGTGAGCTAGAGAGAGTGGGCACCGATTGAGAGAGAGAACACAGAGAGAGGGAGAGGGCCGATCAACATACTACACAGAGCGAGTTGGAGACAAAGAGGAGATCAGAGCCTTTTTTCAATTTTTTTTCCCTGTTTTCCAGGTACAAAACGACGTCGTTTTTTGATTGGCGACCAAATTTTTTTCGTCGCCAAAAAATTTCATTTTCCCCCCCTCCATGTTTCAAATTTCTCTCCCAAACTTTTGGCGACCAAAACACCATATTAGTCACAGAAAATGTACCTTCGCCAACAAAATTTTTTAGTCGCTAAATCTCAATCAATGGCGACTAAAATATTAGTCGCTACCAGTACTAATTTGGCGACTAATTTTTTTTGGTCGCCAAAATGTAACATTCTGCGACCAAAAATGTAGTTGGTCGCCAAAAGCATACCAATTTCTGCGACTAACTCATTTTTGGTCGCGAAAATGTGACCTTCTGCGACCAACTCATATTTGGTTGAGAAAAATTTTGATCATTCGCGACTAAGTAATATTTGGTCGCCAAATGTCATTTTTTTGCGACCAAAATTTTTTTGGTCGGCAAAAATGGTCGCCAAATGTGTAAATTCTTGTAGTGTCCCTTGTTGATCAATGCAGGAGATTTTTATACAAACCCAATTTTTGAGATATTTAAAGAACAATTTTTGAAAAGCTTGTCTGCTTTTGCGTGGAAACGGGATGAAAGCAACCTTTCACATGACTATATGGTGAAAGTGCTTGATGAGCCTAAAGTTCGTGAAGTTAAAGGCCTATTTTGGGAAGTGGGTTATAATCCATTTCCCAGATTATAACCCACTTCCTCTCTCACAAAAAAGCTGCTTATAAGTTGCTTATAAGCAGCTTTTCACCAAAAATCTGATTATAACCATCTTCCCAAAATAGCCCAAAGTCAACTTACAAGGCCCAATGGTGTCATGTACTTGTTAATTGTTTGAGAGTTGTGGAATTTTGTGTGCCCATGCTTTGAAATGTCTTGACATGATGAACATCAAGGATATACCAAAACAATACTTACTAAAGAGATGGGCTAAGAAAGCAAAAAATGAAATAGTATAGGACATTAATAGGTGTATAGATACACATACAGTGGCTGATTTGGATGTGAATTTCGTTATAGGATGTTATGTCCCAATTTGATTAAGTTGGGTTGTCGTGCGGTTGAAAGTTTAGAAATGACGGACATGCTTGCAAAATTTACAGTTGAGATGGCAAAAAAGATTGATGATGTATTAAGTCGACAACCTAGTATTGGCCAACAAGCAAGTGAAGCTCATGCACCTTTTTCATCGAAATCATGCGAAGAAGTTTTGGACAAAAATCAACCTCATAAGTTACATACCTTTGGAGCAAAGGGGTTAAAGAAAAATGAGGGTTTGGGGAAAGGTAGGCCAAGAAAAAGGCCTAAGAGTTGGGTTGAGTTGCAAGCAAAGAGCAAGAAAAGCAGACAGATGTTGGAACCTCAATTAGCCCCTCACTCATCTACTACTTTTGCAGATACTACTTATCCCCCACTATCAGATTGTTCAATACAGGTAGAAATGTCTTGTTGTTGTGATCATATAAAATGAAATTAAAACTTAAGTTATATTAGTATTCTTCAATTACAGGGTGTTGAGATGTCTAGTTCCATGGCATGCATGATTCCAGAAACACCTCAAGCTTGGAACGATTCTTCATTCACTCAATTGGAAACGGTAAAAAAAATATTATCTAATTTTCCATTTACATTATTCATTTCAAGATTGCACTATTGTTTAGTATCTTCATTTATTATTCTATTGCAGGGAGTTCAGATGCCCAGTTCTATGCTTTGTTCTTCATTACAAGATTCTCAAGGATCTGAAAGTGCTATGCGTTGAAACAAAATGACCCTATGTTCTTTATTTGTTAATGTTTCTTTAGTTCCAGTAACTGATTAATGGAATTGTTTTAGTAGTTTCATTCTTTTACAATTTCTTTTGAGGTAGAAGTACAATTGTTATTCCTTTTATGCATTTTTTTTTTGTGTAGAATTTTATAAATAATTTATTTGACTCTTCAGTGTTATGTGAATAATATTTTTTCTAGTAATTTTGCACTTTTTATGTGAACTGTAAATGAAGAAAATGCTTTGTAAATCTATAATAAGCACAAGAAAAATAATCAGTTAAATCAAAAGGGTCCAAAATAATACAAGTGATGAAATATTTGAATTTTTATAAGATGTTCATTTAACTATTCAAGTGTACAGTATATTTCCTTACATTCTCCAACCCCTTTTGATGACTTAAATGCATCCACAAAATACAATCCAAAAGATACTAAATTGTATCCCACTTGCAGTATAGTAGCAATGATGGGTAATGAAGAGCATGGAGTAAGTCCCAGATGCATCATGGATGATTATCCTCAGGTTGTTTATCAACGGCTTCCTTCCACAAGTTCTTCTAAAATCCTTGAAAGTTGGAACCCACTTAATAAGAGAATTCAACCTCCATCTTTTACAACCTGATAGAAATAACTAAGAAAATATCATGTAAATAAAAGGATAATACTTGAGACCCCCTTTTGGGGGCACCCCCTCACCCCCTTTGCCATGTGTCAGAGGGTGATTGGATGTGCAGGAAAGGGGGACCAATGAGAGAAGAGAGGGGGTCAAAAGGGGGTCTAAAAAAGGGGGTCTAAATCACCACCCTTAAATAAAAATTTGAAGTCTAATTAAAGAAATTTTATTTCCCTATTAGAATAAAATACTATTTCGACTGAGATACAATTTGGATATATATTAATTCGTTTGAGTACGATAAAAAATGAACAGAAAAAAAAATATTAAATACTTGTTTCGAGTATCCAATACGTATACAAAAGAACCATATGAAGCACCATACAGGGTATGGATATGGTATCCATACTTCAAAACTTAGAATTGGAAACACCCATACTACTTGATAAAAACAGAGCAAAAATTTAATATACAACCCAGAAGGATAGAGAAAGCCATGTTGAGAATCTCTTTTTTCCCCACAAAATTTCAACTTCCAATCAAAAAGTAATTGGAGGTTCAACATAGTTCAGCAAAAGTAGAAAATGCAACAATAGCAAACTCTGCAGAAACACTATCACATTGTAGTAATTAACAATTGGAAACAAAACTTCATGAATCCCTACATCAATGAATCCCGATTAGAGCACACAAATCACACATACATAATATACATATTTTGAACAAGAAATTTGAAACCTTGTATTGAACTGATCTGAATACTAATGGTTTTGAGCTTACCCATGGCGGAGCCTCAGTCTTTGACCGCATATTGTTGTTGTTTCTTCGCCTTTCCTAGGATAAGTGCACTACTAGAAAACAGGGCTTTTGAGTCGGCAGAGTGCCGTCGCAAATAGCACATTTGCCGACTCAAAAACGTTTTTGCGACGGCGTTTCGACGGCAACTCAAGGGTCGAAAATGGTGGGGTCGCAAATGTTTTTGAGTCGGCAATCTGCCGACGCAAAAAGTTTTATTTTTTTGAGACGGCAGCTTGCCGGCTCAAAAAGTGGTTCAATGTTTTAAGAAATTTAACCCATAATTTTCTTATTGAGATGCCTCCCAAGTTTCGAACCCACTCCATTTGGAAGCTTTGACCGGACCCAAACTCACCACACTAAATCCACTTCACCACTCTACCTCTTTCAGATATTAATTGAGATATTTATTATTTATAGTATATACACTCAATATTAATATAAAAGTATATCTATAAATATATATACATATAATTATAATTTCATTATTATGATATTCGAACAAATTATCTTGATATACAAATAAATAAAGCAGAATGTGCTTAATTACATGTATCGCACAAATTAAATTTATTTTTTATTTTTATTTTTATTTTTATCGATCTGATTGATGTCTTAATATTAATTTATATTTAATTTTTTATTTAACATTAAATTATTTATTATCAAAATATTCATATTTAATTTAAATTTTTTATGCCTATATACACTATTTATGAATAATTAAAAATAATAATATTAAAGAAATACTAATACTCTACATAATTAATTTATGTATTTTCTTCTTAATCCAATCACAACATATTTATATTTAATCTTTTAAATAAATTTTGTATAATTCTATTTCTACATATTTTTATTATCCAAATAAAAATAAAATAAAATAATTAGAATCACTTTTAGTTTTATATTACTAATTCTCTTTTAATTTAACTATTATTTTTAATATCGAAATGAGTATTAAATATAATATATTTATTAAATATAATCAGGTAAATATATATATCTTGGTTATAAAATATATTTTTTTGCTACGGCATCTGTTGCCGACACAAAAAGATATAATTTTTTGCGTCGGCACAAATTTGCCGACTCAAAAGGTATATGCCGACGCAAAAAGTCTATCTTTTGAGTCGGTAAATTCAACTGACTCAAATAATGCTATCAAATATTAATTTTTTGTGTCGGCCAACGGTGCCGACTCTAAAGGTTTGGTATTTGCGTCGGTAACTCTGTGCCGTCTCAAAAAGACTACTTTTTGCGACGGTAAAATTTGCCGACTCAAAAAAACCGACTCAAAGGTCCTGTTTTTAGTAGTGGTGCTTGTTGATGTGGTAAACTCATATATATATATATATATATAGAGAGAGAGAGAGAGGGTTAAGAGAGAGAAGGAGGGGGAGGTAGGAAGAGAGAGTTAGGGATTTCAATGAAAAACATGAAAATTTCACAGAGAAGGTATTAACGTTGACAGTTGTAAAGAACGATATCGTTTAGATCTTTCAAAAAGCTTGTGAGTGTCTAATTTAATTTGAGCCATTAATTTTCAATTTTGATAACATAACACCGTCCTATTACTTTAACTGTCCAGTCCAGTTTACTTTAAAACTGCAGAGGCGCCGGTTCCTAAAGTCCGTGCTATCAATAATTGGGAATCAGAAATTGTGACAGTCTCAAAAAAACAAGAAGGGGTCTATTATTGAATTTCTCCCATTGGAGATGCTCTTTCTTACGTGGGTGCCAAGTCTCTCTTTTCAACGTGGGAGTCCAAATCAGCATCCCATATTCAATAACAAACAGCCACGTCAATTATTTCACAACAGATTTTTGCGAACCCCATCGAACATTCCAGAGAGAGAAGCACATTCTCTCTCTCTCTCTCTCTCTCTCTCTCTCTATGTGAGAAAAAACCGCAAGAACGTTCCAGATCCCCCCAACCCCACATATAAACCCATCTTCTTCCTCAACCTTCCACCATTTCCATCATACACTAGTCTCATACGCATTTGCAGACTCTCTCTCTCTCTCTCTCTCTCTCTCTCTCTCTCTCTCACCGTATCTCTCGTTTATCAATCTTATTTCTGAGACGATGCCGAATCGATATCCAGGAACCATGGCTCAGGATTGGGAGCCAGTGGTCCTCCACAAGTCCAAGCCCAAGGCACACGATCTACGCGACCCGAAGCTCGTGAACCAGGCGCTCCGCTCCGGCGGCCAGGTCCAGACCGTGAAGAAATTCGACGGCGGCGCGAACAAGAAACCGGCGGCGACGGCGATGAACGCGCGGAAGCTGGACGAGGCGGCGGAACCGGCGGCGCTGGATAGGGTTTCGGTGGAGGTGAGGCAGGCGATTCAGAAGGCGAGGATCGAGAAGAAGATGAGCCAGGCCGATCTGGCGAAAAAGATCAACGAGTTGCCTAAGGTGGTTCAGGAGTACGAGAACGGTAAGGCCGTGCCGAACCAGGCTGTGCTGGCCAAGATGGAGAAGGTTTTGGGAGTTAAGCTTAGAGGAAAGATGCAGAGGTGATGATGATGATGATGATGATGATATGTATGGTATGGTATGGAATGGATGATAGATGGATATAGATTGTGCTGGTGTTGAAATAGAAATCTGTGGTTTTTTGTTTTGGGTTTGTTTGGTTGTTTTCGAAAGTTAGGTTTGTAAAAAAATTTGCTGATGATCGTGAATGTAAATTGTTGTTAATTTAATTAGATACTTGATTGTGCTCTGTTTGTTTTTTTTGTGTTTTTTTTTTTTTCCAGTAATTATTTGTTATTTTGTTGATTTTTTATTTATTTATGACAACAAAGGTTTTGTTTGATAATGACTTTTTAGTTAGTTTTTTTGATTTTTTTACCTTGAGTTTTTTTTTTTTGTTTTGTTTATGTGGTTTTTTTGTTTAACTTTTATTGATTTTTTTGACGTGAGAAATGAATGTTTTCAAAAGTGAATTGACAAAATTATTCTCAAGTGGCCAAATCTAATAACACCTGCAGGTATATACAAATTTTGAAATGGAATTACCCAATTTAATTTTTTTTTCCATTTTCCCTTTTTTACATTTTTTGTTAATTGCTTTATGGAATTTGTTTTTGGTAGGTTGTTGATTTGGAATAGGTATGTGTTTGTAGAGTAGTTTTTTATATAAAAAGTACGAAAACTTATTTGGTTTGTCTTTTTTCAGAAATGATTTTGAAAAATTATTTTGGAGAGAGAGTTTTAAAAAAAAGTGGTTGATTTGATGTGTATGAGAGAGTGAGTGATTTTGGAAAGAAGCAAACCAAACAAAATTTTGAAATTTTTTTGAAAAAATTAATTTGGTTTGATTACTCTTGAAAATTTGTTTGTAGAAAATTTTTCTCAAAATTTTTCTCAAAAACAAACCAAACAAGCCCATGTGGCTGTTTGGGAAATGAGTTTTTTTAGTTATAGGATATTATTAGAGAATTTTTTTTTACGTTTGGAAAGATAATTAGATTTTTTTGTAATTGGATGTGATGTTTGTAAGAGAAAAAGTGAAATGATTATGAGATTTGATGTGATATTTTGTTTGAATTTATTTTTTTTAGTTTTATAATTAATTTGTCTTTTAGTGAAAAAAAAAAAACAAAAAAAATCCAAACACCCCATAAAACAAATCATTCTGTCAACAAAACTTGTTAAAATTAACGGAAAATTTTTACAAATTTTGTTGCGCTTCTAGTGAGTAAAAAAAAAATAGTAACAGATTTATAAAAAAAATGATATTTGTTGTTGGTATGTTGTTCTTCATTGTGTTTATCAAGAAGAAAAATGAAAGCGAACACAAAAAAGAAAGTATTTTCTCAATTTGGAAGCAAATTTCATTTTATAAACAGTAGATCCAATGATTTAAAAAAAAAAAAAAATTGGTAACAGATTTAAAACAAAAACAAATAAAAAATAAAAATAGTATTAAAAATAATATTTGTTGTTGGTATGCTATTCTGCGTTGAGTTCATTAAGAAAAATGAAAGTGAATACAAAAAAGAAAAAAGCATTTCCTCAATTTGGAAGCAAATCCTATTTTATGGATAGTAGGTCGAGTGAGTTAAAAAAAAAAAAAAAGTAATAGATTTAAAACAAAAATAAATAAATAAAAAATAAAAATAGTATTTGTTGTTGGTATATTGTTCTTTGTTGAGTTCATTAAGAAGAAAAATGAAAGTGAACAGAAAAAGAAAAAAGAAAAAAGAAAAGTTCCCATAATCAGAGTTCATACAATCTATATAGAGACATTCGGGTTGAAACCTCCATTCACACCAACAAAAGCATTTTAGCACCGATCGAACAGAATGACGGATTTTGAACATACACACAAAAAACAAGTAAGATTTGGTGCAAGGATAGGAAAATCCCAAAATAAATCGAGTTATGCGTACCAGAGATACAAACACGGAACAAGGTTACGAGTAGAGGGTGGTTGAGGCGTTGCGGAAGCAGTGTTGGCCTGGATTGGTCGTCTGATCTTGTGCAGTTTTCTCCCCTTCTTCCGTTCTTCTTCATCGTTGTCTACTTCGTGTGTGAAGAAAATGAAACCCTAGCATCCACACAGAGATGTGTATTGGTGTATATGGGGTAGTTTGGTAATTGTCCATTCTTCTCACGTGCCTCACAACTCACGTGTATCTTTTTTAGCAATTTGTGATTTTGTAGCCAAATTTGTCCGTATGTGATTTTTTAGCCTAAAAACGATTGCCCAACCTAGGCCAAACTCAACTTGTTTGACCCCGATTTGTCTAGCTTTAATTAGACTTTATCTCGGTTTTAATTATTTCTCATCATTTTGTCTAGTTTTAATTGAATTTTGTCTCGATTTTAGTAGACTTGATTCTTGATTAATTAGATCTAAACTCAATTTGTTTGTTATTGTTATTGTGTTTATTTTTTTCATAAACAAAACCCAAAAGAAGGCAGTTTATTACTAGCTGACTGAATTTCGAAATCTTACAAAAGTTTCCTATCACTGTGTACGAGGAGTAAATATTCGTCTCTTTCCGTACTCCTTGTGTCCAAGTTTCACTCCTTTCCGAATAACCTGAGAACACAAAGACGATGAGCTATCCAGTGGTGTGCAGTCGGAAAACCCCTCTGACGATCAAATTAGCTCACTTAGAGAGGGAGAAGGAGAAGGAAAGAGGAGACAAAGGAGTAGGTAGCTCTGATAACCAGAAGTTTCAGACCTGTGCATAGAGGCGTAGCACCATTTATATACTTTCTACGCGCTCCCCTCTGTCCATCTTCCTTCTGACGAATGGATATGTTTCCCTCTTACCTTCTTTCACGTGTAGCCGCAAATATTGCCAAACACCAAATAGTGAAATCGTCTAATGGTATTGACGTGTACGGACAGCGAAATCTCCTTCTTGCAATCTGAACACGCCACGTGGTACACCTTACCGAGCGATGCTAAGCACAGTGGCACAATTTTCCCTCAGGACCACGCTACTTGCTCGGTCCCGTCAGAGAAGTCCTGCGCGCAGGCTCAACAATAAGCTCTTGCTCGATCGAACCTGGTCTTTTGAGGACAAATTCTGCCCAACTTAGTGAAACGCACATCTCTAGATCGGGCTTGTACCTCAAGCTTGTCCTTAGCTTGACCGGGCTAAGACCTCGGTCCAGCGCGTATCCAACATTTGACCGAGTAAAGACCTTGACTAAGGCCCAAACTAGCTCGGCCCATATTGGGTCATAAATCTCCCTCTCACACTGTTATTTTATTTTATTTATTTATTAGAAGTCTGCTATCTTACTATGATTAATAAGAAATTTTAAAATTAACTTTAATTTAGCATTGTTAATCCTTTGTCTTGTATTTAGCCCATTCATTAAACAGAAAGATATAGGCCCTGTTTGGTGATTTTTTTTTGAAGTTATAAGTTAATAATCAGAAAGTAGAAGTTAAAACATCATTTTTTCAGTTTTTATTGTTTTGAAAAGTTGGTTAAAGTTAGTTTTTAAGTTTTTTTTTTGAAAAAATATGTAAAAAAATAGAGAGGCGATATAATAAAAAATAAGTTAAAAGTTAAAAAATTGGTTTTTTTACCATCTTTCCAAATTGGTCCTAAATAATTAGATTTTTTTGAAGTTTATTTAAGTTATTTTTACCTAAAAAGTTATAAACAGAAGTCGTACTACAATTTGGTACAAATTCTTAAATCAAAATACTAATCACTTCCTAAAAATTATACCAACAATCTCATAATAGTAAATGGCAAGATTAAAGATAAAAGATTATACTCCAATGCATGTCATTACAGCAAGAAATATAACGAAGACATTATTGAAGTAAAAGGTTGTCTAGTTTGGCTAAATAAATATTTTTTGTGAATAAATATGATTTTACTATTAATAATTTTCCATCAATATTATTTATTTATATATTTATCCTTTTAAAGAAGGGGGATGCACCAATAAATCCCAAATTAATAACTTATGCACTGTTTAGTCCTAAAAATTTTCTTATAGACTGAAAGGTCCCATTACAATGTTAATAACATCAGATACAATGTTAATAACATCAGAGTCATGTTACAAACATTAGATTTCAAACATCTAATGTTCGTCAAATTTCAATAATGTTTGAAAATATAGGATGAAAAACATCTAATGTTCATCAGATTTCAATAAATTTTGAAATTATAGAATGAAACATCAGATCATTTACATCATTTACATCATGCTGATGTAAAAATGGGACTAAATGGAGCATAAGAAAACTTTTAGAACTAAATGGTTCAACGTTTCAAAAACTAGGACTTATGGGTAAATTTTCCTTTCAAGAATGGGCTTATTACATTTTCTACCTTTAAATTATTACCAAAAGGTTTACTTAATCTTTAAATTATTAATTGAGTCTACTTAGTATTTAAAGTATACAAATTAAAATCTATTTAATTTTTAAACTATCGATTGAATCTATCAAATTCTTAAAGTATTTAATTCAAATATATTTAATCCCTGAAATGATTATAAAAATAAAATATATATCTATAAATATTATAAATTAGTAAAAGACCTTATCAAGTTAAGATTTTATTTTAGAAAAATTTTAAATTTTTATTTTGTCTTTTAAAATGTGCTTGATTTCCCTATGTGTTTAAATTATACAAGTATTAGACGTACTAAATAAGTAAAATAAGATAATTTAAATAATAACATTTCGCTACAAAATATAATAGAATAAAAGAATACATTAATTTAGTTATAAAAAGAATTCAATGACAAACTTAAAAACAATCAATTTTAAATTATAAATCTAGTAAAGGTAAGTGAATAGCTATTGTAGAAAATAAGTACGAAAATATTATAAATAATTACCTTTATCTTTATAAAAGAAAATTCACCAGAAGAAGTGACACCCATTTTTTGAAGATAGAATAAAAATTTAAGATTTTTAAAATAAAATTTTGACTAAATAAAGTCTTTTACTAATTCATAATATTTATGGGCTTATATATATATATATATATATATATTTGTAATCATTTTAGAGATTAAATAGGTTTGAATTAAATATTTTAAAGATTTAATAGATTTAATCAATAGTTTAGAAATTAAATAAGCTTTAATTTAGGGACTAAGTAGATTCAACCGATAATTTAAGAACTAAATAGACAATTTATCGATAATTTAATGGTAAAAAATTAATAAACCCTTAGATAATCTCAATTTACATATGAAAAGGTCAGTATACAACAAAAAGTCTGAGTTTCATAAATACCAAAGGTCACAAACTCAAGCTCTTTTTTGGAAAGAGATCAAATTAGTTAAAAAATTTAAAAATTATTAAAAATATTAAATAGAATAAAAAAATTTAACAATTTTTTTTTTTCTATTTTTTGAGAGAAACGTGATAAAAATAAATAAGTTATCGGATTGATTTTGTTTCTTTTCTTAGATAACATATATATATTCGGAGAGCCTTATAAAATAAAATGTTCAAACCATCGAAATAAGACTAAGGTTCAAATCATCGAAATAAAACTCGTGGTGAATTTCACGAATCTGAATAGCACTCTCCAATCCAAATGAGGACTAGAAGTAAGTCCTACCGATAACGAATATCTTGAGACACTCATTAGCATTTGTCTAAAAAAAATAAAAATTGATACACACAATCTTATTTCACACACTAAAAACAACTAAATGATTCTTACAAGAGTCTATTAACATTAACACGGCTCTCCTCTTCATTTTGCCACCCATGTTACATATACCAAAATGCACAAGAATCCTAGAAAGTAAAGATTACTACTTCCAAGCTATATCATGTGTGAACCATAAGCTATCTTTCATCAAAGAAAAATGTTAAGCATATACAAATTTTTTATTTAATTTTTTTAATCATTAAAACACGCAAGTATGAATTCCAATCTGTGTTTGTTGATAAAATAACATTACTTTGATCAAATACTCTGAGAGAGAGAGAGAGAGAGGGGGATGGATTTAGAGCCAAGGAGAATTGTAGATGGGAGTGACAACAGATTTGACTTGAAGATATTTGTCAAGAGCATCCATTCCCAAATCTCTTCCAAACCCACTCATCTTGAAGCCTCCATAAGGGCAATCCGAGTCAAATGCAATATAACAATTGATCCAAATTACACCTGCCCTTATTGATCTTGAAACTGTATTTGCCAAGTTTAAGTCATTTGTCACAATCCCTGCTGCTAGCCCATATTTTGTTGCATTAGCTCTCTCTATTGTCTCTTCCACAGTCCTACCAAAATGTATATCACATCAATGTTATAAAAAAAAAAAAAAAATTTAAGAGTTTGACCATTATAACAAAATTAATGTTGATTTTTTAATTTGTCAATTTAAATCTTAAACAAAATCACAAAATGTAGTTTTTAGTCATCAAACTCAATTTAAGTATATATAAAATATCTAATGTACATGAAATGTCTAATATATTCTAATGGTTGAGTTTAATGACTAAAATATTACTTTTCTGTCTGTTTTATCTAACGAAAATAGACAGATGGTTTCGATTGAAAACAAATTAAAAGATTAAAATTTAAATTAACAAAATAAAAAATCAGAATTTATTTTGTTACAACTGTCAAATTCTAGTTGCTGTTGTTGTTGTTTGTTTGTTTATTTGTTTTTTTTTTTTAAATTTATTTTTAAGTTCAATACTCCACTAGTCATCAATTTTGTTTAGGACTTTGCCCTTTTTCTTGAAATACTTTTTAAAAAATGCTTTCTTATAAAACAAAATCAGTTATGCCTTTATCTCCAACACGGGGTTCTGGAAAATTTGAACTCACTTGAACTTCATGAGTGACATTACAGGCCCAAATATTTCCTCTTTTGCAATTACCATGTTGTCCTGTGCAAGCCCATATATATATAAGATCAATGAAATTTGTTTGTGTTGATTTTTGACCACATTGCCAAATAGGTACCCAGCTAGAGAACACCGGCAGAATAGATTGCGCTCAAATAACCTATCACAGAAAGATAAGACTCCGGCGGTGGTTTGTCTACCCGGGAGTACTTCGACAATCAAGTCAGCACTTAATTATCTCTTAAAGATAGCAAACAATGCTTAACTCACTAGCCAGGATACAAAAAGCGTACCTTAGACCTACGAAGATGTCTTACTTTTATAGCCAGCACTGACTTGATCCCTGTAAAAGCCTAACTTCAATAGACTCTGGCTTAATGCTTATCTTGGACTCTCAAATATATAAAGATAAACTCCCCAAGAGTTTTATCTTTATCTAAGCTGAGGTCTTCCTCCATTCTAGGACTCTTATAACTTATCCGTTCATCTTGGATTCCGGTATCTCCGCAGATAACCTTGGCCTAGCCGAGATCACCTCGGCGCCATGACCAGGACACGTGACACCTTGGCTGGTACTTCGGCGCCACCTTGGCCATGTGTTGACATTTACAAAAATATGCCCCCACAACTGCCTCCTAGGTTCTATTACCTCGGCATCCTGAGGTGATAGAACCTACATTAGTTGTCCACATAGCACGTTGGCTAAAACTTTGCCCTATCCTTCATTACCGAGGTCATCAATCGTCGGCTCCATATGACCAAGACCACAGTCTGCTTTACCAATGCCTAAGAACCAAGAACCAAGTTTTTTAAGCTCTTTAACCGAGATCGTCCCTCTAGCCGAGGTTCTTGCTCCATTAATCAAGAACTCCAAGAGTTCTATCTGCGCATGAGCTGTCACGCATGGTTTCTCAACCGTTTTCACCACACGTCTTTTCGTCATTAATCCGTACCTAACATGTGCCATTAGGCCGCGTCGTTTTTTGCGCGCGCCGCTTGACAGGCACGTCGTCCAAGGCACATTTATTGTGGTTTGCCGCCTTTTCGTGTTTTAACAAAAATGCTTTCCCTCTTTCCGTCTTTTCACTTCACATCTTTGATTTCACTCAAGCTTTCTCTCTCTAAATTTTCTTGCTTCCAAACAGCCATTGTCCAAGTTCTCAAGCTCTGTAACTTGCTCCATTCATCCCCTTCGGCGAAGTATTCATCGTTCCGCTCCATTTACTGTCACCGTCTGACTCCGGCGTACCTCATACTGGCGTCATTCTCTTCGGTAAGTCACTGTTTCCCCCATTTTCAGTCTTTGATTTAATTCAAACTCTATTGCGCTGTTTGTTGCCATTGTGAATCTGTTCGTGTTCTTGAATCTTTGCCTGTGTTTTGAATTTCATTATTTGTGTGTTGAGCATGTTTGTTTGCCACTTTGCTTCTATCCAATCTCTTTCTGGGTGTGTGTATACACATACTACTCACACATTTGTTATTCTACCACTGTACTTGGCTTGGCACATCTGTACACACTTTGTACAATGCTCTTGAATTTCTATTTGTTTTCTTGAGCCTGAATCATTGTTCTTTTCTATTTTTCTTGCTTTATTTCCATATTCTTGCCTTTGACTGCGTAGATTTAGGTTTGGGTTTTGATCTTAGAACTCCTATTCTTAGGAAAAATTGAAACAAATTCCCCTTAGATCTTCAAAAACCCTTGCCCCAATACCTGTTTAGGGTTTAGCCGAGGTTTTTTAAACCCACACAAACCATCTTCTTCTGAAATCCTGCACCCTCCCCCTTTAGCCGACGTTATGGGTATGTTCTGGTGGAGGGTAGATACCCCGGCCAAACTAGAGTACTTTAGGACAGAGTTCTCCATCCCAACTGATGTTCACCTTAGGCTGGCAGGGGAGGAGGGCTCCATCATGCCTGATAGGGACTCTATGTCTTTCCCCGTAGTGGCCTTCATATAGTGTGGACTTAGGTTCCCTCTCAACATCCTTTTCTGCCAAGTCTTTCATTATTACAAACTTAACCCAATCCAACTGGCCATTAACTCTTACAAAGTCATTAACGGTATAATTGCCTTAGCTAGCCGAGAGAACGCTAAGATAACACTAGCCGACATCCAGTACTGTTATACCTTGTGTGGCCTAAAATCCGAAAAAGGCTACATCTATTACCTTAAGCCGAGATCCACTGAGTACAAACTCATCGCCGACCTCCCAGACTCCAACAAAGGTATTGGAGATGATTATTTCATCGTCTCAGGCAACTGGGAGTTCCCATCTGATGATGACCTCCACCTCTACCCCTTGAGCCGATCAGTCTTTAAAGAGGGTAATGGTAAGAACTAAGTGTCACTTTACCTGTTTTCAAGTCTTTACTACTTTGTTCCTTTCATATGTCCTAATGTCTATTTTTTTTTTTTTTTTTTGTACTTGCAGCTCTTCTTCAACCACCAAAGGACTTCTGCAAAACCTTCTACCCTAACAAGGATTTCAAGAAGTTGCTGGGCTTGCCAGTCAATCTGCGCAAGGCCCCTCTACTACTCAACTACATCCCAACCTACAAATCCGCCCTACCCGACATCCCTAAGAAAAGCAAGTCTCCACCTTCAGCAACAACTCCTACCACTTCATCACCACAGCCTGACCAAGCCTCAACCTTTGATCCAGCAGAGCAGCCATCGACATCCGCTTCCCAACTAATTCCTCCAGCCCAGCGTCAACGCCAACGTCGAGCTCCACTCCTCGGCCCCGTAGGCAGAACTCATAGCCGAAAACGCCAAAGTACTGAGGCGTTGGCGTACGATCCAACAAACCCGCCTACTGCACTGCTAGCAATTCGCTTTGGTACCAACGTCATTGTTGCCGTCACCGCCGATGAGATGGGATGCAGTGAGGCTGTCGTTGAAGACCTCCTAGCCGACATCCCTGGCGTTGTGTCAGTTTAGTCTTCCCCATCATAGTCCCAGCCAAAGGCCAAGCCAAAGAGGAGGAAGAAAGTCCAAGCAAAGGCAACGATGACTCAGATCGATTCTGAGGACACCTTGCCAATTTTGAAATTGGCCGAGGCTGAGAAAAGTAATCCTTCGACCTATAAGAGGCCAGCAGAGGCCAAGGCATCTGACCTACCTTAATCCAAAAGGCCAAGGTCCAGTGGCTTCTCTGACCCTTCTACTTTCCAAGCCAATGCTCCTTGGAATCCACCCATTATGGTCGGAGACCGACCACTTCTTGCTGGAGATAGTGCCCTTGACAGCCTAGAGGTCGGTGCTGCAATATCCACCATTGTTCTACTCCTAACCGACCTCAACCGAATGGCCAAGCTCACGGAGTATGAGAATTACGCTATGATGATGCAATATTGCGTCATGGTAAGTCCCAACACTTGTAGCTTTTTACTTGACTTTTAACTCTGGTTTCCATACTTAACTAACTTCTTTTGCAATCTTGCAGGCTATCCAGCAGGGTCACTCCCTAGCAGTCAAGGCCAGTGATTTCAAGAAAAAGCTGACCAAAAAGACCAAGAAGGCAGCCAAACTCCTTGCCTTCCTCAACAAAGCCGAGGCTTGTATCCGAGGTCTCTTGGACCAGGCCAAGGTTACTGAGCTGGCCCTAAAGAATGTCGAGGATCGTGCCAAGGCCGCAGAAAATGTTGCCCAAGTTGCTCAGGTTGAGGCAAAGGAGGCCAAGGAGAAAGAAGTCCAGACCCAAACCGAGCTTTAAACAGCTCTGGCTACAAAGGAGGCTGAGATCAAGGCGGCGGACGAGAAGGCTTATTCTGAGGGGGCAGCCGATGTTTGTGAGGACTACAGAAAACAAGTTAGATAGGCATGCAACAAGGGTTACACCCTTGGTTGGATGGCTGCTCTGAAAGAGTTGGTTGTCCCCGAGGACTCTCCTCTCCGAGATGAATGCCAACTTTTGGTGCCATTCCCTCATGTTTCAAGCCAATCTGAGGCTAAGGCTGGGGAGGAAGAAAGAGAAAATGAAGATGAAGACGAAGAGGCTGAGGTGGCAGCTGATGTTGAGGGTTCTTCTGGGGCCAAGTCCCCAACTCTGAATGAGCAAGTCCTAGACTTGACTCAGGATGATGAGGATGATGTCTCAAAAAGTGCCTCCCCCAAGAAGACTACGTCCGAGGTGCCTATTGCCGAGAAGAGCCTCGATCAAACTCTATAAGAAATTGACGCCGAGCTCGAGGCTAAGAAGGCTGCCTAGAAGATTTCTCAGTTGTCTTCTGAGGCCGCAACACAGCCTGCCACCGACGCCTAGTAGTCTAACTAGAAGCTTTTATCTCTGTACTTTGCACTTTTTCCTTTGAACAATGTTAGCTTTTAATTTGGCTGATGTGCCCCTTTTTTTGTACTCCAAATAAGTTTTATCTTTTGAATGCATGTCTCTTCCTTTGTCTAAGTATTTGAATGCCTTCTTTCTCCTATGTATGTTTTCCATTTCCATTTCCATACTTAGAATATCTTTACATGTTTTCAAAGTACACCTTAACTGTGCAATCTTCTCGGGGTAAAGTACCTCCGATAGATCTTCTGATTGTTTACTTTAGCCTTGGCTTAACACTTAAAAATATTGTAAAATATTTTCATAAGTATTGTCTCTTTGACCTTGCCACTTCAATCTCACTTATTGTCTTCTATCATTTCCAAGTTGGGCAACCCGGTCATCTCGGCAAGTACGTATGTACTTCTTGCAATATTACCTCGGCTTATCTTCAACTTGTAATTTTTTTTTGAAAATTTCAACAAGTGTTAAGCAATTTAAACTTTATTTCATCATGCTCCAGCTCTCTGCCCCCTAATGTGAATTTAAGTATTACTTCTGTTCACATTAAGGATGTGCCTATGATTTTGTTGCCGAAGTTAGATTCAAACAATAACTAGCCGAGGTCCTTAACCTTGGTTTATTTGTTAATCTTACTGAAAGGCACTTAGTTCCAATATGAGTTTTGATTCTGCCGACATGGCAAATCTAGGTTAATCCAACTTAGTTTAATTCCATTATATGCAAGTATAATTTCACTTCTGCCATATAAGTTATTCGTCATGTTTTAATTAGAAACATCGCCAACTTAGTTCAACTCTATTATATGCAAGTATAATTCGACTCTGCCATATAATAAGTCTAAGTTATTCGTCATGTTTCAATCAGAAACATCGCTAACTTAGTTCAACTCTATTATATGCAAGTATAATTCAACTCTGCCATATAATAAGTCTAAGTTATTCGTCATGTTTCACTTTAGAAACATCGCCAACTTAGTTTAACTCTATTATATGCAAGTATAATTCAACTCTGTCGTATAAGAAGTCTAAGTTATTCGTCATGTTTCACTTTAGAAACATCGCCAACTTAGTTCAACTCTATTATATGCAAGTATAATTCAACTCTGCCATATTCTAAGTTATTCGTCATGTTTCATTTAGAAACATCGCCAAAGGACTGGTCAGTCGTATTACACAAGTTTGAAATTAAAAATCGAGCTAAAATTTTATTATTACTTCAGCTAATAACAAAAAACTTTAAAAAACAAAAAATCTAATGATAGAAAAACTTCAAGTTGCAAGTATTCCAGGGTCTTGACAACTCTTTGTCGTCGCTGTCCTCAAGCCAATATGCACCATTACCGGCAACCGAGATAATTCTACAAGGTCCCTCCCAATTTGGGCCAAGCTTGCCCTTTCTGGGATCCTTCTTGTTGCCGACCACTTTCCTCAGCACGAGGTCCCCAACTTTGAATTCTCTTGGGCTAACCTCCTTGTTGTAAGCCCTAGCAAGTTGTTGCTGGAATGCCCCCAGCCGAATTGCTGCTCTCTCCCTTCTTTCTTCCAACAGGTTCAGATCTCGAGCCAGGAATGCCTCATTGGTCTCATTCTCTACTCCTTGGGTTCTGATCCCTGGGATGCCGACTTCTAGTGGGATAACTGCTTCAGTGCCATAGGCCATGGAAAATGGAAATTCCCTAGTTGATTTTCTCGGCGTAGTCTGATATGCCCAGAGTACATTGGGCAACTCTTCCACCCACTTTCCCTTTGCTGCTTCCAGCCTCTTCTTGATTCCATCCAAGATAGTTTTGTTGGATGCTTCTGCCTGACCATTGTTTTGAGGGAAGCTTGAAGTGGAGTAGTAGTTCTTGATTTTGTACTTGGCACAGAAGCTCTTGATTAGCTTACTGTCAAACTGTGTGCTATTGTTTGCTATTATTGCTCTTGGGATCCCGAACCTGGTGATGATGTTCTTCCATATAAAGTTCTTTACATCAATGTTCCGAATCTTTGCAAGGGGTTTAGCTTCTACCCACTTGGTGAAGTAATCTATTGCTACTAGTAGGAACTTCTTTTGTCCAGTCGCTTGAGGCAGTTGTCCAACAAGATCTATGCCCCACTGGGCAAATGGCCAAGGGCTAGATACTGGGTTTAAATCTGCTGCTGGTTGATGTATCAAAGTTGCAAACCTCTGACACTTCTCACACTTTCTGACATAAGCTTCAGTATCTTTCTGCATATAGGGCCACCAGTACCCCTAAGTAATGGCCCTATGAGCAAGTGACTTGCCCCTAGCGTGGCTTCCACATACTCCTTCGTGTCTTTCATACAGGAAGTCTTCAACTTGTGAATGATGCACACATCTCAAAAGGGGACTAGTAAAAGATCTTCTGTAGAGATGTCCTTTTGCTGTCAGACTGAACCTTACCGACTTCAGTCTGATCTTGTGTGCTTCTTTGTGATCATCTGGCAGTTTCCCATCTCTAAGGAATACTACTATCGTATCCATCCAACTTGGTCCCATCTCCACACACATTGCTTCATACTCTGTGTTCAGTGGTTCTACACTTGGGCCTGACAAATAGTCAACCATTATTGTCCTTGCCTCTCCTGATTTCATTGCACTAGCCAGGTTAGTCAAGGCATCAGCATGGCTGTTGTCATCTCGGCTAACTTGCTGTAGTCGGTAATCCTGGAATAAGGCTACCAGTCTGACAACCTCTTTTACATAGGCCATCATTTTTTCATCTCGGGCTGCGTATTCACCTGTTGCCTGGTTGACGATAAGCTGGGAGTCACAGAAAACCACCACGTCGTTGGCTTCCATTGCTACTGCGAACTTTAATCCTGCGATCAGTGCTTTATATTCTGCTTCGTTGTTTGAGGCTTTAAATCCCAAACGAATAGATTGTTCCAGCATCCGCGCCATCTGGCGATACTAGCACTACTCCTGCCCCCGCTCCCTGACGATTTGAACTCCCATCAACAAACAGGCGGAAGGAGTCACTGATGTAAATATCGCAGGGCTTGAGTTTATCTTCTTTCTTCTGTTTTGCTATCCCTAGTTGGGTTTCTTTTTGTTTACTTGGACATCCTAAACCGCGACTCAACGGAGCCCGATGTGGGATGGTGCCAGGTGTGAACTCAGCCACGAAGTCAGCCAGAACCTGGCCTTTGATTGCTGTTTTGGGTCTGAATTCCAGGTCGCATTGGCCCAACACCACTGCCTATCTGGCTATCCTGCCTGTCAGATCTCCTTGCTGCAACAGGGATTTCAAAGGATGCTCAGTTAATACCACAATCTTGTGGGCTTGAAAGTAATGATTTAGCTTCTTGGAAGCCATTACTAAGACCAGTGTCAGTTTCTCTGCGGATAAGTATCTGGTCTCTGCATCTGCTAAGGTTTTACTCACGTAGTATACTGCCATTTGTTCTCCATTCTCTTCTCTGATTATTACTGCACTTACTGCATGCTCCGAAACCGCCAAGTACAAGAACAGTTCCTCTCCAGGTACTGGATTTGAGAGAACTGGAGCTGTGGTTAAGTATTTTTTTCAAGTCGGCCAGGGCGACTTCGCACTCTTTTGTCCATAAGAAATCTGTGGCCTTCTTCACTAAACTAAAAAAAAGTTTGCATTTGTCAGAGCTTCTGCTTATGAACCTATTCAAGGCTGCGGCCCTTCCAGTTAACATCTGTACTTGTTTTGCCGATGTCGGGCTCTTCAAGTCCAGGATGACCTTGATCTGATCTGGGCTCGCCTCAATGCCCCTTCTGGTAACCAAGTATCCCAAGAACTTTCCTGACCCAACTTCAAATGCGCACTTCAACGCATTGAGTCGGAGCCGAAATGTCCTCAGGATATCAAAAATTGCTTTCAGGTCGACCAGATGATCCTCAGGCTCTTTGGTCTTTACGACTATGTCATCAATGTATACCACCACTGTTTTGCCTATTAGATGTCTAAACATCTTAGTCACCAATCTCTGGTAAGTTGCTCTTGTATTTTTCAACCCGAAAGGCATCACTTTGTAGCAATACAGCCCTTTTGGGGTGATAAATGCAGTCTTCTCCTCATTGGAGGGGTACATGGCTATCTGATGGTACCCTTTGTAAGCGTCCAGGAAGCTCATCCTTCCATGCCTTGATGTGGCATCCACTAATTGGTCAATCTTGGGGAGTGGGAAACTGTCTTTGGGACAAGCCTTATTCAGGCTGGTGAAGTCCATGCAGACCCTCCACTTCCCATTCTTTTTCTTCACAACAACTGTGTTTGATAACCATGTTGGGTAGTTAACCTCTCGAATGGCTCTCGTCCCTAGCAATTTATCAGCCTTCTTTTCTACTGCCTTAACATGCATCAAGGTCGGCCTTCTAGCCCGTTGAATGACAGGTTTAGCCGACCTGTCTACATTCAGTCTATGGCAAGTGACCTAGGGGTTAATGCCAGGCATCTCGTATGGTGTCCAGGCAAACAGCTCAATGTTTGCTTGTAAGAACGCCTCTAACTCCTTTTTCTCTTCTTTGGCCAAGCCTGAGCCGAGAAGGAAGAAGTGCTCTTCATCCCCTTACTGGACCAGGATCTTTTTTAGGGCTTCATCACTTTTGTCAGCTGGTTCCTTGTCGACATCATCCAGGACCGCTATGCCCTCGTCTTCAATTTCTGCTGATTCTGCTTCTTACACACTGTAGGTGGATTTCATTGTTGCCATGAAGCAATTCTTTGTCTACACCTGATCCCCTTTGACTTGCTCAACTTCATGCTCTGTTGGGAACCGCAACAGTTGGTGCAGTGTAGAGGGGACAACCCTCATTATGTGCAACCATGGCCTTCCCAAGATAATATTATAAGAGGAGGGGGTGTCAATCACTGTAAATTCTGTACTCACCTTCTTGGTGCATGCCTGTACCTCCAAATTTATTGCCCCCAAGGGCCATGTCGGCGTTCCGTTGAACCCGACCATTGGACTACTGGACTGCTCGAGGTCATCTTGGTGAAGACCGAGCTCCTTGTAACATCTGACATACATGATGTCATAAGAGCTGCCTTGGTCAATCAGAATGCGCCTTACTTGGCATTCTCTAATCTTGAGGGATATCACCAAAGGATCGTTGTGTGGATGTTGTACCATGTCTAGGTCGACTTCAGTAAAAGACACCATGGGTCCCTGATACACGTCTGTCCTAGGCCTCTTTTGTTGGGCCTAACATACATGATGTAGGTGTTTTACCTTCTGTGTCTCTCCCCCGTATATCATTCTCGTTAGCCTTCGAATGGATCACATTGATCACTCAAGATCCGTCTGCTTGCAGCTGTGGTGCGGGCGGAGGTGGTGCTGCTGGTGCTTGGGGCAGCCTTGCCTATTCTTCCCTTGTTTTGGCTTTATTCACCAAGTCCCTTAAGTGACCTTGTCTTACTAGATCTTCCAAATGTGCCTTTAGGGCTTTGCACACCTGAGTCAGATGCCCATCCTCATTATAGTAGGCACAGCGCTTCCCTAGACTTCTTCTCATAAATTCGCTAGGAATCTTCTTTGGTGCTTTATAATAGGGCTGATTCCAGATTCTTTCCAGGACTTTGTAAACTGGAATTCGGAATACGGTAGTGACTACCTGTGCAGCCCTCAATCCTGTCTCTTGCTTATTATATCCAGTATTACCTTGGCCTCGCTTCGACGAGCCGTTTCTCTTCTCTTGTTTTGACGCCTTTGTCCCTGACGTGTCTTCCTCGGCTCTCGCATACTTCTTGATCTTGGCCATGAGTTCCTCCATACTTTTTGGTAGTGTCTTTACCAGTGATTTTCGAAGCAGACAGTCATCGTTCAGACCATTCTTAAAAGACACAACTGCTACCTCTTGGTTGCATCCTGGTATTCGGTTAAACACCTCATAGTACCTTTTGGCATAAGCCTTGAGGCTTTCATCCTCGCCAATTCTCAGAGCCATCAGGGAGTCCACCCTCAACGGCTGCAGTTTGTTTGTCACAAACCTGGCCACGAACATTTTGGCCAGGCCTTCCCAGCTTTTCACAGTTCCTTTCGGCAACTTGTGAAACCAGTCTGATGCGATTTCCCCAAAGGATAAGGGGAACACCTTGCAGAGCAACGGCTTGTTCCCGGTGTATAGTGCCATTGAGTTCAGGTACAGTGCCATTGAGTTAGAGTCAGACTTACCGTCGTATATCTGGAATCTCAGCATGTGGAACCTTTTCGGGGTCTCAAATTTGTCCAATTCTATCGAAAATGACGTTCTCGGCTTGACCAGGTTACCTCGGCATCTTGTCGCTTCCTCTGGAGGTAATCTCTCAAATCTTCCTTGGTCCGTCCAGGAGCTCGGCTATCAACGGATTTCAGCCTTTTTGGTGCGCTACTCCTGGTGTCATTATGAGTCCTTTTGGACCTCCATCCATTAGTCGTATCTAAACAAAGCTCATTTCCTTGAACATGCCGATATTCTTTGGTGTAGGCTTCTTTGGTATAATGTGTCTTCTGAGACTCTCCTTTCATCAACTCTCCCCGCCTGACCTCCCATGAAGGCCGGTGAGAATGTTCCTTTGTCCTGTCACGCTGAGGGACTGCAGAAACTGTTTTCTGCCCCCCTTTCTGGGCATCGTTCTTGGCCGCCGAAATCGGCGTGTCTTGTAATGAAAACGGTGGCTGCATGACGTTGTTCTGCATTATGAAACTGACGACCGATTGTAGGTTTGCCAATTTGTTCGCAATCCCTTTCATCTCGCCATCCTTCCGTAGGCATCTATCTTTCCATACCTGGAGGTCATTCTCGTTATAATACTCGCCTTGGTTTGCCTTTTTTGGTACATCTCTCTCTTGGCCGACGTCTTTCTCTCCGGGATTATTATCCCGAGGTTCTTCATTGCAGTTGTCCTCCTTAATATTAGGGTCAATGTGTTTACTACTTCCAGTAGGGATGTCGTTCCCAATCTTCTTTTTCTGTCCGTTGTTGGCCATCTATTCTTCTTTCTTTTCCACAGACGGCACCAAATTGTGTGTGTTGATTTCTGACCACACTGCCAAACAAGTACTCAGCTGGAGAACACCGGCAGAATAGATTGCGCCCGAACAACCTGTCACAGAAAGATAAGACTCCGGCGGTGGTTCGTCCACCCGGGGGCACTTCGATGATAAATTAGCACTTAATTATCTCTTAAAGATAGCAAACAGTGCTTAACTTACTAGCTAGGATACAAAAAGTGTACCTTAGACCCACGAGGGTGTCTTACTTTTATAGCCAGCACTGACCTGATCCCTATAGAAGCTTAGCTTCAATGGACTCTGACTTAATGCTTATCCTGGACTCTCAAACATATAAAGATAAACTCCCTAAGAGCTTTATCTTTATCCAAGCCGAGGTCCTCTTCCATTCTAGGACTTTTATAACTTATCCGTTCATCTCGGATTCTGGTATCTCCGCAAATAACCTCGGCCTAGCCGAGATCACCTCGGCGCCATGACCAGGACACGTGGCACCTCGGCTGGCACTTCGGTGCCACCTTGGCCATGTGTTGACATTCACAAAAATATGCCCTCACAAAATTAATATTAAACTCCACATAAAATACACTATGTTCGTGCCATTCAAGTATGAGCAATTGTAAAATAAAGTTGAAAAAAGGTTTAATTACCTTGACATCAGTGAAAATTGTTGGCTCAATATAGTATCCCTTCTGGCCACAAGGCTTGCCACCAGTTAACAATGTGGCTCATTCTCTCTTTCCATGCTCAATGTATGAAAGTGTTCTCTCAAATTGGGTCTTGTTAACCTGCACCATTTGTAATGTTGATTTCAAGACAAATATTTAACTAACTCAATAGGTGCTATTAGGGCATTGTGAAGCATAGATCACGTCACTACTAGAAATAAGACTTTTTGCGTCTATTTTTTTGCAACTGATTGTTTAACCGTCGCAAAAAATCACTTTTTACACCAAAATGTCATTTTATTTCAACTCCCAAATTGTGTTCTGAACAAAAAAAAAAAAAAAAAAGAGCAAATCGTGTAAAACTTGCCTTATCTATCCCTTATTTCCCAAATCAATTTCACTATTTTCGTTGAAGACCGACCTCCAACGGTATGAACTCTTGCACTCTTTCTCGCTCGACTTTCTCTTTGGACTCTCCATCTCAATTTTATTGTTTATTTGAAGATTTTGATCAATTGTTGATGAAGATTTGAAAATTTTGATGGATTATTGATGAAGATTTGAAGATTTCGATTGATTCATAATCGGTAAGCCTAATTTCTATGAATGAATCCAACTTTCTCTCTCTATTATATTTATTAGCTGTGTTTAATGATTTCAATATTATGCGATGTGGAGGTTTTGGGGAGGTTTTAGTTCTCTCCTCTTCATTATTCTGTTGAATTTCAGTATTCTATTAATTTCAATATTCTGTTGAATTTAATTGGTTTTTGAAAATAATAGAGGTGTTTGAACCTCTTGGAACAACCTTTATCTACCTTTACTATTTCAACTATGATTTCATCTGTGTTGTGTTGATCCAGAATTGTTGATTCATTTGCTTGCACACATCTATGTTAGGTAGTTTCATGAACTAGGAACAGTGATGATTAAAGAGAGATAGTAAAATCTAGGGCTATATGGAAGGACAATTGTTTGAATTGGCTTGGTTTTGAAAGTGTTTGGTTGCTTGAATTATTGCTGGAATTTCTGGATGCTAGCTAATAAGAGGTTTTCAAAACTATATTTATGTGAATTTTCCTTTATTTTTAGTGATTTGTTTTTTATTTATATTTTAGTCAATTCTTTTTTAGATTCATTAAAAAATAAAATAAAACAGTGGGGTAGAGGAAAAACAGTTTTGAAAGAGGTCATTAAGTGGAGATAAAGAACAGAGAGTATAGAGGAAAAATTAGAATGAAAACAAAAGTTTAAAAGAGAGAAGGGGTAGTCATCAAATGTTGTTTGCAACTTCAACCAACCTCTGTTTTTTTTACTTTTTACTTATGTTTTTATTTTTAAGAAGTGGGGTAGGTTGGTTATTGAAGGAATTAAGAATTAAACTTAAAATCTTTTCTTGATATGCCCATGTACCTAAAGCCTAAATTGACCCCTTTCTTATTATTGTTTTTCCCAAATGTTTTTTTGGGAACTATGACAATGCTTTGCTTGTGGGGATTAGTTACCTGTATAGATATATCAAAACATCTATTACGCATGTATCGTTTAACTATTGACAATGAAAACAAGTATTTATAGAGTATTTATAGAGTATTTATTTAGTCCTATAAAGAAACCAACAAACATTTGAGAGGAAAACCACCACCTTGCAATTGGAAGTATGTTAAAGAGTTTATAAGTAATGTTTCTATTGCAAGTTTTTAGTGTTTGATCTAATTATAAATTATTTGCTGATATCGGAAAAGAAACTTGTTGCAGAGATAAAGAGAACCACTAAAATAGGAAATGAGGTACATTCTGGGACGTTTTATCAAATATTAACACATTATACTAACATATTGTAGGTGCTGGATGCATTTAGTGGGCAATAAGCTTCAAAAGAAGATGAATAGGTATGCCACTATTCGAACAAACATTGAGTAGTCCATAATCTGATTTGGTGTTGATTGTTACTGATAATAATAAATTACTTCAAACTTAGAGCAACAACTTTTGCATCTTCGTGAATTTGATAGTGCTCTAGGACCATGTAAATAAATTTTGAGTTTATTGACAATTTCGTACCTCTGCGGTTTGTTGATTTGTAGCTAATCAATTGATTTCATATTTTTTCATCAATAGCATATTTGGTTATTCATGATTTTGTTTTGATTTTGTTTCTCGATCTAGGTTTGTCTTCTATATATCGATTTATTGATTATAATGTGCTTGAAATTAGATAGAATGGTCATGTTTAATATTTCTCTTATGATTATGTGTGCACGGATGGAATGTAATTTGATATTTGTCATTGACATGTAATGGAACAGATTTGAAATTAATGGTATACAAGGTTTATTTGGGCGGGAAAGTTTTGCTAGTTTGAAACTTGTCATTTGGGGTTGGTTTTCTTATATCATTGTGTGGTGTAATAAAATGTTGTTTTTAATATTAAAATAAAATATGTGCATTTTATGCACCAACACCTGAATTTCAGCATTTAACAAATAAACTGGTTTTATTGCTAGATACAACTCATAAAGAGCCAGTGGATGGAAGCCAAATTGACGAGGATTTAAATGAGCCAACCATGGGTGAGAAACTTGCAAGTTTAAATTTACTAGAGAATGACGAGATTAAGAGCCTTGAGAAAAAAGAAATTTCTTAGCACGTGATGCCTCCAAGTGTGGATTTTGTTCATTTTTGCTTAAGCAAACGCTACATACTAATGATTGAGCACTAATCTTAAATTGCTTATATACCCAAGATGATAAGGTCCTTCCTTTAGTCCCTTTTTCTTTGGTTACATGTTTAAGGTTGTGAAGGTATGACTCACCTAATACTATGTTCCTGGTATTTCTTGCATGTGATTGCAAATTCAGTCTCACCATTAAACTTTCAGACTCAATGATATCTAGGTAAAGCACATTTGGCTTAATTGGTTTTATATAATACCTATGCATGATGAATTAAAGTATTGTTTTAAATGTTACAAATTATTATGAAAATTTCAACTAGTTTGTTAATATTACGAACAATGCTAGCTGAGAAAGTCTGATGTTGTGTTGGTTTTTGTCTTACTAGTGTTCAATAATCAAATTCTCACATTTTTTTGCTCGAACTTGTAGTTTCAATATTAGAGGTTGATGATTTGTTTCCGATATTCTCTTGACAGTGGGAGCAGTGGTGGCGACGAGATTGTGACAAGAATTCTTTCAGGACAACCTATATTCTTCAAGACTCTGTAACAAGACTGTAAAGGAGTGCCCTGTTTTTTGTTTCCATATACTAGTTTTTTATATGAATTAGGGTGGGTATTTGCAAGGATTCTTGGAATCAGAACTATTATAACGTCTAATGTTTTTTGTAATTGCAAGAGGTGGAAAACTTTTGTAGGATTCTTTCAAGAACTCTTTGTTATTGTAACAAGAATTTTATTAAGAAAAGAGATGGAAAATAATGCATGAATGTTAAAATTTTTGTGAATATCTCTTTACATTTATTGTGTTGTGTGGGGATATATTTTATGAGTACCAACACGTGGTCAAGGTGACGCCGACGTGTCAGCCGGGGTGCCACGTGTCCTGGTCGTAATGCCAAGGTGATCTCGGCTAGGCCGAGGTTATCTCCAAAGATATCGAATTCCAGGATAAGCGGATAAGGGACAAGAGTCCTAGAACGAGGAAGGACTTCAGCCTGGATAAGGATAAAGCTCTTAAGGAGTTTATCTTTATTCATTGGAGAGTCCAAGATGAGCATTGAGCAGAAGTCCATTGAAGCTAGGCTTCTATTGGGACTAGGATTGAGTTGACTATAAAAGAGAGGCACCCCCAATGGGTCTAAGGTACGCAATTTATATTCAGAATAGTGAGTAAACACTATTGATTCTCTTTGAGAGATATTTGATTGCTGACTTAATCATCGGAGTGCCCCCGGGTGGATGAACCACCGCCGGAATCTTTTCTTTTTGTTGCAGGTCGTTCGGGCTCATCCTATTCTGTCAGTGCTCTCTAGTTGAATAACTGAGCTGGCAGTGTGGTCGGAAATTCACTCACACAATTTGGCGCCGTCTGTGGGAAAGAAAGGAGAATAGATGGCCAACATTGGACAGAAAGAGAAGATTGAGGATAACACTCCTACTGGGAGTGGGAGACCTGTCGACCTTGACGTCGAAGAAGACAATTGCAACAAAGAAACTTGTGACCAGAATCACAGAGGAAAGGACGTCGGCTAGGAAGGCGACGTACCAAAGAAAACGGACCAAAGCGGGTACTACAATGAGGACGACCTCCAGGTATGGAAAGAAAGATGTCTGTGGAGGGACGATGAGGTAAAAACCATGGCGAACAAATTGGCGGACCTGCAAACAATGGTCAATTTCATGATGCAAAATAATGTCATGCAGCCACCATTCCCACTGTAGAACACGCCGATTCTAGCGGCCAATGCCCAGAAGGGAGGGCAGAAAACAATCCCTGTAGCTCCCCAGCACGCTAGAAGCGAAAAACACTCTCACTGGCCGTTAAGGGAGGTCAGGTGAGGAGAGTCGAGAAGAGAAGAATCTCGAAGGACACATCGCACCAAGGAGGCAGATCCTAGAGAACATCGGCATGTTCAAAGGCAGGAGTTGTGCTTCGATGCGACCAATAGAGAAAGGTCGAAAAGGGCTCACAACGAAGCTGAGAGCAGTGCACCTAAAAGATTGAAATCAGGAGATAGCCGAGCTCTTGGGCGGACCAAGGAGGACTTGAGAGATTACTTCAAGAGGAAGCACCAAAATGCCGAGGTAACTTCCCCTGTTAAGCCGAGAACACCATTCTCGGTGAGTTATTTGAGACCAAAATGAGGACAGTAGAAGAGGTGCCGAGTTCCAGATATACGATGGGAAGTTGAACCCCAACTTTCACGTCGGATTATACCTGAACTCGATGGCACTGTACACTGGGAACGAGTCGTTGCTCTGCAAGGTGTTCCCCTTATCCTTTGGGGAGATTGCGTCGGACTGGTTTCACAAATTGCCGAAGGGAAGTGTGAAGACCTGGGAAGGCCTAGCCGAGATGTACGTGGCCAGGTTCGTGACAAACAAACTACAGCCATTAAGGTTGGACGCCCTGATGGCTCTGAGAATCAGTGAGGATGAAGGCCTTAGGGCCTACGCAAAAAGGCATTATGAGGTGTTCAACTGAATATCCGAATGCAACCAAGAGGTGGCGGTCGTGTCTTTCAAGAATGGCTTGAAAGATGATTGCGCATTACGAAAGTCATTGGCAAAGACATTGCCAAAAAGCATGGAGGAGCTCATGGCCAGAATTGAGAAATACGCCAGAGCCGAGGAAGACACACTAGGGATTTGAACCCCAAACAACCAGCAGCAGCAGACCTAAACCCAGTATCCAGTTCTTGGCCGTTTGCCCAATGGGGCATGGACCTCGTTGGACAACTACCTCAAGCAACTGGGCAAAGGAAGTACCTGCTGGTAGCAATAGATTACTTCACCAAGTGGATAGAAACTGAACCCCTTACCAAGATTCAAGACGTGGATGTGAAGAGCTTTATATGAAAGAATATCATCACCAGGTTTGGGATCCCAAGAGCACTAGTTGCAGACAATGGAACACAGTTTGATAGTAAGCTAATCAAGAGCTTTTGTGCAAAGTTCAAAATCAAGAACTATTTTTCTACCCTGAGTTTTTTTCAAAGCAATGGACAAGCAAAAGCATCCAACAAAGTCATCTTGGATGGGATTAAGAAGAGGCTGCAAGCAGCAAAGGGAAAATGGGTAGATGAACTGCCAAGTGTACTCTGGGCATATCGGATTACGCCGAGAAGATCAACTAGGGAATCCCTATTTGCTATGGCTTATGGCACAGAAGCAGCTATTCCTCTAGAAGTCAGCATCCCAGGAATCAGAACCCAGGGAGTAGAAAATGGGACTAGTGATGTATTATTAGCCCGAGATCTGGATTTGCTAGAAGAAAGAAGGGAGAGAGCTGCAATTCAGCTGGCAGCATACCAGCAGCAGCTTACCAGGGCTTATAATAAGAAGGTCAACCCAAGGGAGTTTCAAGTCGGTGACCTCGTCTTGAGAAAAGTCGTCGGCAACAAGAAGGATCCCAGAGAGGGCAAGCTTGGCCCAAATTGGGAGAGACCCTATAGAATCATCTCGGTATTGGGCAATGGGGCATATCGGCTTGAAGATAATGAGGGCAAAGAGTTGGCAAGGCCTTGGAATACTTGCAATCTTAAATTTTTTTATCATTAAATTTTCTTGTTCTTTATTATTAGCCGAAGTAATAAATAAAGTTCTAGCTTGATTTTTTTACACTTGTGACTGATAAGGTACTTGACGATGTTTTTGGAATACATGCACAATGAGAACCCAAGTGAAACTTAAGTTCACATTAGGGGGCAGAGAGTTGGAAAATAGTTCCTGGAAAAGTAGAAATTACAAGCTAAAAATAGTTTAACACTTGTTGAAATTTGAGAAAAATTTACAAGTTGAAGTTAAACCGAGATCAAGTTTAACACTTGTTGAAATTTGTGAAAAATTTACAAGTTGAAGTGAAACCGAGATCATGTTTAACACTTGTTGAAATTTGTGAAAAATTTACAAGTTGAAGTTAAACCGAGATCATGTTTAACACTTGTTGAAATTTGTGAAAAATTTACAAGTTGAAGTTAAACCGAGATCATGTCAAACACTTGTTGAAATTTGTGAAAAATTTATAAGTTGAAGTTAAACCGAGATCATGTTTAACACTTGTTGAAATTTGAGAAAAATTTACAAGTTGAAGTTAAATCGAGATCATGTTTAACACTTGTTGAAATTTGTGAAAAATTTATAAGTTGAAGTTAAACCGAGATCATGTTTAACACTTGTTGAAATTTGTGAAAAATTTACAAGTTGAAGTTAAACCGAGATCATGTCAAACATTTGTTGAAATTTGTGAAAAATTTATAAGTTGAAGTTAAATCGAGATCATGTTTAACACTTGTTGAAATTTGTGAAAAATTTACAAGTTGAAGTTAAACCGAGATCATGTCAAACACTTGTTGAAATTTGTAAAAAATTTACATGCTGAAGTTGAACTGAACACTTGTTGAAATTTGTGAAAAAATTTACAAGTTGAAGTTAAACCGAGATCATGTCAAACACTTGTTGAAATTTGTAAAAAATTTACATTATGAAGTTGAACTGAACACTTGTTGAAATTTGTGAAAAAATTTACAAGTAAAGGCCAAGGTTGTATTAAAATGAGTACTTATGTACTTGCCGATGTAAACCATTGGTGGGTATAACCGAGGTATTTCACCCCGAGAAGATTACACAGTTAAAGTGTACATTAAAGATATGCAGAAATATTCTAAGTATGAGAGTCATACAAGACAGTAAAAGGAGGACACAGATACAAACATTCAGGAGAGAAAGTTGTATTAACATTCAAAAGAATGAACATCGGCCACATCGAGAGCTTGCATTGTTTCAAAGAAAGAAAAAATACAAGGTACGGAAAGAAGAGAAAAGCATAAAACTAAGATTCTTCGGCGCCACTGGCAGGTTGGGTTTGGTGCTCGGAGGACTGCTGAAAAGACATCTCGCGGCCTTCTCAGCCGCGAGCTCGGCTTTGGTCAAGGCTCTTATCGGCAATAGGCGCGTCCGACGTTGCCTTCTCAGGAGCAGCATCTTTGGGAACCTTCTCACCCTCCTCATCTTGAGTCAAGTCCAGGACTTGCTCATTTTGAGTAGCGGACTTGGCACCAGCAGCTTCCTTTGACTTCTTCACCAAAGCTTCCTTCTCAGACTCAGAATCGTCGTTGGATTGGCTTGGAGTTGGGGGGATTGACAGGGCGAGGATGTCGGTGTTCCTGAGGGGGCCGTCCTCGGGGATTTCAAGCTTTTTCAGTAAAGCCATCCAACCAAGGGTGAAACCCTTGTTGCATGCCTGCTTCACCTGTTTCTCATAGTCCGCCGTGACATCGGCCACCCCCTCATTGTATCCCTTCTCATCGACGGCCTTGAGCTCAGCGTCTTTTGTGGCTAAGGCATCCTGCAGCTCTTTCTGGGCCTCGACCGTCTTTTCTTAGGCCTCTTTCTTCTGGGCCTCAAGAACTTTGTTAATGGCCTCAGTGGCATCTGCTTTTTCTTCGGCATCATCCTTAGCTTTGACAACAGCCTCGGTCTGGTCTGCCAAAGTCTTCATTTTTTATTACAAGTTTTTATTGGTCTTCGGCAGACTAGTAACCTCCCTAGTCTTGTCGGCCAACGCATTCTTTGTCTCAAAAGATTGCATTGAGAAGGAGTGGGCGTGCTGATTGCCTGAAGAAAAATGGACAGAGCAGAAGATATTAGAAAATTTTCTACGTATAAAAAAGAAAGAAAGATACCAAGTGTGAAGACTTACTTGAACAGAATGCTGGAGCATCAGTGCAAAGTTTTCATACTCGCTCATCTCGGCGTTTCGATCGAGATCTCCAGGAAGGAGCAAAGCTGTGCTAAGGGCAACACCGAGGTTAACATCATCGGCACTATCACCAACTCTGACCGGCCTGTCCTCCAGTGTGATTTAGAGGGCCCAGGGGGAGTCAGACTTCATGGAGCCTGAAGCTGTTGCAGATTTAGACCTCGGCCTTTTTGACCGAGTGGATTGAGATGGTTGGGCCTCGGCGGGCCTCTTCTCAATAGCAGAATGGGACTTATCACTCTCAACCAATTTTGAAATTGGCAAGGTGTCCTCAGTATCAATCTGAGTCACCGTTGCCTTTGGCTGAGCCTTTTTTTATTCTTTTTGGCTTTGACTTTGTTAGAGGCTAGGACTGCGCTGGTTGGGCGTCTACGGTAGATGAAATATTGGCCAAAAGGTCTTTAGCAACTGCTTTCTGGCGGCCCATCTCAGCAGCAAAAATAGTTCGTCGTCGTCGTTGTCGGCGTTGAGATGGTGGGATCAACTGTGGAGCCGAGGTAGATGGTTGTTCTGCTGGATCTGAGGTTGGCCTTTGATCTGGCCGAGATGATGAGGCTGTTGGAGGAGTAGTGGCGGGCGGAGGAGATTGACTCTTCTTCTTCTTCTTTGGAACGTCGGGAAGAACCGACTTGTAAGTAGGAATGGAATTGAGTAGCAGAGGGGCTTTTCGCTTGTGGATTGACAAATCCAATAGCTTCTTCAAGTCCTTGCTGGGGAAGAAAGACTTGCGAAAGCCCTTTGGTGGCTGGGGAAGAACTACAAAAAAGAAGAGCACAGACGATTAAAACAAAGTATTGGAAACTTTAAAAAAGAGAGCAAGAAAAAGTGACACTTAGCCCTTACCATCTCCTTTCCCGAAAACTGTTCGGCTTAGGGGATAAAGGTGGAGGTCATCGTTGGGCTGAAACTCCCAGTTGCCCGAGACGATGAAGTAATCGTCTCCAGCACCTTTGTTTGAGTCTGGGAGGTTGGCAATGAGCTTGTACTCAGTGGACCTTGGCTTGAGGTAATAGATGTGGCCTTTTTCCGATTTCAGGCGACACATAGTGTAGCAGTTCTGGAAATCGGCAAGAGTAACCCTAGCATTCTCTTGTTTGGCTAAGGCTATTGTTCCGGTTATGACTCGGTAAGAATTAATGGCAAGCTACATTGGGTTCAATTTATAGTAGTGAAGGATTTCTCGGAAAAAGGTGTCAAGTGGAAACCTAAGTCCACACTCGATGAAGGCCACTACTTGGAATAGCATGAGGTTCACATCAGGCATAATGGAATCCTCCTCCCCTGCCAACCTAAGGTGGACGTCGGCAGGGATGGAAAACTCCCGCCTAAAGTACTTTAATTTGGTCGGGGTGTCGACCTTATGCTTCCACATACCCATGACGTCGGCTTAGGGGGAAGATGTATAAATTGGAAATAAAGGTTCTGTAAAGGCTCAGAAGACCTCGGCAAAACCTAAAGTTCACACTGGGGTAAGAATTTGTGAAGATCAGAAGGGGATTCGTCTCAGTTTTCTCTAAGATTTGTATGTTTTAGGGCAAATCTCAAACCTAAGTCTAACGGAGATTGAAGGCAAGAATCTGGACAAAATACAGAAAAACAAAAACAAGAGCAATGATTCAGAATCAAGAATAGTGGTGAATCATCAAGAACACTGTGACAGAGTGTATGCAAGGGTACAAAGCCAAGAACAGTGACAAAAGTGAACAAATTTGTGAGCAGTATGTGAATGTTCAAGAAAGGATTGGGTAAAAACAGAATCACGAAGCAAACATACTCAAACAGCAATGGCAACAAATAAGAAGGTAAAACTTTTTCAAAAGAAGTGAAAACTAGGAGGCAACAGAAGCTTACCAGAAAAAGTGAGGCCGGTATGAGGGTCGCCGAAGTCAGACGATGGTTACAAAAGCGACGGAGCAGCAAAAACTTCACCAGAATAGATGAATGTAAACAGTTACAGAGCTTGAAAATCTGGAACAATGGCGTATTTTGAAAAGAGAAATTAGAGAGAGAAAAAGTTGGAAGCCTGGGAACGAGGATGCAAAAGTGAAAAGACGGAGAGAGAGAATTGATTTTGATCAAATGCGGAGAATTGCGGCAGAAAACCATCAATACGTCTAGGACGACGTGCTTGTTAGACGGCGCATCCAGACACAAGACGATTTACAAGTGCGTTTCGGACACGGTCCAATGGGGGACAAACACGTAGCAGAAACGGTTGGTTTATTTTGCGTGACAGCTCATACGCATGATAAAACTCTTGAAGTTCTTGGTTTAAATGAAGCAATAACCTTGGCTGATAGGAAGATCACGGCTAAGTAACTCAAAATGAACTAGGTTATTGGTTCTACAAGCCTTGATAAAACAGACTACAAGGCCTGGTTGTGTGAAGTCGATGTATTGGATGATACAGCAGGATCGCCAACATTCACGATATAGGTTCCATCACCTCAGGATGCCGAGGTAACAGAACCTAGGGGGCAGTTGTGGGGATATATTTTCTGAGTACCAACACGTGGCCAAGGTGACGTCGACGTGTCAGCCGGGGTGCCACGTGTCCTGGTCGTAATGCCAAGGTGATCTCGGCTAGGCTGAGGTTATCTCCGAAGATATCGGATTCCAGGATAAGTGGATAAGGGACAAGAGTCCTAGAATGAGGAAGGACTTCAGCCTGGATAAGGATAAAGCTCTTAGGGAGTTTATCTTTATCCATTGGAGAGTCCAAGATGAGCACTGAGCAGAAATCCATTGAAGCTAGGCTTCTATTGGGACTAAGATTGAGTTGACTATAAAAGAAAGACACCCCCAATGGGTCTAAGGTACGCAATTTATATTCAGAACAGTGAGTAAGCACTATTGATTATCTTTGAGAGATATTTGATTACAGACTTACTCATTGGAGTGCCCCCGGGTGGATGAACCACCGCTAGAATCTCTTCTTTCTGTTGCAGGTCATTCGGGCTCATCCTATTCTGCCAATGCTCTCTAGTTGAATAACTGAGCTGGCAATGTGGTCGAAATTCACTCACACATGTATGTATATATATGTTGATATATATATATATATATATATATATATATATATGAGAATATAAGTTGTTAAAACATTGTACGCATTTCTTTTTTTCTTGGCGATGGTAACAAGATGGTTGCTAATACATTATAGGCATTTTTTTACCTTTTTTGCGACGGCAAAACATCAATCGCCATAAGTAGTTTAGGCAATCACAAATACTTTGCGACTACTGTTTTGCAGTCACAAAAAGTATTTGCCACCCCCACATTCGCAACTCCCATTTGGTGTTGCATGGGCCGTCGCAAAAAAAAATTTGTGACTATATTTCTATTATTTGCGATGGCTTGTAGCGATCGGAAAAAATACTTTTTTTAATAGTGTGTGGTGCTCCACATCATTCACAAACATACACACTTCTGAGTAATTTGTCAGTGGATTCCACTTGTGATTATGTATCATATTGAGCGCTCAATAATTTTACCTCTTATATTTCTTTTGTTTCAGTTGATAAATTTTTTTTGTGTTTTACTACGGGGATGGAATTAGAAGACTATGGGGGTTATGACCCCCTGTTTTTATGAAAAATATTATTTGTCATAACACTTTAAAAATATATATACATATATATCATTTTATACATAAAATAACCTCTAAGTATAAACTATATATATCTCATTCTTCTCCCAACTTGCATTATCTTTTTATTTTGCACAAAAAAATTTCTTCATCATATTAGAGATTGCTTCTACGGTATTTAATTTTCTCTCTCTCTCTCTCTCTCTATATATATATATATATGTATATATATATAATTTATATATCATAGTCTATATACATGCATGTTTGTGTATATGGTGAAAAAAAAAAAAATATTTTTTGATCCCTCCGGTAATAAAATCATGATTCCGTCGCTGTTTACCTATGACCTTAAGGCTCAATTTGGATGGGTGGATTTCAAATAAAGGGATTTGACATTGAATTTTATAAAATTATAAAGTATATTAGTTATGGAAGGTATATGGTAATTCTAAGGTGCATAATAGAATATAGGTATGTTTCATGTATTTTGTTAAGTTCTTTGTACAAGTATAGTATTTTATGGAAGGATTTCAAATAACTATTTTTTTTTTTTTCAAAATTATTTGAAATCCATCATTATAAATCTCTCAATTCCATTCTTGATATCTAAATCTAAATTATTACATTGACTTAAAAGGCTACACTTATTAATGTCAAAACCATTTATTTCTAATTTGTAAATTGAAAGGGTGCCTAAGAATGATAAATTTGGTGGTTGTGATAGTGATGGTGATAGGGCGGCAGCGGTGAATGAAGGGTGGTGATGGTGATTGAAGCAATGGATGGTGTTAGTAAAATTTTGATGTGTAACAATGTAAAAACTATGTTGTATGTGACAAATTAATGAAAAGTATTGGTTTAGAAGTTCTAATAAGGGACAATATCAATTCAGTGCAAGTTCCACAAAACAAATAACAAATATTAATAATTAGAGTTCTAAACTTTTTCATCACTCTATAATAATTTTTTAAAAATACCACTGAATAATAATTTTCTCTTCTAGTTACCTGTGGTCCATAACGAACAATAGGATCAAAAGGATCTCCAACCACCCATGTATTTGCCTTCTCTTCCAACTTCTTCACCAATTCTTCATAAATTCGTTCTTGAACAAAAACACGTGATCCGGCCACACAAATTTCTCCCTGCAAACAAAAGTCTGCCATTGAGTTTTTGAGCTTAAAAAGTTGTTTCAATTTGGTTAGGATGAAAGTTGACGAAAATGCGAGCAATTAGATCCCAAAAAAAAGACGTGTTAACTTTTCTTGCATTAATTTAGCATAAGAGTGGTAGAAAGTGCAATAAATATAAATTTCCTGTAAAATCCATAAGTATGATAACTTGAAGTCTAATTTTTTGCAAAAAATATATGAGGTTTTTTTTTTTTCTTCTCTCTCTCATTAAGTAATCAACTATTATAAATTTCTTACAAAAATTTCATTTGATCTAAGCACATATATTAAAAAGGGCAATCCAATAAAAGAGAGTTTTACTAAAGTGGAGTCTGAAAACGGTAAGATGTAATGTGTACTAAAATTTTTGACAAAGTGCACTTCCCCCCTCATTATGAGCCGTTGTCACTTTACTCTCTCAACTAAAAATTCCTTACCGCCCTAATTTTCTAATTTATTTCAATTTTAACATTCTATTAACATTTTGTTATAACAAGAGGACGAAAAAGTGACATGTGAGCTATAAGCACCAATTTTATGATTAAAGTGTTCATTCAAGGGTTGGTTTATATATATATATATATGTGTGTGTGTATGAGAGAGAGAGAGAGGAGAGAGAGAGAGAGAGAAACATGTATATATATTTCAATTTAATCATAAAATTGACACTTGCATAAATTTTATGTCACATATGTGTAAGCAAATTAGCTCTTGAATTGCTATAGCACGTGTAAATTCACATGTAATTTTTCAGTCTTCTTTCTTAACAATTGTTAACCGAATATTGAAATCAAAACAAATTGGAAGTTCAATGAAGCAGGATGTAATAATTTTTTAAAAATACTAGAGATTTCAAAAGTTCTACTAAAATTTCTACCGAATGACATGCATGGGTGTGGGACCACCATGACATATGAAACATTTGGTAGAAATTTTAGTAAAACTTTTATGCTGTGTTTGGTTGGGAAATTTGTGGAAGGATTTGGAAAGGAAAAAGGAAAAGATGTGTGAAACTAGGTGAAATACAAGCATATTTTATTCGCATTTCACCTAACTTTTTCCTTTCTCTTTCCAAATACCTCCTCTAATCCTCCAACCAAACACAACGTTAAGGTTTCTAGCCTTACTCATAATTTTTTTTTACTTCACTCTCCATCTTTTTCACTCTAACTAACGTTGTCATTCATATTGTTTTCATTTTTTTCATTGAATGAACTAAAAAACAAAGAAGAAGAAAAAAAAAAAAAAAAAACACAAGAAGTGTGACTAAGACCTTGTTAGACATAATTCCGTCGAGGGATTTTTCTAGGATACATGAAGATGGTTTTCATGTATCATACATAAATAATTTTGGACCATTAGATCTACAAGTAAAATAAATCTAACCATTGATTGGTAATAATTAAAACCAGGTTAAGAAATCTAGGTAGTTTCGTAAAAAATAAGGTGGTTTTCAATGGTTTTGAAACCAAAAAGTGGTTTTCAACTTACCACAATAACTAAGTATACTTACTATTTGATGTGATTATACTTACTATTTTTAATAACTATACTTACCATTCAATTATTGATAAAATACACTTAACCTGCTATTCAGGTAACAGGTAAACTTAAAAAATTAAGTTATAATAAATTTTCAAAACCTCTAAAATAAATATAAAATTCATAAAATAGAATTTAAGAAAAAAAATATTCAAAATAAATTTGAATTCTAAACATTTTATTATAATTTATTACATTTTATGAAATATGATTTTTTATTTATTTATCTACTTAATAGCAATAAATGAAACCTAATTTCCTTTTCATTTATCACACTTGAAAATAATAAATGCAATTAATGAAGAAATATAATTAATAAAATATAGAAAATTTTATAATTTATTTGAGGATTCCATGAACAAAATTTTATGTTTATTTTTAAAAATTTTGAATATTTGAAGATTTAAAGATAAGATTGTTATTGATTTGGAACTCTTAGATAAGAATCTATATTCTCTATCTCTTTTTTTACATTAACTTTCCATGATATTTTGAATTTATAAATTTTAATATTCTGTTGGAATAACATTTCACCTAGTTAAAAAAAATATATACGAGATTTAAGTGGTAAAAAAAAAAAAATCAAGTTTGATGAAATATAAGTGCGATCTTAAGTTTAGTTTAAATGATTAATTAATCGAGTCTACTAAAATTGTAAGTAGAGTTCCATTGAGTAGTAAGTATTGTTTAAATGATGAGTCAAGTTTGATAAAGTAGTAAGTAGAGTCTAATTGAGTAGTAAGTGTTGTTTAAGTGATGAGTCAAGTTTAATAAAGTAGTAAGTAGAGTCTCATTGAGTAGTAAGTGTTATTTAAATGAGTAGTAAGTCAAGTCTGATAAAGTAATAAGTAGAGTCTCATTGAGTAGTAAATGTGGTTTAAATGAGTGGTAAGTAAGTCTGATAAAATAGTAAGTATGGTTTAAATGAGTGGTTTTCAATTTATTACAATAACAAAACACATTTACTACTTGATATAGTTGTAATTATTCCACATAACTACACTTACCATTCAAACATTAATAAAATGCACCTAACCTCTAAAATAAATATAAAATTTATAAAATAGAATGTAAACAAAAAATATATATATATACAAAATAAATATGAAATTTATAAATTTTATTATAATTTTTTATATTTTATGGAATATGATTTTTTATTTATGTATTTAATGGCAATGAATGGCAATAAATGAAACCTAGTATCTTTTTCATCTACCACAATAAATGCAATTAATGAGAAATATGATTAGCAAAATATAGAAAATTTTCAAATTCATTTGAGGATTCCTAAACAAAATTTGATGTTCATTTCTAACACTTTCAAAGAATTTAAGATAAAATTGTTGTTGATTTGGAACTCCTTAGGTAAGTCTCTCTCTTTTTACTTTCACTTCCATTATATTTTGAATTTATAAATTTTTATGTTTTGTTGGAATAACATTTCACCTAATTAAAAGAAAAATTATGAGATTCAAGTAGTAAGAAAAAAAAATAAAATCAAGTTTGATGAAATAGTAAATGTAGTCTTAAGTTTAGTTGAAATGATTGATAAGTCAAGGATGTTCATTTCTAAAACTTTCAGAGATTTTAAGATAGAATTGTTGTTGATTTGGAACTCCTTAGGTAAGTCTCTCTCTTTTTACTATCACTAAATGTAGAGCTAGATGATGCAATATTTTCAGATTTTCGTTTAGGCATTTTTAGTACTTAGGCTTGTAGTGAAGTGTGATGTATACAAGTGAGGTTAAATAAGGGTGTCACATGTGATCTATTAGTATTATTTTAATCATTGTTAATAGTCACGCGTGAATAGTCATATGTACTAATGTCATGTCAATCATGTTCAATCATTTGAATGGTCAATAGTCATATGTACTAGTATCATGATCAATCATTTTCAGTAGTCACATGTGAATTATATGAGTCACATGTGAATAGTCAAAGAGTAATAAAGTAGTGAGTGGAATTTATTTGAGTGGTAGTAAGTGAGGCTTATTTGAGTGGTAAGTTAAGTCTAATAAACTAGTAAGTATGATTGAATAAAATGGTAAGCAAAGAGTAATAAAGTAGTAAGTGGAGTTTATTTGAGTGGTAGTAAGTGAGGCTTATTTGAGTGATAAGTTAAGTCTAGTAAACTAGTAAGTAGAGTCTTTTTAACTAGTAATTATGATTGAATAAAATAGTAAGCAAAGAGTAATAAAGTAGTAAGTGAAGTTTATTTGAGTGGTAGTAAGTGAGACTTATTTGAGTAGTAAGTTAAGTCTAATAAACTAGTAAGTAGAGTCTTTTTAACTAGTAAGTATGATTGAATAAAATAGTAAGCAAAGAGTAATAAAGTAGTAAGTGAAGTTTATTTGAGTGGTAGTAAGTGAGACTTATTTGAGTAGTAAGTTAAGTCTAATAAACTAGTAAGTAGAGTCTTTTTAACTAGTAAGTATGATTGAATAAAACAGTAAGCAAAGAGTAATAAAGTAGTAAGTGGAGTTTATTTGAGTGGTAGTAAGTGAGACTTATTTGAGTAGTAAGTTAAGTCTAATAAACTAGTAAGTAGAGTCTTTTTAACTAGTAAGTATGATTGAATAAAATAGTAAGCAAAGAGTAATAAAGTAGTAAGTGAAGTTTATTTGAGTGGTAGTAAGTGAGACTTATTTGAATAGTAAGTTAAGTCTAATAAACTAGTAAGTAGAGTCTTTTTAACTAGTAAGTATGATTGAATAAAATAGTAAGCAAAGAGTAATAAAGTAGTAAGTGAGTTTATTTGAGTGGTAGTAAGTGAAACTTATTTAAATGGTAAGTTAAGTCTAATAAATTAGTAAGTAGAGTCTTTTTAACTAGTAAGTATGGTTGAATAAAATGGTAAGTAAAGAATAATAAAATAGTAAGTGGAGTCATTGAAGTATAATAAAGTGGTAAGTCATAACTAATTCAAATCCTGCCCATGTACAATCCAAATCCAAATTACAAAAAAATGACAAAAATCATACAACTAAAATCCATTTGCTCTACATCCTCCCCAAAACAAATTCAGTTGAAATTCACATAATTCAAGTATGAACATGCAACAACATCAATGATACATGACAATTATCTATCGCAAGCCAATTCTATCAGTTGAAATTCACATAATTCAACTCTTCAATATCAGTGTGGTCCCCATTTACGTTTATAATTGATCCCTCACAAGGAAGTCCTAATATGTGGCTTACATCAAATGGTGTTATAATTATTCTTTTACCATGAACGAATAAACACCGAGATGTATGATCAAAACAACCAACCAACCATTCACAGAGTTGTCGTGGCAATCTCGTGCATTTAAGCTCTAATAAACCTCCAAAGCCAATTGATTTGATAGCTTCTTTTTGTAATAGTTGAAGCAATTGTATTAACTCATAAACTGAGTTCAATGCTGTCCGAGTTGTCATGGTTAGCTAAACACAATAACAAAAAATACATTAGATCAAATTTAAATTCCAAAACATACTATGAAAAATTAATCCTATATTAAAACACTACAATTAAAAATATTATTAATATCATTAATTTTTTATAGTGTTCTTTTATTGTATTCTATAAATATTGTGTATATATATATATTCTTTTAAGATTACTCACTCAAGTCCCAGTTATTCACTAATAGGACAATTAATCAAGCCTACATATCTCTCCATTCTATAAACAAAAACAATAATAGAAATGGGGCCATCATGGGCTATCTTGCTTTAAAAAAAAAAAAAAAAAGAAACAAAACAAAACAAAAAATCACAAATGGACCACATGAACTATATTGCTTTTAAAAATAAATGTAATAAAGCATATGGTCACATATACACAATCTCCAAAGCAAATCGGTAATAGATATGTGACCATCATGGACTATCTTACTTCAAAAAAATAATAGAAATAAGACTAAAAAAAAAAAAAACCACAAATGGGGCCACCATAGACTATCTTACTTTTAAAAATATAAACAACAAAGCATGAGATAATACAAAAAACTCAACCATTTATTGCCTAGCAAAAAGTGTCAAAGTCCCCATTACCTACCAATGGGACAATTTGTCAACCATTCATGTCCCTCCATTCCAAAAACAAACAAAGTGTATAAATGATAAAGAAAAAAAAAAAGAAAAAGAAAGAAAGAACATAAAAATTACAAATGGGACCACCATTACTTTAAAAAAATAAGTAACAAAGCATATGAGACAACACAAAATTCATACCCACAAACAAACAAACAAACTCCAAAACATATGAGACAACCATATACCTAGTATTCTAGAAAGATTTGGGGATTGAGAGAAAAAAATGCTACCTCCAACCACATACTAAAAATCTAAAACAAAAACAATAATAGAAATGGGGCCATCATGGGCTATCTTGCTTTAAAATAAAAAAAAAAAAAATAGAAACAAAACAAAAAATCACAAATGGGACCACATGAACTATCTTGCTTTGAAAAATAAAACCAATAAAGCATATGAGACCACACAAAAAATTCATAGCCACATATAGACAATCTCCAAAGCAAACTAGTAATACATATGTGACCACCATGGACTATCTTACTTCAAAAAAAAAAAAAAATAGAAATAAGACCCAACAAAAAAAAAAAAAAACACAAATGGGACCACCATAGACTATGTTACTTTCAAAAATATAAACAATAAAACATGAGACAATACAAAAAATTCATAATCACGAGAAATTAATAATAAAACTCAACTATTTATTATCTAACAAAAAGTGTCAAAGTCCCCATTACCCACCAATGAGACAATTTATCAACAATTCATGTCTCCATTCCGAAAACAAACAAGTGAATAAATGATAAAGAAAAAAAAAACATAAACAACACAAATGGAACCACCATGGACCATCTACTTTAAAAAAAAAAAAGTAACAAACCATATGAGACAACACAAATTCATATCCACAAACAAACAAACTCCAAAACATATGAGACAATTATATACCTAGTATTCTAGAAAGATTTGGGGATTGAGGAAAAAAATCTCACCTCCAACCATACACTAAAAATCCAAAAAAAATACCATACATAAATTTTAAAAATATATATATATGATTTTTACCTATCCAAGATTTTCTAAAAATCAGAAAAAAAAAAAAAAAAAAAACTCACTTTGCTTCAGAGGGTTCACACATCAAATTAGTTCAAATTTGGAATAAATTAATAACTAAACCGGTTTCCACGATTTTAGAAAAATTGAAATCGTAATTAAATACCGAATCAAAATTGAATCATAAAAATCGGTTTGGTTCGGTTTGGTTCGGTTCAATTTGATTCAATAATTCTAAAAAATTTATATAATAATAAATATATTATTTTAGTAATCAAACTAAGTTGGTTAGACTAGTTTAAAACAAACAAAAATTGGAAAAAAAAAAAAAAATCTAAGAGGCCATGTGAAATATTTAAAAAATTGAAAAAAAAAATCATGATTATTAGTTTATTAGTAGTAGGATGTGGAGGATGTTTTATGTTTGACAAGAGTATTTGAAGGGGGCTAAATCTACAATTTTGAAAAGGCTAAAACCATCTACTTTTGTCGAACAAAAAAATCAAAAAAAAAAAAAAGTTTTATATAGCAGAGAAATCCCCCCCCCCAAAAAAAAAAAAAAAAAAATTAATAAAGCCTCCTTATCTATCTACTTTTGCCTTTGATTTTGAACCCAAAAAACAATTAAGGAAAAGAAAAAAGGTTTAGAGACTAGAGAAACTCAACAAAAGAAAAAAAAAAAAAAAAAACAACTTACCCATCTACTTTTGTCTTTAGTCTTGAACCAAAAAAAAAAAAAACACTTTCACTCTCACTTTCTAGATGATTTTGAAAAAGAAAAAATCAAAAAAATACAAAAATACAAAAAAAAAAAAAAAAAAACACTTTCCACATGAAGTTGATATTTCCAAATCTTACCCAAGAAACAAGGCAGATAATTTTGTGGAGCCTACAAATACAAAATGCCCATTCTATCTCTTTGGCAGGTAGTTTTGTGGAGCCTTCAAATACAAAATGCCCATTCTATCTCTCTTTCTCTTTATTGATTGTGCAATTATTTATTTTATTTTATTTTATTTTTTGTTTTTTTGTTTTGATATGCGTATTCGCTCCTCATTATACTACTCTAGGCAAATATGAAACTAAATAAAAAGAAGTTTGCATCTCCACTGTGAACTGAGTGTAAAAATCAAAAGGAAAAAAAAAAGTTTAAAAAGCAAACCATTTTCTTCTTTCTCCTATCAGAGGAAGCCATTAATAGAGCTTCTGGTATTGTCAATGTCAAGGATCTTCAGGGCGATGAGTGGCGAGAATCAATGCCGAGGTTGCGCCGGTGGTGGTGGAACAACGGTATCGAGGCGGCGAGAGGCCGACGAGGTGTGAGAGAGAAGGATTTGTAGACACCCTAACACACAATAGAAAGAGAGAGAAGAAGAGAATAAACTGTTGGAAAAAATGATTTTTGGGGACTTTAATTTAATATTAAAGTGTGGTGACTTTAATTAAATCTTAAAGTGGGTCCTAACCACTTTTTGTGTTGGGTCCAAGTGAGCCAAAAACCATTGGGTTTTGAATAAGAAATTGCTTCATGATGTTAGATTCATGAATAGGAGTTTAAAGAGTATTTATATCTTTTTTCTTGGCTAAAGGGTGTGAATCCTTTGGGCATCCAACTTTTCATTTTGTGGAAAGGGGCTATGGATGCTTGGTGTTTTAATGACTAGCCTTAAAGGCTGGAGGCTCTTCCTCTCTCCCCTATACATGTATAAATTGCGACCCTCCTGTCAAGTTTCAATATAGAAATTTTTGCTTCCATTTTACAAGTCAGTTTGCTTGATAGTTCCTATTGTGAGAGAGTGTTGCCATTGTTTTGTTCGCTAAGCTAGACAATAGTGCTTCTGCCGTAGCTGGTTTTGACCGTCATATCCTGGGAGACAGACGCCGGGTTTCCTCAAGCACTCGACCCGTGAGGCGGCGAAATCTGTTTTAAGGAAACTGCTTCCGTGCAGGCTTCGGTTTCGTCTCTTTATCCTTTTATTGTTTTGTGTATTTCTGTTGAAATTTAGTTGTAATTATCAGCATATGTTCTTTGTATATATTTTGATTTCTTCATAAATCTATTTATTTAATTTCACAATTTTGAACAACAAGCTTAAAACAGTTTTTATATATCTTTTCTATGAAATTGATCGAATAGATTTATATAGACTATTAGGTTAGCTTTGTATAATGTTACTAGGAATTGTTGCGGAATTACTCACTATTTCAATGATTGTAAATCATGCAATGTTATTCTCTAATTTGCTTAGTTTAATTAGAATGCTCTATCATAATTTGTATACTTAATTGTATTAGTATGATCTTGTTTTATGCGTATGGTTCATCATTCCCCTATCATGATTTGCATGAATTTTAAGGTTATAAAATATAATTTATGGATGTTATAATTTTTGACATGCTAATTCTATTCTAGGTTTTAATTTGTTACATGCTTATTATTCTCTAGACTAGAGTACATAATTTAATTGGTTTGTAACTCTTGCCTATTATTTTAGTTTAATGTATTTGGAGTTATAGAGTTTTTATGAATTGTGTACATGATTAATGTGAATTATTTAATTGGGTGCATTAATCTAAATTATCTAATTGTGTGCATTAATGTGAATTATTTAATTGGGTGCATTAATCTAAATTATCTAATTGTGTGCATTAATATGAATTATTTAATTGGGTGCATTAATCTGAATTATTTAATTAGGTGCATCAATTTGAGTTATTTAATTAGGTGCATTAATCTGAATTATTTAATTGGGTGCATTAACTTTGAATTTGACTTATCTATTTGGAGTTATTAGTTTAAATGTTTATTATGAATTAATTTCATTCATGACTCATGAGTATTGAACTTTATTTTAAAGTTGTAATTTAATTTTGAAGTTACAAATTGTATTTTGTTTTGGTACCTTATATTAGTTGGTTACTTATATAATTAATAGTTGGCTAGATGGTTTCAATTATTTATTATAATTAAATTTTTTAGATTATTTGTTTGTATTTTGTTGTGGTTTGCTACTAACTTTCTTTGTAGGGATACCAATGCGAAAAACAAATATAAAACCAAATGAATAGAATTTGGGATGTAAAAACAAAAATGTTTGGACTACTAACGTTTGTGTTGAATAGGAATACCTAAGCGTGGAAAGGCTTTTGGACTAAATAGAATCCTTATGGATTGGCTATTTTATTTAAATGTTTGAAGCATGTTTGCTTGAGATTTAGTTCGTTTGTTTACCAATTTGTGGTAGCAAGTTTTATTTGCTTATTTTGTTAGAAGCATTTTATATGCGTGTAATTGTTATAACAATTTTTAAATTGCTTGTAAGTTTGGAACTTGGTTTGGTTTTCTGTGATAGAAACCAAAGTGTTTTAGCTTTGGCTAAAGAGTAGTTCTTATTTGTTCAGAAATGACAACTAAGACGGATTTTGTTTCAAACTTTTGGAGTTTGAAGAAGTCTTTGGGTTTAATCATTTTATTCCCAAAGTGTTGGAAAACCAAGTTTGGAGAAAGTCTTTGGTTATAATCTGATTATGTCCAAAGTGTTTTGGTTTTGAGAAAGGAAACCAAATTTTAGCATTAGCTAAAATATTTCTGATTTTATTCAGAAATAATGGGCGTAGTTCCGGGAGTACCGGTTAATTTTTATGAGTGATGTAATTCTGGTAGCAAATTTTATTTGCTTGGGAATCGGTTTGTTATAACCTGGTTTATCCCCTGAAAATCTTAATTTTAAAATTATTTCCTATGGACTAGGAGTCAACATGCTCTTGAATGTTTTGTCAAAAGGTTAACTGGGTTTTAAGTGGGACCGATGTGACCCTTCCAGTCTTCCTGGGAACATTCCTGACCATGTTCGATTCTAGGTTAAATGGTGAGACTAGTTTTGAATTAAATTTCCATCTGAGGGATTTTCTAAGGGTTAAGTTTAATTTCTGGAATCACAGAAGTGAAATTCTGTTGTGATGTTTCAGAAATGGCTTCAAAAGGTGACAAACAGAAATGTTGTTCCACTTGACAACCTTAGCCTCACGAGATTCTTAAAGGAAGATCTTGAGAGAGCAAGTATGATTAAAGGAAATCATAAGATTGCATTTAAATATCTCTGAATTGATCAGAGGCAATTAGTATGGTATCCTTGTGTTATTTATAGCATTTATGATTGCTATGTGATTTTGCTTGAAAGCAAAGATGAGACAACCTGTTATAGTAGGTGAATATTTTTTGGATTTTTAAATTCCAAATATATTCTTAAATTGGTGGCTCCTAGTGAGTACAAGATCACTGATCACAAAGATAGAAAACTGGTGGTTCCTAGGAGGTGTTAGACCACTGGCTACACAGTTATGAGATTGTGATTCCTAGTAATGAAAGAGTCTATTGATCCTATGTCAGGACGTTGTGATTCCTAGTAGTAAAGTGACTACTGATCACAGGTTAAGACATTGTGATTCTTAGTAGTAGAAAGTCTACTGACCACATGCTGAGAAATTAGTGATTCCTAGTGATAAGACTACTGGCCATGTTATGAAGTTCCGAATAGTAGACTATTGAACACTGGATTTGTGTTTCCTAATAGTAAGACTATTGGCTTCAGAGTGATAGGTTGGACCAAATATATTTGGGTGTCTAATTCGGTTGATGACATTCTGGGAATGTATTTACTGTGATATGATTTTGAGAGTTTCATAATCATTGTGACACAAGGATTTGTTTAAAACACTGTATGAATTTTTGGAAAAGGCCAAAAGGCTTTGTATAAATTCTACAAAGAAGACTTAATTATCCGACTCTGAATTGAGGAGGATAATAGAAAGAAAGGAGGGAGCACCTCCTTAGTGAAGACCAATGTCATTGAGCATGGCAAATTTTCTGGGATGAGGAAGAAGCCTCCCGTGAACAAAGGCTCTAAGTTGAGGCCAAGGGGTGGTGTTGCAAAGAAGCTGGCATACAAGCCGCGGGAACCTGGTTATCGGTACTTTGGAAAGTGCTACAACTGTGGTAGCGAGGGGTTTTAGCTTTACTAGGACTACACGCCACATCTGCTCCGAGAATGAGCTGTTTATAACTTTCGAACCGGTTACAAACGGTAAGAAGTTGTTTCTGGGAAACTCTACTACCTCATTTGTTGAGGGAAAGGTGGTCCTGAAGTTAACCTCAGGGAAAGAGCTAACCTTGAACGAAGTCCTGTATGTTCTGGACATTCATAAGAATCTTGTCTCAAGGACTCTTCTCAGTAAACATGTTTTCGCATGGTTTTTGAGTCCGACAAGGTCGTTTTGACGAAACACAAGTGTGAAACTTGTGTTGAAGTGAAGTGGACAAGATCCCGTATGAGTTATGGAAAGGCGTTAAGCCTTCTTATAAATTCTTACAAATGTGGGGGTCTCTTGCTATTATGGCGATTCCTACACCCTAACGGGTTAGGATAGGCCCGAAATCCGTGGATTGTATATTCATTGGTTATGCACTTAATAGTAGTGCATATCGGTTTCTTGTATATAAGTCTGAAATTCCAGACATTCACAGGAATACCATCATGGAGTCAAGGAATGCATGTTTCTTAGAAGACATTTTTCCTTGCCGAACCTAAGAAGGGGTTCTGAGGTTTTGGAGCAATTTGATGAGCTTGCTAGTGATGATGGTCATTTTGATGATCAAGTTGAGAATCAAGGTGATGATCAGCCTAGAAGGAGTAAAAGGGCTAGAATGTCCAAGTCTTTTGATCCAGACTTCTTGACTTTTATAGTTGAGAACGAACCTCAAACTTTCCACGAAGCTGTGACTTCTCCTGAGAGTCCTTTATGGAAAGAAGTGATCAAAAGTAAGATTGACTCCATCTTACAGAACCACACCTGGGAGTTGGTAGATTTACCTCCAGGTTGTAAGCCTTTAGGCTACAAATGGATTTTTAAAAGAAAGATGAAGGCCGATGGGTCAATTGACAAGTATAAGGCGAGGCTCGTTATCATAGGGTACAGGCAGCGAGAAGGCCTGGATTACTTTGATACGTACTCACCTGTAATTCGGATAACATCCATTCGCGTGGTGATTGTATTAGCAGTTTTGCGCAATCTAGAGATACACCAGATGGATGTAAAGACAGCTTTCTTAAATGGGGATTTGAATGAAGAAATCTACATGAAGCAACCTGAAGGGTTTCAGCTCCAGGACAAAGCAAGAAAGTCTGTAAACTTGTCAAATCATTGTATGGTTTGAAGCAAGCGCCTAAACAATGGCATGAAAAGTTTGACAATGTAATATTGTCAAATGGGTTTCGAATCAATGAATGTGACAAGTGTATTTATGTCAAAGACACTGACAGAGGTTATGTCATTTTGTGTCTATATGTTGATGATATGCTCATTATAGGTAGTACGATGAAATGATCAAAACTACCAAGAAGTTGTTAAACTCTAAGTTTGACATGAAGGATATGGACATTGCAGATGTTATTCTGGGAATTAAGATTACCAGAATCTCTGGCGGAATTGTACTATCTCAGTCTCATTATGTTGATAAGATACTTGAGAAGTTTAGTGGATCAGATACGAGTGTGTCATCGACACCTGTAGACTTTAGTCTACATTTTACCAAGAATAATAAAGAGAGTGTTTCTCAGTTAGAATATTCTCGGGTAATTGGAAGTTTAATGTATCTGATGAGTTGTAATAGGCCAGATATAGCTTACTCGGTTAACAGGCTTAGTAGATACACAAGTAATCCTGATGCTTCTCATTGGAAGGGCATTGTGCGGGTGTTAAGGTATTTACGCTACACTCGGGATTATGGGCTGCATTATACTCGATATCCAGCGGTGCTTGAAGGATATAGTGACGCGAATTGGATATCAGATATAAAGGACTCAAAGTCCACTAGTGGTTATGTGTTCACTCTTGGTGAGGCAGCCGTGTCTTGGAAATCTTCCAAGCAAACGTGTATATCTAGATCAACGATGGAATCAGAATTTATTGCTTTGGATAAAGCAACGGAAGAAGTAGAATGGCTTCGCCATTTCATTGAAGATATTCCACGTTGGTCTAAACCTGTGCCAGCTATTTGTATTCATTGTGATTGTCAATCTGCAATTAGTAGGGCACAGAGTAATATATATAATGGAATGTCTAGACATATCCGTCGTAGACATAATTCCATACGACAACTACTCTCGAATGGAGTTGTCTCTTTAGACCATGTAAAGTCTAAGGACAACATTGCGGATCAGCTAACCAAAGGGTTAAGTCGAGTGTTAGTCGAAACGTCGTCAAAAGGAATGGGGTTAAGGCCTTTGGAAGTTACCGGAATGGAAACCCAACCTAGTTGACTGGAGATCCCAAGATCTAGGTTCAATGGGACAACCTAATTGCGTGTAACGGTGGTATGTCACTGAGGAGGTTAAACCTCCAGCCATTCCTTCTATCAGTGATACGTGCAAGTGTAGAGGTTAAGCTGAGCTTTTAATGACTCTTGTGTGTTAAGCTGTTGAGCTAAGTATTGCAGGATACTAAAGTAGAGTCACCTATGTGAGTTTGAAGTGGGGCCGCTTCTAGAAGAATTGGGCAGGCCAAGATTCTTTGAAACCACTCGCTGAACCAGGCTAGTGTCCAGGGCCACACAGGGCACACCAGTGAGAACATAATGGTGGTAGGAGTAATTCCCGTGTGAGATCTATTGTCTCAGTTTACATAAACGGTAGAGCAGTTCAAGATGTCTTATTCACTGATCTGCCAGTAAACTCGATAGGTTTTCACTGGGAGAGGTTCAAAGCCAAAAGCTACCTTCTCTGATGTCGGGGTTAGTCCGTTGTACTCTCTCTCAGAGTCTTTATTGTTGAACGTTGTCCGTTTGTTGAGTCATTCGGTCAATTTTTATTCATGTGGGGGATTGTTGGAAAAAATGATTTTTGGGGACTTTAATTTAATATTAAAGTGTGGTGACTTTAATTAAATCTTAAAGTGGGTCCTAACCACTTTTTGTGTTGGGTCCAAGTGAGCCAAAAACCATTGGGTTTTGAATAAGAAATTGCCAAGAAATTGGTTCATGATGTTAGATTCATGAATAGGAGTTTAAAGAGTATTTAAATCTTTTTTCTTGGCTAAAGGGTGTGAATCCTTTGGGCATCCAACTTTTCATTTTGTGGAAAGGGGCTATGGATGCTTGGTGTTTTAATGACTAGCCTTAAAGGCTGGAGGCTCTTCCTCTCTCCCCTATACATGTATAAATTGAGACCCTCCTGTCAAGTTTCAATATAGAAATTTTTGCTTCCATTTTACAAGTCAGTTTGCTTGATAGTTCCTATTGTGAGAGAGTGCTGCCATTGTTTTGTTCGCTAAGCTAGACAGATAGTGCGCTTCTGCCGTAGCTGGTTTTGACCGTCGTATCTTGGGAGACAGACGCCGGGTTTCCTCAAGCACTCGACCCGTGAGGCGGCGAAATCTGTTTTAAGGAAACTGCTTCCGTGCAGGCTTCGGTTTCGTCTCTTTATCCTTTTATTGTTTTGTGTATTTCTGTTGAAATTTAGTTGTAATTATCAGCATATGTTCTTCGTATATATTTTGATTTCTTCATAAATCTATTTATTTAATTTCACAATTTTGAACAACATAAACAAGGGGTCCTAACACAGTAAAGAGAGAGAAGAAGAAAGTAAACAAAAAAATAACACAGTAGAAAGAGAAGAGAGTACAATATGAGCAGTACCTACCGGTTGCTTTTTTTTTTTTTTAAAACTAATTTGTTTTGATTTTGAATGGCTAAGATTTAAAGATTCAAATCTAATGTTTCAAAATTATTGTCATGTATGGTACCCAAATACCACTTTTGGGTACCATAGTCGGACCCTCCGTCGAGAGTAAGATCAGAGGCTTTGTCAAGGTCAGCATCGTTGAAGATTATGACAGGGGATATCCCTCCCAGGTCCAGCGACACTCCTTTCAAGTTGCTTTTTGCTGCTGCTTCCATTACAATCCTTCCCACTTCTGTGGACCCTGTAAAACTTACCTACAATCCATAAACACAGAGAGACAAACTTTTGTGAGTTGGTCCAAATGCCGGATAACAAGTTGTAATTTTTTTTTTTTATCGGACATAACTCTTTTATATGAGTGAAACTAGAGGGTAACTTTGTCTGGTTCTGTGAGCGCATTATGTGCATAGAGAAGAACTGTTAATAAGTAATGAAAAATTCTAAGGTTGTATTTTAGATCATTTGGGTAGAGATTTGTAAAATAAAATGAAAAAAAAATGAGAAAATTATGAATAAAATATAAGCAAATTTTTTTCCCCTTCATTTCACTCCCATTTTCTTACCTAATCAAATTACAAAATTAGACACAACCTTGTCATATGAGATAGGTCTCATAAAATGTATGGATCCCAAGGTTGCATCCGATTTTGCCAATTCTGTGATCGAATTAACAGATAATAGCAAAAAAAAAAAAAAAAAACTGGAAATGTATAAAGTAAGTTATATCAAGAATCACTTTATCAATGTCCATATGAGAGGAAATGGCAGCTCCAGCAATATGTCCGAATCCTGTTATAACATTTATCACTCCATCTGGGATTCCAGCCTTTATCCCATCCAACAGTACACAGCAAAACCAAAGCAAAAACAAACAACTGTTAGAGGAGCTGAGTGAATATACATCTTTTACCCCAAAAAATAAAAAATTAGTGTGGCTGAGATTCAATTCTACTTTTGTGTGGCAGGATCACATATTGAATGAAATTGGATCACATATTGTTTTTCTGGGTATTTTATACGAGTATCTCGAATTACTAAAAATTGAAAGTTTTGGAGACATCAAGTGCATAATTTTGAGTCGTATGTTTGGCATACACTTAAAAAAGTCATTTTTTTTCCTTGCTGAACTTTGTTATAGTTAGCGATCTTTTTTTAAAATTATATCAATTTTTTAAAACTTTTTTAGTCCATCTTATTTAAATGAATCTAAAAAGTCACAAAATAAAAATAAAAAAGATGCCAAAAAAACCAACTGTCTTTTACTTTTTTGTCTTTTCAGGACTTTTTTCAAAAGTTGTACTTTTTGATCCATCTATTCGAATATAACTCAAAGTCTATAGTTTTTGAAAAAATTTAATAAAAATTCATTAAAGACGGAAAAAATGAAAAAAATACAAAAAAAAAAAAAATGCAAAAAAAACCCAGTATAAGCAAACCCCAAATACCAAGATTAGACCATTTAGATACAAACTATATACGTTAATGGGGAAAGAATCCAGTTCTGGGAGGATAAATGGATCAACAATTTATGTTTGAAGGAGGAATTTCCCAGGTTATACAGCTTATCTGAGGAGAAAGGAGGCACCATTAGGCAGGTTTATCAAAGGAGGAGCTCCTTACATGATTGGAATTTGCTTTTTGGAAGAGCTCTGTTTGTTTGGGAGGAGGAGGAGGTTCTTAAGCTGCATGAAGTACTAAGGGAAGCACCTTCACTTACTATAGAGTCTAAGGATTCATGCATATGGTTGACCAATCCATCAGGTACCTTCACAGTAGCAATAGCATGGAATTGGTGGGAGTCTTTGAAAGGTCCTATTGTAAGAGTAGCTGATGAACTGTGGAATAATATTGCTCCACCCAAGGTGAGCTTGCAGAGGTAGACTTAAAACTACAACTTTTATGAAGAGGATTGGTGTGTTGAATATGGAAGCAGATTCATTGTGCTTATTTTGCAAAAGCAGAGGAGGAGACAGTAAATCATGTAATATTACTGTTTTGTCCTCTGGTTTGGAAAGTGTGGACTAATATGTTAAAGTGGTGGGATTTGGTTTGGGCTTTGCCAGGATCAATTGAGGATTTATTGCATTGGCGGGCAGGCTTCAAGTTCAAAAAGGTGGTTCTAAAAATGTGGAAAGCAGTACCTTTAGCAGTTGTGTGGCCAGTTTGGAAAGCTAGAAATGAGTGCCTTTTTAAAGGAAAGATAGTTAATGGGAATGAATTATCTGAAGTGGTGAAAGTGAGGGTAGCACTATGGAGTAAACAAAGTATAAGAGGATTGCAGTATTCAGTGCAGGATATAGTCACCAACCTTGATCAAATCAAAGCTTGAGTGTGGTGGAGATGTTGGTCTTACTTCCATATATGTGCTGCTGGTGTTTTGGATTTTAGATCATTAGGAGTGGTTGGAGTTGTTCCTCTGTTTTCTTGTTTACTTTGGTTGGTTTCTCATCAATTTGGGATTTGCTAGCATATGATTGCACTAGATTTGCGGTGCCAACCTAGTTGGGATCGTTTAGTTTAGCTATGATGCTTATAACCTTCCCCTTGCTTTATTGATGTTTGTATGATTTGTATCTTCGTTTCATCAATAAAGTTTTCATTGCTTGTCCAATATATATATATATAACGCAATTTATGAACTATTTGAGTATTTTATACAATATTGTTAGTTAAGTTTGATATATTTTCATAAAGTGAACCATATGACCAAATAATTGCATACTAGCTTAGCCAAATGGGCATTGTGAAGAGCTGAAAGCGGTGTCTGTTCAGCAGGCTTGACAATCATGGTGCACCCGGCTGCCAATGCTGGTGCAACCTTAGTAAAAAACATGATACTTGGGAAGTTCCAAGGGATGATATGCCCGATTACCCCTATTGGCTCGCGCAATGTGTACGCTTGAAGCTCCTGCGACATTTTTAACGACTCTCCGTGAATTTTATCTGCAGCACCGGCGTAGTAACGGAGAGTTTCTGCCGCCGCAGGAATATCCACGGCCTTTCCCCTACTAAACAATTTACCGGCATCAATGGTGTCCAATGCAGCTAGTTCTTCTGTATTTTCGTTGATTAAGTCTGTATATTTCATCATTATTCTTCGTCTTGCCTGATTACGCCTCCAATCAGGCCAAAAAGAAGAATTATTTAGCTAGTCACTACAATAAATTAATTAAGGTTTTAGAGATAAAAATTTAGAGATAAAATCACTTTTTTAAGAAAAAAATATTTGAAGGGGTTACGTGCAGTTCTTAATAGGTGGATTTATTGTCCAATAGATCCTTTGATAATTAATGGTATTTTTCATCAAACACTATTAAATGTCCTAATAATTAATTTTTAGCGACGATTTGAAAATTGTCACAAAAAATGTCACTAATTATAAGTTTTAACGACAGGTTAAAAAAATCGTTACAAAAAAATCACTAATTTCAATTGTCAGTGACGGGTTGAAAAATCCGTCATAGAAAAATGTTACTAATTGTAAGTTTTAGGGACAATTTTTAAAAACCATAACAAAAAAAAAATCACTAATTATTAATTTTTAGCGACTTATATAAAAAATCTTCACAAAAAATTATTTTTAACAATGATTTTACTATGACTTGATGGGAATTAAGTCCAACTATTAAGATCTATTGATAGTTTAAATATTTTTGTTATCAAAAGTGTCGTTATTGTATTTTTAGTGATGAAATTGGACATTTAGTGATTGTACGAGCATGAAATAATCTTCTCGTGTAATCCTGTTGATCAAGTTTGCACTCCTCCAAACGTCGTCGCTTTACCACCTGAAAACACAAACGTGTGCTAGCCGGCGGGAGTGTGCCGGAAACCTCTCCGATGCTTAAGTCAGCAAATAGATAATAGACACAAAAGCTCTGTGTATTCCAGAGTAAGAATTGGGATACCTGTACATAGGTTCTGCTATGAGCTTTTATAGATTCTGCCTGGCCCAATCCTAGTAGGATTCCAACTCTCCTTATAAGAGTCCTCCTAGGAATCACACACCCTACTCACTACCAACCAAGTGAGATGGTTTGCACAATCCTAGTAGGACTCTACTCTCCTTAGTAAAGTCCTCCTAAGAATTACATTCTCAAGGATAATGCATATTCTGATAACTCCTTACTCACTACTTGTCTAAGTGAGATAGCCACACTCTGTTCGGCTGTTGATGCCCAACCGAGATAACTTGCTCTGAACCGCACTGTGTTTTACTGAGCTACACACAGCTCGGCCTTTTACAAATAAAACACCACAGACTCCAAGTTACGCAGTTCAAGGTCCAGCAATCACCACCGACTGGTCTGCATGATCACTTATTGCTTTGAATCCTCTCGCCGGGCTACCTCTAGCTTGGCTTCCTATATATGGCCGACATAACACTTCGGCTCCTTATACGTGGCCGACATAGCACTTCGGCTCGCCCACAGACCACAACTAGAGCTCACTGACCGGCCTATTAACCATTGTTCCCATATCGAGCTATCCTGAGCTCGTAACTTGGCCCACAACGCGACCCAATATTCAGAAACAATGCTTCCTAGCTCGGCCCAATTTGGCTATACAAATTACCCTCTCAATTGCCCCTTAATTCCATCTGCGAAGCATATTTGGGATTATTGACTTTCAGTCGAGCTACCGAAGTCCAACCGCATTGAAACAACAATTCTAGCCGAGATAAAACTATGATTCTAGCCGAACTAAAGCTTGTTCGGTATCCTGAAATTGCGCTGGTCGCACGGCCTGTTGCCTCAAAAAAGTCTGACATCACGTCCTTCCCAGGACGCGTTAATTGCCCTATCGTACTATGCCAGCCGTTTCACTTTGCCTAAAATTTTTTGAAAAGGGGCCTACCGTTTTGTCTTCAACATTTAAAACCTTTGAGTTCGCAATCACACGAGAAGGCATTCTTTCTATGTAACCGGGCTATATGTCCGACCTTTTGTAATCATCGCCCAATTGATGAAAATTTTCGATCTCTTTGCTTGGTTACCGTGTTTCTTTTTCAATGTTTTGCATCATTCCGACTGCACGTCTAGCCGAATTAATTAGCTTGGCCTTACTTGATCCTGCCAACCTTCTTGAGCCGTGATCCTTATCTCGGCTGAAGAATGAAAAATTTATTGGTCAAACCTGCTAACCTTCCTGAGCCTAGATCCTTATCTCGGCTAGAGGAAGAGAAATTGTTGGTTATTACTGCTAACCCTCTTCAGCCTAGATCCTGATCTCGGCTGAAGAGAACAAAATGTTGGTTATTCCAGCCAACCCTCTTCAGCCTAGATCCTGATCTCGGCTGAAGAGAACAAAATGTTGGTTATTCCTGCCAACCTTCTTAATTGCCCCCCAGTCGAGCAAAGACTTTTGCGCGGTTGGTCTACTTGTCAACCGTGTTAACTCTTGCCAAAGGCTTTTTGTCTGGTATCGCTGTTATGCCGGACTCTTCCTTGGTGGGCGCCCTATCTTCCTCTACTCGGATATGTTGATGCACTATCTCCATCAGGGCTTCCATAGTAAGGGGTGGCGTCATTGTCATTGAATCCCTCAACTTATTGCCAGCCGGCAAACCTTGTTTGTACCGTGCGATAGTTAGGTTTGTGGGGAAATCTTCAATCTGATTAAAAGTCTCCCAATACCGGTTATTGTAAGACCGCAATGTTTCCTTCTCGCCCATATCTATGGAGAGAAACTGGTCAATCTCTACAGGCGTCTTGGTGTTTGTTCTGAATCTGGTCACAAATGCCTCTGCTAGTTACGCCCATGAAGCTATGCTACCTTTTGGAAACCTTTCAAACCATGCTAGACCCAGGTCACCCAGGCTGGAAGGAAATAGGATACCTATTAGAGCCTCGTTTCGCCGATACACCGCCATAACCTGGCGGAAGTAGCTCAAGTGCATGTAGGGGTCCGACTTTTTCTCATAAATAGTGAATTTAGGGTGATGGAAGACAGAGGGTAATGGTGCGTTCTCTATCACCGAAACGAATGGTGAGCTCTGCAACCTTGCTAACGCTTTATCTGCCAGTTCATTGGCAAGAGGTGGCTCTGGCATTCTAACCTCGACACTCCCATGTGTTCTAGGAGCCAACCGTTGTAATGCGGAGACTCTGCTGGGGTCGCGAGCCTGATTGTCTTCTCTCCTTCGAGCCCTTTCTTCAAGCACTGTCCGCAGGTCCGCCGACCTAGGCAACTCCGTGTGCCTAGGTGTCATTTGGTGTGAATTTGTGGTCTGATAGCTGCTTCTTTTTTTCGTAAGACCTTTCTGTCCTCGTTCTCTCAGACCTGGAGTCACGAGTCCTGGAAGTCCTCGATTGTGTACCACCTGACCTGAGGCTTCTATTTTTAGCTTGTGATGGTGTGACTTGTCTGTCATGATCTTCTGAGTGGCGAGGGTGTGCCCTGCTCTTGCCCACCTTTTCTTCGGTTGCCCCTTTGCCCTTTATCTGGTGCTTCATAGTCTTCATGTCTGTTGCCATCCTCTGTATCAATTTGTCTTACTCCTTATCCAGTCTTCTAGAACTTGAGGATCTAACCTTCGCCTTTGCCTTTCAGGGCTTTGGGAGCGACGCGGACTGGAGCCCTGTCTTTCACGGGTATCCCTCCGTAGGTTCCGTCGCTGGGGATCTAACTCTGCCATGGGTGGGACAGAGGGTAGACCTTTGCGCCTTGCACCCCCCTCCGAGGTTTTCCCATCAATAGCAGATTGCGGCAAATCTTCGTTGTGCGCCATTGTTTTCAACTAACGAGGAAAACTTGATCAAAAGGTATTGTTCTTTGTGAAATTCCCACAGACGGCGCCAATTGTACGAGCACGAAATAATCTTCTCGTATAATCCTGTTGATCAAGTTTGCGCTCCCCCAAACGTCGTTGCTTTATTTCTTGAAAACACAAACGTGAGCTAGTCGGCGGGTGTGTGCCGGATACCTCTCCGATGCCTAAGTCAGCAAAATAGACAAAAGCTTTGTGTATTCGAGAATCAAAGTTCTGATACCTGTACATAGGTCTTGTCATGAGCTTTTATAGATTCCGTGTGGCACAATCCTAGTAGGACTCTTTATTCTTCAATGTAGAGTCCTCCTAGGAGTCATACTCTTGAAAGATAATGCCTATCCTTCAACACCCTCTTCACTGCTTTAACCAAGTGAAATGGTTTTACTACGGTTGTATGATTACACAACCGAGCTAACACCGCTATACTGGAGCACGGCAGTTTCAACCGTGCTTCACCTAGCTCGGTCCCACCCTACTCTTTACAATTCAGCTCAACGTGTCCACAAGTTATGCCTTAGCTCGGTTACTGCTCAACTATACCTCAGACCGGAGTATATGGACCGAGCTATTTGCAGCTATCTCTTTGACCGAGGTAATTGTAACCACACTTTTAGATCAAGCTAACAAAACTAGATCCAAATTGCAAAGTCATTTTTACTACGGCCCACGAATCGGTCTACTGTAATGATTGGGCCTAGCTCGGCCCCAAATGCACATAAAAACTCCCTCTCAGTGATGAATTAGTATTCTTTGGGGACTAAAATTTGTGTCTCAAAACAAAAACTTTCTTGGGACTAAATTGTTTCCGGGGAAATATAAAATCAGTGATTTTTGGAAAAAGTAATTACAAATAAATAATAAATTTTTATAAATATCAATAATTAAAATAATAAACTTTTTCTTGATTTTGTAATTATTTTTGATAAGATGGATTGAAATGTAATTTCACCTTTTTTTTCCTTGATTAGCGACATTTTTAAAATTGTCGCTAAAAGTTATTTTTTTGACTTTTCAAAATGATTTTTTAGTGACTATTTTCATGATGACAAAAATTGAACTCCGAATATTTTTTGTAACAAAATTTTCACTTTTGAAGACAAAATTTTAATTTCTAAAACTCTTATTTATTATGGTGAGTGCACAGATTTATAGTACACAAAATAGGATGTGACATCCACATAAATATTTGGAAAAAAAAATTGTTGCCATAACCTTCTCTGAGGCAATTTTCTTTATATTTTTCAAGAATGATTCAGAATTTGCCAATATAATTGGTGGTGCTAAGTAATTTGCAATTGGAATTTCAAAGGAGAAAAGAGGTGAGGATATGATAAGGACGTGATGAAAATAGGGAAGAAGGGAATGAAAATGTTGTCTTCATTTTTTTGATCCACAAAAAAAGAATTCATTGATAGAGTTAAAAAGCCAACAAAGAAACAATACAACAGCCAGCAAGACTAGCAAAAAATGACGGCAAGAACTTGATTCAATTGCCCGAAAAAACAAAGTGTTGACTAGGAATCCACCCAGCCATAGGGCTGAGTAAGGAATCTGTGAAATTCATAATCCGATCTAGTTTAGTCCAATCTGATAGGTTTGGATTGGTTTTTTGAATCCGTGGTTCGGTTCCGGATTAAAAAATTAAAAATCCATAATTCACGGATTGGTTCCGGATTGAACCCCACGGTTCTGGATTAGAACCGATCCGGACCGTATGCAAATAGTCTATATTTTTATTATACATCCTCCCTTACAGTATCTTTTCTTATTCTATATAAAACCTAAACCCGTATAATATCTTTTTTTATTACTTTTGTTCGTTAGTTTTAGTTTATAATGGTCTAAATTTTTATGATGAAACCAGTTTTCGTTGGTTGTTTAAATTTTAGAACAATATGTTGCTATTATAGAAAAACATATTGCTATTGAGGAAAAATATAGCACTATGTTTATGTTTTTATGAAATTAAAGTGTTATATATATATATTATTTTGTTATTTAATTATGTGAATCCGTGGTCCTAAACCGATCCAATCCGTGTTTAAATGGATTGGTTCGGATTGGTTCCATGATTTAAACGAATTGGATTGGTTTCAATTTTTCAGAAACCATAAATAATAGATTGGTCCTAATTTTACCCCAATCCAATCCAATCCGGACCATACTCACCCCCTAACCAGCCACACCCTCCTGACAATTCATTGTTCAACTCTAAAACGAAGTGTTGTCCGCATTTAAAGTTGTTTGGACAGTGGCTACACCATTGATATTCAAAATAATTGTTATAATTAGCATCCTATAGACATTATTTGGAAAAATTACAAAAAAAAAAAAAATCATAATATTGTGTTTGGTTGGGGGATTTGAGGAGAGATTTGGAAAGGAAAATGGAAAAGGTAGATAAAATGTGAATAAAATATACTTAAATTTCATTTAATTTCACATACCTTTTCCCTTTCCCTTTCCAATTCCAAATCCTCCAACCAAACACAGTATAAGGTTTGATCTTTTTATTTTTAATTTTATCAATTTAAACCCCAAATTTTTGATTTATTTTCAATATAAATCATTTGTCTATTTTTATTAAATAAAATCAACTGAAAAATAATATTTTAGTTATTAAACTTAATGAAAAATGATATTTTAGACATTTTATGTATACTTATATTTTAAAATACTTTTTTTTTCCTGTTGATTTTACTAAATAAAAACAGGCGAATAGTTTAAATTGAAAACAAATTAAAATATTAGAATTTAAATTGAAAAAATTAAAAATTCAAGGTTTAATTTGTTAAAAGGGTCAAACTCTTGGTTTTTTTTTTTGGTGTAATTATCCCAAATTATTTTGATTAGGCCTTTAAATATATTATATCATTTACAAAAATAAAAAACAATTGTGGCTATGGGAGGGGAAATTGAATGATAATTAGCATGAATTAGCCAACAGTAAAATTATTATTGAAATCATTTCCCTAAGTTAAATTCATAAAATAAAATAATAAAATAAAAAACTGAACTCAAACCATTTTTGGTTTCGCAAACGATATTCTACTCGACCAATCACATATGCATAGGTAGAAATACCGCATAAGTCTATTAGACCATTTCCAACGGAGAATCAAATCCAACATCAAATTTGAAATTTGATGAAAAACTCACTTTTTGAGGCTCCAACGGTGGCACCAAATCGATATCAAATCGAGAATTTAGCAAATCTTTCACCAAACTGAGTACAGGCGAAGCATTTCACCAAATTTCACTAAATCACTGTTCCTGACCGTTGGGATGAGACGAACCGGTCGACCATCCGGTTGACCAACCGATCGCCCCGGAAAAAGTTCAGACCGTTCACTGAAAAGGTTCAAACCAGTCAAAAAAAAAAAAAAAAAATTTTTTTTGCCTAGGTGGTCGACCACCCGGTCGACCGGCCGGTTGACCACCCGGTCGACTACCAAAAAGTTCAAAAAGTTCAAAAAAAGGGTTCAAACCGGTAAAAAAAAATATATATATATATTTTGCCGTTACCGGTTGACCGGCCGGTCAACCAACCGGTTGCCCGGCGCAAATTTGATGAAAAGATTTGATGCTGAACCGTTGGAGCGTGAAGTATCAAATGAAGGAAATTGCTATTTTTTTACTTAAATCTGATGAATTTTTTTGCCTAGGTGGTCGACCACCCGGTCGACCACCAAAAAGTTCAAAAAAAGGGTTCAAACCGGTAAAAAAAATATATATATATATATATTTTGCCGTTACCGGTTGACCGGCCGGTCGACCGGCCGGTCAACCAACCGGTTGCCCGGCGCAAATTTGATGAAAAGATTTGATGCTGAACCGTTGGAGCGTGAAGTATCAAATGAAGGAAATTGTTATTTTTTTACTTAAATCTGATGAAACATTTGGCACTCCGTTGGAGATGCTCTTACACTACGTGATTGTCTCTCTATTTAATGAAATTTTAAGATTTGTCTATCATTTTTTTAACGGTAATATTACATGTACTAATTAGTGTACTAACGAGTGTACTAACATTAATTATGACATTATTATTGACCACACTCATTAATCACATTACAAATACCAAAAATCTCTTAAATTATGCTATATCATCAATTGATATACTAATTAATACACTAAGGGTGTGTTTAATTATGTATTATATTTAATAAAATTCAATAAAATTTAAATGTCTCAATTTAAAAAAAAATAATTTTATTTAACTTTTTATTAATGTTTTATTTATTTAATTTTTTAAAATAATTTTTTATAGATATTTTATTGATGTTTTATTTTAAAATTTTGTTTATAATTTATTTAATTTCATTATTTAAATTGTAATAGGTGTTTTATTTAAAATTTATTTAAAATTTTAATTAAAAAAATAATAAATTTTTTATACAGGTTATACAGTATTTTATTAAATCAAATTTAGTGGTTATTTATTTATTTAATTGTGTAAAAAAATAAATTTATGTAAAAAAAATAAATTTAATTTATATTATTAAATTAATGATATTTTTTGTATGTAAAAAAACAAACACAGTAACGTTTTGTATGTAAAAAAAATAATGATTTGTTATACAGTAATGATTTAAAACAAATTTTATTGATATTTTATTTATTTATTTATTTATTTAAAAAAAACAAATTTATTTAATTAAAAATAATTAAAATATTAAAGATATGTTTAATATTGCTATTCCTTAGTAAACAATTGAAAAAGGGCAAAATAGTCTTTTGTTCATTTATCCTATCCAGTCCGTCCAACCAAACGTTGGATTCACTAAAAATAGTCCTTTCCAGACATCTAATCCCATGAAAAAACAAACACAGGATACATATCCAATCCGACCAAATAATCCGGGGGATTCACAGTCTCAGGACTCAAGTCCGATTGATTCTAATCCCCCCTTATCCAGTCCGCCCAATCAAACACACTCTAATTGATGTATATAGCATTATTCTTTTTCTAAAGATCATGTAAGCATTTAATCCTTACTATCAAGTAGTATTTAGCGAGTGTGGTATTTTTGAAATGGAAAATGAGTGGGAACACTAATTAGTGCCACTATTAATGATGTGACAATGGGTCCCACCCACTGTCATAATGTTGTTGTGTCTTTTTTTTTTTTTATAAAATAAATGAATGTCACATCATTAGTGGTTGTTTTAGAACACCACTGTTAATAGTATGTAGCATTACCCTTAAAAATAAAATTAAGAGTTATGGATTAAAAAATTTAAACATTTTCCATGAAAATAAGAAAAGAAAAAGGAATGGTTACTTACAGAACCAGATAAGCGAGGCCATGGGCCATGATCGAATGCAACTCGCGCAGCCTTGACTGCTAAATTAACATCTTCCTTGTCTCCCTCTGCTATCCTTGCTATCTGTTCTCCTGTTCTTGGTGTGGAGTCACCCCATGTGTGAACACACTTGGCAATGGGAACACACTTGGCGGCTCACCAACCGGCGGCTCACCAACCCAAGTTTGGCCACCAACCACCTTGCCAAACCTCTTCACCTACTCCCTCTCGGTTGTGTATATATAGAGAGGTTGAGAGCTGAGTTACAGCACAGCAGATTGCAGAGAGTGAGGATTAGAGAGAAAACAGAGAGAGAATTATTTACAGAGAGTTGTATAATTCCATTTGTATTTCTTTTGTTCAATATAGTGAATCGCTGCCCGTGGACGTAGGCGAGTTGCCGAACCACGTTAAATCTTGTGTGTTATTGCTTGTTTGAGTTCCCTGGTGTGCCCCCGATCCACAACAATTGGTATCAGAGCTCGGGTTGCGAAAAATCGAATTTTTTCCGAAACTGCCCAGATTTCGAAGTGCTCGAAATCAACTTTTGAGCATACCAGGAGCAAGATCTCCCAGAGAGGAGTCCATAACAGCAAAGACAGAGCCCAAAAGACATAACACGCGCTCTCACGCGCGATCTGAAGGAAGAGAGTGAAACCCACGCTCGGCACGCGCCTACACGCGCCGGTTGCCGGTCGGCGCGTCAGACCACGCGCCAACACGCGCCCGCACGCGCTCTTAAGCGAAGAAGACGAGCCACGTCATCGCCCCGTCACGCCACGTCAGCACACGTCAGCGCCACGTCACGCCACGTGTCCTGTCCAGTCAGCCTGAGCCGCTGACCAAGCCGCGTTGACCAGCCGACAAGCCGTTGACCCCGCCGCCGAGCCTCCGTTGACCGCGCCGCCTGCGCCGTTGACCGAGCCGTTGATCAGCCGTTGACCGGAGAAATTATCCGGTGCATCTCGGCGCACCAGATTCTGCAGATACTGAACCGTCCAAACTGTTTTTGCCAGATCAGAGCCATTCGGAGTCCGTTTTCGACGATCCAATAGTGTTTTCCAACTATTTGAGATATTCCGGACACATCCGTACGGTTAGTTTTTTGAATCAGAGGTGTTCAAAATATTTTGGCTTGATCTGAGGCATTCGAAGTCCGTTTTGGCCGATCCAATAGTGCTTCCCAACTATTTGGAGTATTCCGGACACATCTGTACGGTCAGTTTTTTGAATTAAAGTTTCTAAAAAATGGCAGAATCTACAGAGTCCAGAGCAACCGAATCCGTAAGTAATCCAGCGAGTACAAGTAACTCTAGGCATTGGACCCCGGTGTCCCATGCTAAGTTCGAGGTAGAGAAGTTTGATGGAAGCAGCAACTTCGGCATGTGGAGATGCGAAGTGAAAGATATGCTTGTCCAGATGAACCTGCACTTCACTCTGGGAGACAAACCAGATGACATGGACGGGATAGAATGGGAGAGGGTGAATCTCCTGGCCTGCAGTTCCATCCGACTTTGCCTTGCAAAAGAGGAGAAGTACGCCTTCACAGAGTATGATATTGCGAAGGACCTTTGGAAAGCGCTGGAAGATAAGTTCATGACAAAGAGCATTGAGAACCGGCTCTACTTGAAAAAGAGGTTGTTTCGTTTCGACTACAAGAAAGGTATTTCGATGAACGAACACCTAAATAACTTCAATAAAATTCTTACAGATTTGAAGAATTTGGATGATCACATTGGTGATGAAGATAAAGCACTGTTATTGTTGAATTCTTTGCCTGACTCGTATGATCATCTCACTACTACTTTACTGTATGGTAAAGAGAAGATCAAGTATATTGATGTTGCAAACGCCTTGGTGAACAATGAGTTCAGAAGGAAAGATAAGTCTGCAAACAGGACTCAGCATCCGGCATTGACAGTCAGAGGCAGAACAACTAACAGAAGATATGCAGGGCGAGGGAAGTCTCGCTCAAAATCCAGAGGGAAATCTGTAGACAGAAGGCGTCTTGCAAAAGACGAGTGTGCTGCTTGTCGCCAGAAGGGGCATTGGGCAAAAGATTGTCCAAATAAAGACAAGACAGAAGAAAAAGTAAACGTTGCACGAGATGGAGATAATGGTGAAGGAGCAGCCTTCACAGTTTCATCATATGGCCAGTCTGATGAATGGATAATAGATTCCGGATGTTCATTCCATATGTGTCCTAACAAGCAGTGGTTCTCGAGCTTACGAGAGTTCGATGGAGGAGTTGTGCTGATGGGCAACGACCAAGCTTGCCAGACAAAGGGGATTGGAACAGTTCGACTGAAGATCCATGATGGAACAATCAGAATTCTTGAAGATGTACGGTATGTACAAAGGGGAATTCTTAAAACTCTGTAACCTTTGGAGTCTAAAACTCCCACTGAGATGAGATTCTTGGTTAGATCTGGTACATACCGTACATCTTCAGAATTCTGATTGTTCCATCATGGATCTTCAGTCGAACTGTTCCAATCCCCTTTGTCTGGCAAGCTTGGTCGTTGCCCATCAGCACAACTCCTCCATCGAACTCTCGTAAGCTCGAGAACCACTGCTTGTTAGGACACATATGGAATGAACATCCGGAATCTATTATCCATTCATCAGACTGGCCATATGATGAAACTGTGAAGGCTGCTCCTTCACCATTATCTCCATCTCGTGCAACGTTTACTTTTTCTTCTGTCTTGTCTTTATTTGGACAATCTTTTGCCCAATGCCCCTTCTGGCGACAAGCAGCACACTCGTCTTTTGCAAGACGCCTTCTGTCTACAGATTTCCCTCTGGATTTTGAGCGAGACTTCCCTCGCCCTGCATATCTTCTGTTAGTTGTTCTGCCTCTGACTGTCAATGCCTCGGATGCTGAGTCCCTGTTTGCAGACTTATCTTTCCTTCTGAACTCATTGTTCACCAAGGCGTTTGCAACATCAATATACTTGATCTTCTCTTTACCATACAGTAAAGTAGTAGTGAGATGATCATACGAGTCAGGCAAAGTGTGTTCCCATTGGAGTCTAAAACTCCCACAGAGAGAGAATTATTTACAGAGAGTTGTATAATTCCATTTGTATTTCTTTTGTTCAATATAGTGAATCGCTGCCCGTGGACGTAGGCGAGTTGCCGAACCACGTTAAATCTTGTGTGTTATTGCTTGTTTGAGTTCCCTGGTGTGCCCCCGATCCACAACAATTGGTATCAGAGCTCGGGTTGCGAAAAATCGAATTTTTTCCGAAACTGCCCAGATTTCGAAGTGCTCGAAATCAACTTTTGAGCATACCAGGAGCAAGATCTCCCTGAGAGGAGTCCAGAACAGCAAAGACAGAGCCCAAAAGACTCACGCGCTCTCACGCGCTCTGAAGAAGAGAGTGAATCACTCTCGGCACGCGCTTCACGCGCCGGTTGCCGTCGGCGCGTCAGACCACGCGCCACACGCGCCCCACGCGCTCTTCAGGAAGAAGACGAGCCACGTCATCGCCGTCACGCACGTCAGCACACGTCAGCGCCACGTCACGCCACGTGTCCTGCCAGTCAGCCTGAGCCGCTGACCAAGCCGCGTTGACCAGCCGACAAGCCGTTGACCGCGCCGCCGATCCTCCGTTGACCGCGCCGCCTGCGCCGTTGACCGAGCCGTTGACCAGCCGTTGACGGAAAAATTATCCGGTGCATCTCAGCGCACCAGATTCTGCAGATCTGAACCGTCCAAACTGTTTTTGTCAGATCGGAGCCATTCAGAGTCCGTTTTCAACGATCCAATAGTGTTTTCAAACTATTTGGGATATTCCGGACACATCCGTACGGTTAGTTTTTGAATCAGAGGTGTTCAAAATCTTTTGGCTTGATCTGAGGCATTCGGAGTCCGTTTTTGACGATCCAATAGTGCTTCCCAACTATTTGGAGTATTCCGGACACATCCGTACGGTCAGTTTTTTGACTTGAAGTTTCTAAAAAATGGCAGAATCTACAGAGTCCAGAGCAACCGAATCCGTAAGTAATCCAGCGAGTACAAGTAACTCTAGGCATTGGACCCCGGTGTCCCATGCTAAGTTCGAGGTAGAGAAGTTTGATGGAAGCAGCAACTTCGGCATGTGGAGATGCGAAGTTAAGGATATGCTTGTCCAGATGAACCTGCACTTCACTCTGGGAGACAAACCAGATGACATGGACGAGATAGAATGGGAGAGGGTGAATCTCCTGGCCTGCAGTTCCATCCGACTTTGCCTTGCAAAAGAGGAGAAGTACGCCTTCACAGAGTATGATATTGCGAAGGACCTTTGGAAAGCGCTGGAAGATAAGTTCATGACAAAGAGCATTGAGAACCGGCTCTACTTGAAGAAGAGGTTGTTTCGTTTCGACTACAAGAAAGGTATTTCGATGAACGAACACCTAAATAACTTCAACAAAATTCTTACGGATTTGAAGAATTTGGATGATCACATTGGTGATGAAGATAAAGCACTGTTATTGTTGAATTCTTTGCCTGACTCGTATGATCATCTCACTACTACTTTACTGTACGGTAAAGAGAAGATCAAGTATGTTGATGTTGCAAACGCCTTGGTGAACAATGAGTTCAGAAGGAAAGATAAGTCTGCAAACAGGGACTCAGCATCCGAGGCATTGACAGTCAGAGGCAGAACAACTAACAGAAGATATGCAGGGCGAGGAAAGTCTCGCTCAAAATCCAGAGGGAAATCTTCAGACAGAAGACGTCTTGCAAAAGACGAGTGTGCTGCTTGTCGCCAGAAGGGGCATTGGGCAAAAGATTGTCCCAATAAAGACAAGACAGAAGAAAAGTGAACGTTGCACGAGATGGAGATAATGGTGAAGGAGCAGCCTTCACAGTTTCATCATATGGCCAGTCTGATGAATGGATAATAGATTCCGGATGTTCATTCCATATGTGTCCTAACAAGCAGTGGTTCTCGAGCTTACGAGAGTTCGATGGAGGAGTTGTGCTGATGGGCAACGACCAAGCTTGCCAGACAAAGGGGATTGGAACAGTTCGACTGAAGATCCATGATGGAACAATCAGAATTCTTGAAGATGTACGGTATGTACCAGATCTAACCAAGAATCTCATCTCAGTGGGAGTTTTAGACTCCAAAGGTTACAGAGTAACCATGGAAGGTGGAGTCCTCAAAGTTGTTCGAGGAGCATTGGTTGCAATGAAGGGTACTCGACGGGGAAATTTATATTTCCTAGACGGCTCTACAGTCACAGGGAGAGTGGCTGTCTCCACCAGTTCCAGCTCAGAAGATGATGCATCAGACACTTCCAGACTTTGGCACATGCGCCTAGGGCATGTCGGTGAGAAGGCTTTACAAGGGTTGGTAAAGCAAGGCCTGTTGAAAGGCGCCAAGACAGGGAAGCTTGAGTTCTGCGAGCATTGTGTACTGGGAAGCAAACAAGAATCAAGTTTGGTACTGCAATTCACCGTACCAAAGGGATTCTAGACTACGTCCACACCGACGTATGGGGTCCTTCCAAGAATGCTTCGTTGGGAGGTAAACACTACTTTGTGTCGTTCATTGATGATTTCTCCAGAAGAGTTTGGATTTACACAATGAAGCACAAAGATGAAGTCTTAGACATCTTTCTTATGTGGAAGAAGATGATAGAGACCCAGACAGGCAGAAAGATCAAGAAGCTCAGATCTGACAATGGTGGAGAATACACATCAGATCCCTTCTTTGAGGTTTGCCAGAATGCAGGGATAGTGAGACATTTCACAGTTCCTGGAACACCGCAGCAGAATGGAGTTGCAGAACGCATGAACCGCACTTTGGTGGAGAAAGTCCGGTGTATGCTGTCACAGTCTGGAATGAGCAAGGCATTTTGGGGCGAGGCATTGAACTATGCTCGTCATCTTGTCAACAGACTACCTACTGCAGCACTAAATGGGAAGACTCCCATGGAGGTATGGTCAGGAGTCCCAGCTACTGATTATGATCAGTTACGTATCTTTGGATGTCCAGCTTATTTTCATGTTACAGAATCTAAGTTGGATCCAAGAGCCAAGAAAGCCATCTTCTTGGGCTTCGGTGACGGTGTCAAAGGATACAGACTTTGGTGCCCTGAATCAAAGAAAGTTCTCATCAGAAGAGATGTTACCTTTGATGAGTCTGCAATGGTGAAGCAACCAGACCCTCAACAGAATGAGGAAGCATTGAAGAAGTCAGTGCAGGTGGAGTTTGAGACTCCAGCAAAGACTAGTCAGCCAATCAACCATCCTGAAGAAGTCTCAGAGGATAGCTCTGAAGAGAGTTCAGATGAAAATGAAGATCCAGAGGCTCCGCAACAATCAGAACCCATTGCAATCAGGAAAGGACAAAGGGTTACTAGGAAACCTGGTTGGATGACCGATATGGTAGCCTATGCACTTCCAATCATTGAAGACAATGTTCCTTGCACTTTCAAAGAAGCCGTGCAAAATGCAGAAAGTGTCAAATGGAAGGAGGCTATGGATGAAGAGATCGGGTCACTTCACAAGAACCAGACTTGGGAGTTGGTGCAACTTCCAAAGGGAAAGAAAGCAATTGGGTGTAAGTGGGTTTACACCAAGAAGGAAGGCATTCCAGGCAGAGACAACATCAGATTCAAAGCTAGATTGGTAGCTAAAGGCTATGCTCAGAAGGAAGGAATAGACTACAATGAGATATTCTCACCTGTTGTGAAGCACACGTCTATTCGCATCTTGTTAGCTTTGGTTGCACAGCTTGATCTCGAGCTCGCCCAACTCGACGTCAAAACTGCCTTCTTACATGGAGATCTTGATGAGGAGATATACATGTCCCAGCCAGATGGTTTCAAAGTTGCTGGAAAAGAAAATTGGGCCTGTAAGCTGAACAAATCGTTGTACGGGTTGAAGCAATCCCCGAGACAGTGGTACAAGCGATTTGATCGGTTCATGATGGAGAAAGAATACACAAGAAGTCAATTTGATCATTGTGTATATTTCCGTAAGCTTCCCGACGGTTCCTTCATCTATTTGCTCTTATATGTAGATGATATGCTGATTGCATCTAAGAGCAAGGTGGAGATTGACAAACTCAAGGCACAGTTGGCAAGAGAGTTTGAAATGAAGGATTTGGGAGAAGCAAAGAAAATTCTTGGCATGGAGATCAAGAGAGACAGGAAGAAGGGCACGGTTTGTCTGACACAAACCCAGTATCTGAAAAAGGTGTTAGACAGATTTGGCATATCTGGGAAAACCAAAGCTGTGAGTACACCATTGGCCCCTCATTTCAAGCTTAGTGCTTCGATGTCTCCACGCACAGAAGAAGAACGGAAGCATATGGCACAGGTTCCATATGCAAATGCAGTTGGTGCATTAATGTATGCTATGGTTTGTACAAGGCCTGACATCTCGCATGCTGTGAGTATGGTAAGCAGGTATATGCATGATCCAGGAAAAGATCACTGGCAAGCAGTGAAATGGATCCTGAGGTACATACATGGCACAGTCAATCTGGGATTGAAGTTCGAGAGAGATAACCGACTCGGGCAGAATTTGGAAGGATATGTGGACTCAGATTATGCTGGTGACTTAGACAAACGCCGGTCAACAACAGGGTATTTATTTACGCTTGCTAAAGGGCCGGTGAGTTGGAGGTCAACGCTTCAATCAACGGTGGCTTTGTCTACTACAGAGGCAGAGTACATGGCAGTGACAGAAGCCTTTAAGGAAGCTATTTGGCTACACGGGTTGATTGAAGACTTGGGATTGTTCAGAAGCACGTTGAGGTGTTTTGTGACAGTCAGAGTGCCATTTGTTTGGCAAAGAACCAGGTTCATCATGCCCGCACCAAGCACATTGACGTCCGTTTCCATTTCATCCGAGAAATTGTGAATGAAGGGGATATTCTGCTTCAAAAGATTGGTACTGCAGATAATCCGGCCGATATGCTCACAAAGGTAGTTTCTGGGATCAAGTTCCAACATTGTTTGGACTTGGTCAATATCTCTCGGAATTGAGCACCTTCGGGTGCAAGGCAGTGTTGATCGATCACTATGGACAGAGGCAAAGGCATGACAGTCAAGGGCATCTCAGCAGGGGGTGCAGGACATCCAATCAGGGGGTGCAGGATATCTTGGTTTCGCACAAGTTCAAGTATAGCAGATGAAGACATCCGAGACAGGAAGCATGGAAGAGATCTGTGGGAGATAGGAGCAGAGGCTCTCTCCAAATCAGAGAGTGGTGTGAGTTGAGGATGTAAGATGCCCTCCTCCTCTTGTATCTCTGGTGTATTATCTCTAGCTTCAGGGGATGCAGAGTCTCAGTGAAGAGATGCAGACTATGTTGAATTGTGGGCGTAACAAGATTAGCAGCAGTGTGTGCAGTGGTTCACCTCACATGGGTTGAGGGGGTGATTTGTGGAGTCACCCCATGTGTGAACACACTTGGCAATGGGAACACACTTGGCGGCTAAAACTCTTGAAGATGTACGGTATGTACCAGATCTAACCAAGAATCTCATCTCAGTGGGAGTTTTAGACTCCAAAGGTTACAGAGTAACCATGGAAGGTGGAGTCCTCAAAGTTGTTCGAGGAGCATTGGTTGCAATGAAGGGTACTCGACGGGGAAATTTATATTTCCTAGATGGCTCTACAGTCACAGGGAGAGTGGCTGTCTCCACCAGTTCCAGCTCAGAAGATGATGCATCAGACACTTCCAGACTTTGGCACATGCGCCTAGGGCATGTCGGTGAGAAGGCTTTACAAGGGTTGGTAAAGCAAGGCCTGTTGAAAGGCGCCAAGACAGGGAAGCTTGAGTTCTGCGAGCATTGTGTACTGGGAAAGCAAACAAGAATCAAGTTTGGTACTGCAATTCACCGTACCAAAGGGATTCTAGACTACGTCCACACCGACGTATGGGGTCCTTCCAAGAATGCTTCGTTGGGAGGTAAACACTACTTTGTGTCGTTCATTGATGATTTCTCCAGAAGAGTGTGGATTTACACAATGAAGCACAAAGATGAAGTCTTAGACATCTTTCTTATGTGGAAGAAGATGATAGAGACCCAGACAGGCAGAAAGATCAAGAAGCTCAGATCTGACAATGGTGGAGAATACACATCAGATCCCTTCTTTGAGGTTTGCCAGAATGCAGGGATAGTGAGACATTTCACAGTCCCTGGAACACCGCAGCAGAATGGAGTTGCAGAACGCATGAACCGCACTTTGGTGGAGAAAGTCCGGTGTATGCTGTCACAGTCTGGAATGAGCAAGGCATTTTGGGGTGAGGCATTGAACTATGCTCGTCATCTTGTCAATAGACTACCTACTGCAGCACTAGGTGGGAAGACTCCCATGGAGGTATGGTCAGGAGTCCCAGCTACTGATTATGATCAGTTACGTATCTTTGGATGTCCGGCTTATTTTCATGTAACAGAATCGAAGTTGGATCCAAGAGCCAAGAAAGCCATCTTCTTGGGCTTCGGTGACGGTGTCAAAGGATACAGACTTTGGTGCCCTGAATCAAAGAAAGTTCTCATCAGAAGAGATGTTACCTTTGATGAGTCTGTAATGGTGAAGCAACCAGATCCTCAACAGAATGAGGAAGCATTGAAGAAGTCAGTGCAGGTGGAGTTTGAGACTCCAACAAAGACTAGTCAGCCAATCAACCATCCTGAAGAAGTCTCAGAGGATAGCTCTGAAGAGAGTTCAGATGAAAATGAAGATCCAGAGGCTCCGCAACCATCAGAACCTATTGCAATCAGGAAAGGACAAAGGGTTACTAGGAAACCTGGTTGGATGACCGATATGGTAGCCTACGCACTTCCAATCATTGAAGACAATGTTCCTTGCACTTTCAAAAAAGCCGTGCAGAATCCAGAAAGTGTCAAATGGAAGGAGGCTATGGATGAAGAGATCGGGTCACTTCACAAGAACCAGACTTGGGAGTTGGTGCAACTTCCAAAGGGAAAGAAAGCAATTGGGTGTAAGTGGGTTTACACCAAGAAGGAAGGCATTCCAGGCAACGACAACATCAGATTCAAAGCTCGATTGGTAGCTAAAGGCTACGCTCAGAAGGAAGGAATAGACTACAATGAGATATTCTCACCTGTTGTGAAGCACACGTCTATTCGCATCTTGTTAGCTTTGGTTGCACAGCTTGATCTCGAGCTCGCCCAACTCGACGTCAAAACTGCCTTCTTACATGGAGATCTTGATGAGGAGATATACATGTCCCAGCCAGATGGTTTTAAAGTTGCTGGAAAAGAAAATTGGGCCTGTAAGCTGAACAAATCGTTGTACGGATTGAAGCAATCCCCGAGACAGTGGTACAAGCGATTTGATCGGTTCATGATGGAGAAAGAATACACAAGAAGTCAATTTGATCATTGTGTATATTTCCGTAAGCTTCCCGACGGTTCCTTCATCTATTTGCTCTTATATGTAGATGATATGCTGATTGCATCTCAGAGCAAGGTGGAGATTGACAAACTCAAGGCACAGTTGGCAAGAGAGTTTGAAATGAAGGATTTGGGAGAAGCTAAGAAAATTCTTGGCATGGAGATCAAGAGAGACAGGAAGAAGGGCACGGTTTGTCTGACACAAACCCAGTATCTGAAGAAGGTGTTAGACAGATTTGGCATCACTGGGAAAACCAAAGCTGTGAGTACACCATTGGCCCCTCATTTCAAGCTTAGTGCTTCGATGTCTCCACGCACAGAAGAAGAACGGAAGCATATGGCACAGGTTCCATATGCAAATGCAGTTGGTGCATTAATGTATGCTATGGTGTGTACAAGGCCTGACATCTCGCATGCTGTGAGTATGGTAAGCAGGTATATGCATGATCCAGGAAAAGATCACTGGCAGGCAGTGAAGTGGATCCTAAGGTACATACATGGCACAGTCAATCTGGGAATGAAGTTCGAGAGAGATTGAAATGAAGGATTTGGGAGAAGCTAAGAAAATTCTTGGCATGGAGATCAAGAGAGACAGGAAGAAGGGCACGGTTTGTCTGACACAAACCCAGTATCTGAAGAAGGTGTTAGACAGATTTGGCATCACTGGGAAAACCAAAGCTGTGAGTACACCATTGGCCCCTCATTTCAAGCTTAGTGCTTCGATGTCTCCACGCACAGAAGAAGAACGGAAGCATATGGCACAGGTTCCATATGCAAATGCAGTTGGTGCATTAATGTATGCTATGGTGTGTACAAGGCCTGACATCTCGCATGCTGTGAGTATGGTAAGCAGGTATATGCATGATCCAGGAAAAGATCACTGGCAGGCAGTGAAGTGGATCCTAAGGTACATACATGGCACAGTCAATCTGGGAATGAAGTTCGAGAGAGATAACCGACTCGGGCAGAATTTGGAAGGATATGTGGACTCAGATTATGCTGGTGACTTGGACAAACGCCGGTCAACAACAGGGTATTTATTTACGCTTGCTAAAGGGCCGGTGAGTTGGAGGTCAACGCTTCAGTCAACGGTGGCTTTGTCTACTACAGAGGCAGAGTACATAGCAGTGACAGAAGCCTTTAAGGAAGCTATTTGGCTACATGGGTTGATTGAAGACTTGGGAATTGTTCAGAAGCACGTTGAGGTGTTTTGTGACAGTCAGAGTGCCATTTGTTTGGCAAAGAACCAGGTTCATCATGCCCGCACCAAGCACATTGACGTCCGTTTCCATTTCATCCGAGAAATTGTGAATGAAGGGGATATTCTGCTTCAAAAGATTGGTACTGCAGATAATCCGGCCGATATGCTCACAAAGGTAGTTTCTGGGATCAAGTTCCAACGTTGTTTGGACTTGGTCAATATCTCTCGGAATTGAGCACCTCGGGTGCAAGGCAGTGTTGATCGATCACTATGGACAGAAGGCAAAGGCATGACAGTCAAGGGCATCTCAGCAGGGGGTGCAGGACATTCAATCAGGGGGTGCAGGATATCTTGGTAACGCAAGTTCAAGCATAGCAGGTGAAGACATCCGAGACAGAAGCGTGGAAGAGATCTGTGGGAGATGGGAGCACAGGCTCTCTCCAAATCAGAGAGTAGTGTGAGTTGAGGATGTAGGATTCCCTCCTCCTCTTGTATCTCTGGTGTATTATCTCTAGCTTTCAGGGGATGCAGAGTCTCAGTGAAGAGATGCAGACTATGTTGAATTGTGGGCGTAACAAGATTAGCAGCAGTGTGTGCAGTGGTTCACCTCACATGGGTTGAGGGGGTGATTTGTGGAGTCACCCCATGTGTGAACACACTTGGCAATGGGAACACACTTGGCGGCTCACCAACCGGCGGCTCACCAACCCAAGTTTGGCCACCAACCACCTTGCCAAACCTCTTCACCTACTCCCTCTCGGTTGTGTATATATAGAGAGGTTGAGAGCTGAGTTACAGCACAGCAGATTGCAGAGAGTGAGGATTAGAGAGAAAACAGAGAGAGAATTATTTACAGAGAGTTGTATAATTCCATTTGTATTTCTTTTGTTCAATATAGTGAATCGCTGCCCGTGGACGTAGGCGAGTTGCCGAACCACGTTAAATCTTGTGTGTTATTGCTTGTTTGAGTTCCCTGGTGTGCCCCCGATCCACAACACTTGGGTCTATTGTCCCAAATGTTTTTCCTCTAATTTAAAAAAAAAAAATTACTGAGATTCACAGTTTCAAAAAAAAAAAAAAATTAAGTTGCTCGGAAAAAATAATAATAATAATTTGAAATTTACAAAAGAAGAATTTTGAAAAAAATAATTATTTGAAAATGTTTATAATTTTAATTATTAATATATATAAAATTTCTCACTGATTTGTAATTATTTTTTTAACAAATTTCATAGATTTGATATTTTCTCAAGTAAATATGGTTCTTTTTGTGACGTTGTTTGGGACTGTTAGCGGATGTGTATTAGCTGTAATGTTACTGTTAGCTTTAAATAATGTTGGGCAAATTATACTAATAGTCCCTATAGTTTAGGACTCGTGTCACTTTGGTCTCTAACTTTTCAATTGTGACACATTTGACCTTGAATTTTGAATCTTGTTCCAAATAAGAACAATTAAAGATATCATTGTTTAATTTTAAGGGCAAAATTGTCAATTTAATAAAATATAAACTAATTTGACAAAAATAAATGTCAAATTTTTTTTTAATTTAAAAAATTATTTCTACCCATTAAAAATAAAATTATGTAAAATTGATAAAAATTAATAAAAATTACATGATTAATTTAAAAAAATTAATTTTACATGATCATTATCCAAACACATAATAAAAATTAATTTCGTAAAAAAAAAAAAATGTCTAAAAGATTTATCAATTTTACATAATTTTATTTTTAGTGGGTAGAAATAATTTTTACAAATTCAAAAATATTTGATTGACATTTATTTTTGTCAAATTAGTTTATATTTTATCAAATTGACGATTTTACCCTTGAAAAATCTAATGATATCTTCAATTGTTCTTATTTGGAACAAGATTCAAAATTCAAGGTCAAATGTGTCACAATTGAAAAGTCAGGGACCAAAGTGACACAAACCCCAAACTATAGGGACTATTAGTATAATTCACCCAATAATGTTACTTTATTGTAGTGCCACTTTTGGCTCCTCTCCTCTATAAAGGAGGAGCTCAACTACAACATTAAATACAGATTCAATAAATCAATACATACAATTTATTTCTTTCTCTATTTCTCTATACATTAAATCTAACATGGTATCAAAGCGAGGTTAAGAACCTAATAATTTCGCTTCACCGGCGGGCAACAACCTCATTTTGGCCGCCCGCCGAACCTCTACACATATCTTCACTCCGTTGCCACAAATTATTCTTTTTGATCTTGATCTTGTTGTTGTTGCTGTTGCAGTAGTTTCTAACAAATTCCATCTTGGTCACCTCCACTCCACTCTTCTTCACCACCTCACCGGAGCAAACCCAAAATCCCTCTAGGACATTTCGTCGAACACCATGTTTGCAACTCAACTCTCTTACTCTCTCTCTCCGAAAGAAAGCTATCTCTCTCTCTCTGCTCTACGCAGATCACTGATGGCAACAACTCTCTCTATCACTGATGAGACACGGAGGACACACACACAAGGCGAATGCATGTTTCTCCCTCTCGGCACCTCTCTCTCTCCTCTCACACGCATAGATCTTACCCACGTCGTCGAGCACTCCATCGGCCCACCCGACAGCCAACCGGAGTTCCACCTTGTGCGTGTGACCATCTAGCTTGCGCGGCTTGCTTCACATTCTTCATCTGCAACTTCTCCACTGTCTTCAGCCGTGATCTGGCCAACGCCGACTACGCCACCTGTCACCACTGTTGCAAACTCTTTCTGAGATAAGAGATATATATTTTGTGTGAGCCAGCTCCAACCTTGGAAATCAATCAAAAACTGGGTCATCCCCTAGTTTACTTTGCTGTTATTGCTCCCTCCATTCAGAGGCTGAATTTTAGCATAAGGATTCAATGTCACCCAGTTTATCATCCTTCGAATCTGAGACGTCTTCCCTCCAGATGGAGATGGCACTACCTCAATACGGGAAAGGGTATAGTAGTCATAAAGGTTTTCACTTTTATTTCCAATCTCAATTGGCTCCATCTCAGCTGTTATGGGTGAAAATACTGCTCCCAGTCTATCATAATTGTTTCAAGAAGCACATGGGCTCTTTTAGCTACTGCTGCAAGCACTTGGGATAGTTGCTATTTTAAAATCAAGTAAGTGGGTTTATTTATCATGATGGGGCCATCAGAAGTTTTTTAATGGACATTATATATATGTTATATGGAGCATATCTGAACATGGTTGGTCTTCAAGTGGGAATTGGAGGGATTTTAAACTTGGTAACGAAGAAGTGGGTTTGCCCCACGTCTTTGGTTGATAAATGTGAGATAATGATGCTGTCCATGCCTTGGATAGTAGGCTACATGGGTATTCTTCTCCCACATGAGAGAAAAGCTTTGCTATGGTGTTGCTTGTTGCACCCCCACTCATAGCACGCCCCTCAGCTTGTCTTCCTAAAACAAATATATCTTTATAACTCATACCCAGTCAACTTTTGCACAAATCATTCTGTTTCCACCACCTCCTTTATTTTATTTTTATTTATCACCATACTCATCATTTCATCACCATCACCATATTTTATTTGATTTCCTTCCATAACACACAAACACAAAACTCCTCAACTGTCGCGGCATCTATTTACCTTGCCATTACTGTGCTTACATTTTTCAATTCCACATTCCAAAAAAAAAAAAAACAAACAAACAAACAAGCAAACACAACATCCAAACACAAATTCACAACCAACAACAACAACACCATCACAGCTTTTTTTGTCTCCTCCGGTCCTAGCCTGGCAGTGACGCTTCAACCCCACCTTCATTTGCCACCAGCTTCGTTCCTCGCCTTCGTAGCTCTTGATGATTCTACCTCCGCCTTGGCCATACTTCCAAATGTAATTATTCCCCGCTAGCCGTCAAATGCAGAGTATGAGGACACTCCGAATCGGGCCTTGGAGGCGACTTGTCGTTTCAGCTCTTTATTTTCCTTCTTGAGTGAGCTGATCTCTCCTCGAGCATCTTTATACATCCGTTGCAGCAGGGAGAGTTGCGCTGACAGTTGATACACTTTAAACGTCCTGTTCTGCAGTCGTCGGGACAAGTTCGTGACCGCAGTCATAGTCTCCATACATGACTTCAGCGTATACGAGTTCGCCTCAATGTCTGATTGTGTTGCCATTTTCTGGTCCACTGTCATTTCTGGATAGCTGAGCACAGGGGACGGCGGAAGGTCGTTTGGTTGAGGTTCAAGGACAATCGCCCCGGTTATCTCTTTTGTAACCTCGTTAAGGTCTATAAAGAGGGTAAGAGGACCACGAGAAGAAGAGGCCATATCAGAGGCTGCACAAGCAGGGGGTTAGGGGGTTACAGAGTGTTTTAGGGTTTGCAGCTCTCAGAGCACAAAGAGGTTTTCAGCCTGTTTTGTTTTGCACAGCCTCAGCCTCAGCCTAGGCCTTCGTTTAAATAGACCATGCAACAAACCGGGAGCGCAAGCCGAGGCCGACACATCGCACGCCGCTCGACGCCATAATGTCGGGCACGTCTGTTGATGGATTGGGCACGCCTTTTGAGGGCGCGCCTTTTGAGGGTGTGATATACATATATATATATATATATATATCTTTGGGCAGCCTATATACACGAACATACAGTGTATTCTCCAACGGTCTGACACGAACACACAGTGCCTGCTACATCGGTTCGGCATGACCCCGTAAACTGTCCCGACATTGATTCTGGTTAGCTTCCACATCGGTCCGGCATGACCCCGTAAACTGTCCCAATAGTGATTCCGGTTAGCTCCTACAACGGTCTGACATGACCACACAGTGTCTGCTATATCGGTCCGGCATGACCTCGTAAACTATCCCGACAGTGATTCTGGTTAGCTTCTACAACGGTCTGACATGACCACACAGTGTTTGCTACATCGGTCCAGCATGATCTCGTAAACTGTCCCGACATTGATTCCGGTTAGCTCCTACAATGGTCTGACACGACCACACAGTGTCTGCTACATCGGCCCGGCATGACCCCGTAAACTGTCCCGACATTGATTCAAGTTAGCTCCTACAATGGTCTGACACGACCACACAGTGTCTGCTATATCGGTCCGGCATGACCCCGTAAACTGTCCCGACATTAATTCCGGTTAGCTTCTACAACGGTTTGACACGACCATACAGTGTCTTCTACAGCGGTTCGACATGGCCTCACAGTGTCTTCTACACCGGTCTGACACGAGCCATACAGTGTTTTCTACACCGGTCTGCTACAACCATACAATATCTTCCACACCGGTCTGACACGACCATACAATGTCTCCTATCCTATTTTGTTTTCTTTTATTTTCCCATTTTGTTTCTCTCTCCAAACTCAAGTTGGTTAATGTTTGAGGGGGGCTGTTAGTGGATGTGTATTAGCTATAATGTTAGTGTTAGCTTTAAATAATGTTACTTTATTGTAGTGCCACTTTTGGCTCCTCTCCTCTATAAAGGAGGAGCTCAACCACAACATTAAATACAGATTCAATAAATCAATACATACAATTTATTTCTTTCTCTATTTCTCTATACATTAAATCTAACAGGGACCAACTAAGATAGCAATACACTTGTTTTTATATCCATACAGTGATTGAGAGAAAAAATTATACAATGGTTGCGAAGCAAATCCATGTAGGGTTTCAACTTATATTTTATTAGTTGAAACAATGAGACTCATAAAATTAATGTTGTATTGAGAGGTAACGGAACAAGTGTCATACATTGAGGGATATGAAATATTAATCTAAAATTATCAAATAACCTCTCTATAGGGAGGGTGTGTGAAATTTACACCCATGTGAGTGGGACTCGTTCCCTCTTTCTCTTTGCAAATTATTGTTTGGTCAAGATGTAGCGCCATCTAATGCACCTACAATATTTCAATTGGCCAGCCCCTTGTTGATGGCACTGTGAGAGGTTATTATTGTCAATTCCTTAGACCATCCACCAATAATAAGGATGTTAGATCGCTAGCTAAACTTGATCTTAGATAAGCCAATAACGTCTCCTCTACATATGTAAATGGGTGTTTATATAGTGCGCTCCTAATATTGTTAATTTTGGACTCACTTTTATGTTAAAATCATTTATTTTGTAAGATCTAACCACACGATAAGATCATATTTAATCAAATTTGATGAAATCGTAAATAGTAGATTGGTCTTCCTTTACGAATCAATCCAAACCATGTGCAACCCTATCATTTACGTACTAAAGCTTTTTTACAATTAAAAAAATCAAAGCATAGTAGTGATCAAAAGCACTCAAAAGGAACAAAAACAAAATTTTTAGTTATGAATACGGTGGTGATTCTAAATTTTTTTAGAGATAAGGTCACCATGCACAAGTTCCACAAATTCTTTAAAAAAATAATACAATAAAATAAAAAATTAAACTAAACAATACTTGGCCCTTGTTTGAAAACTTGACTTTTAGACTAGAAAAAGCAAAAAGGTTTATTACAAAAAAAAAAAAAAAAAAAAAAAAAAAAAAAATCCCAAAGAGTAATAAAAAAAATTCAAAAACAAAAACTAAAAGCTATTAAAAAAAGAGTCATACATACCAGTACGTTTTCTCGTACCACTAAAAAAAGTTATTGTCAAATACAACCAAAAAAAACTAAAAAATAATTTAAAAAGTCAAACCTCAAATGATATCTTAAACTTCTCAAATTTTAAATAGAATAATTTGTAAAAATATTATACTATTATTTGAACAAAAAATAATATAAACGTTTACTATTGCATTTGATGAGATTTTATTTTTTTAGAATTATTGCATAATAATTTCATTATTAATAATGTCAAACTATACGATGAGCTGCCTTAATATTTTAATGAGGTTAAATTATGTTAGATAAAACATTAATAATATAAATGAATTTTTTTTAAGAGTGTTTGAGAAGTTGATGGGGGGAGGGGACCTCATCAACTATAAGTTGGATTCGTGCTTGTATATATATATATATATTAGCAGCCGGACACACACGATGTGTGTACAAACTCATTTGGAGTTATGATATGAAATTCATTTTTTTTTTTTCTTCTAATAATGCATATATAAATCATATGTATAACCATACACACACACATCAAAGAAGGAAGATCTAGAAAAAAACATGAAATGAAAGCAAGCATGTAAAAGAAAACACCTGAAATGGAATCCACGAAATTTCCATTGATGAAGAGCTTCGTGCACTTTATGTCTGGAATCTTAACAAAACTCCCTGAAGCCATTTCTCTCTCTGTCTCTCTCTCAAGTTTGTGCTTCTTTGTCTTCTGGTTAAGCTCACACCACATATATATATATATATATATATATGTATAGCTTCTTGTCTTCTGATGTTAAGCTCACACGCGGGTATAGCCGTCCTAAAATAAAAAATCAAATATGCTAGGGACCAGATTAATTCATCAAAAAAATTCTGAATGAGTGATTCTGCGATGAAAATTAATTTGTATAGTACGGAATTTATGTGTAAAATAAAAGTAAATCATAAGACAAAAATTTTAGGTAATTTTTGGATTGATGAGGGTGGGCATGTATACTCTTCCCCAATTATATATTATATTGTTGAGTTTTCCTATGCAAATACGGTTTATATAAATTTCTTTTTTCAATCTAAGGAGGACCTGACCTGAGGACTCGGGACTTATCCCGGGTTTAATTTGATAATCTGAATAATTCATATTATAAAATTTGTTAAATAGATTATTATTGAAAAAATTAAGTTAATTGGACATCTATAGTCACATAACAAAATCGTATTTGTTTTTAGAAAAATAAACAAGAATAACAATAGACTATCAATTTTTTTTAAAACAATTACGACCTAATCTTGTGGTTATAAATATTTGATCAACTTAATTTTTTTTTCATGATAATTTACTCAATAAATTGTTCAAATTATCAAAATAGACTAAGGAAACCCCCACCCCAAGACCTCACAATAGCAACCCCGAGTCCATGTAAGTAACTAAACAATCATTCATTTATACAACTTTTATGTTCTAATTCCTTTTTGATAGTCAGGTGTCCAAATCCGCTTGCACATAGCTTGACTGATCTCGAAGTCCTAAAATTAACGACCAGACAATCTCCAATGATCTTTTAGAGTGACTTAAACTTGAGATTTTAAATCTTATTCTCAATTATTATAATTTTATGTCCTAATTCAACATGTTCCATTAAACAGATATACGTATCTTTTGGATATATTTATTTTATTTGAAAAAATCTAAGAACACATGAACCAAATATAGAACTGACTATTCAGAATATATGGATGAATGAGATTTTATCAGTTTGTTAGTAGAGTGTAGTTCTGAAAAATTAAAGAGGTGCAGTTCTTGAAAAGCCTATTCATTCATGAATTTTTTTTATATTCAATTCTTTGTTTGATTTCTAACTTTTTGAATTATTTTTTATTTTTTTAAGAATTACTTTTCGGTCTTGACATAAGACCATTACATTAAAAAAAAAAGAAAGAAATAATGTGGGTAAAATATGAACTGTGTGTGCAAAGATTGAAAGGGCTGGTGTCCATATTATGAGTAGGAACAATGATTAAGAGCGCTAAAAAGAGAGTTTTAGAGGAGTTCTAAATGGGTGGGGTCTATTTGTGATGTAATGTATGTGCCTGTGTATTTGTTTGTTTGTTTTTTTTTTTTTTTGAAAAAAGATTGGGAGCTTTAAATTAAGAGCTTTAATAGCTCTAATTGGTGTATGGGTCCCATGTGATATGATGTTTTAGCCTTTTTTTTTTTTTTTTTTTTGATTTTCCACATCATTAGTGTTCTTTTAGAGGTCCCAAATTAAAAGAATGTATCATTTCTGTTTTTTTTTTTTCCTTGCCACTGTAGAGTTATCTTTAGAGCTCAAATATTAGAACTCTCTATCATTGCTCTTATGAGTAGATTAAAAAGACCCATCTAAAAAGAAACTTTAGGCTTAGTTTGTTTAGAATGAAATAGATTGAAAATGAAAGAAAGAGAAAAAAAAAATTAACTTCTATGGGTTTGTTTAGTTTGAAAATGGTGGAAAGTATACAAAAACTAATTTTCTTGTATAACCCGTATTAGCATTGTAACTAATTTTTTATTTCTCGCAAAAAAAACACAAGAAAACATAAGCAAAATTGAATATGTGAGTTATCTATATCTAAACTTTTAAATTTTTCTATTTTTTCTTACAAAATTTTCATCTTGATCAAATACATACAAGAAAATATATATACATATATATATATTTTTTCTATTTCTTTTCTTTTACTTCATTTTCTTTTATTTTTACTTTTTACTAAATTTTCTTTCTAATCAAACGGTCTTCGAATATTCAATTGAACGTCTTGAGTATACATGTGGCCACCCCTATGAAAAAGAAAAATTTATATTAATCTCCATTGTTTTTTTATTTTTTAATAGGGAAGTTAAATGCTATTATATTAATAAAAAAAGAAGAAGAAGGTATATGTGTCCATTGCTTTCAGCCGCCTCTCTGAAAAGTACAAGCTTTTAACTTCTTGCATTAAGTTTTTAGGGGTTGTTTGCGGTGTCCTAAATAAGTGCACTTTTATCTTTTTAGATTAAAAAGTTGAGAAAAAAAATATGGATGTTTGGGTTAACTTTTTAACTTTTTATGAAAAAAATATGTATTAAAATATTGTATAATTAAGTGTGTAGGAGAAGATAATTAATTAATCCGTACGGTTAGGCAGTGCGTCGACTGAAAAGGATATGGGAAAATATATTACAAGTGTATATTCTTAAATTGAATGGTAAAGTTCGGCCTGTGGGGGCCCACCACGGGTTCCGTTTTTCTAATCGGAACCGTTCTGTAGAACTAGTCGAGTACTATGTCCTTGTAAAAAATCACGTTCATTGGATATCGATAGCTATCTGATCATGTTAGTTTTTCTTGTCAATGTTAACTATAACACCATCTATTTTTTATATCATGTAGTTAGCGATATCCGATAAAAGTGATTTTTTACAGGCATATAGTACTCGACGAGTTCTACATATTGAACGGTTCCGATTAGAAAAACGGAATCCGTGGTAGGCCCCCACGGATCCAACTTTACCATCCAATTTAAGAATATATACACATGTAATATATATTTTTTTCCTTTCACTCCTATGCTTTGATGTCTGTACATGGGCTGCCATGCGTGAGCTAATTTGTATTTAACATTATATATATTAATATTTTTATATATGTTTTTTTTGTTGAATAGTGATAACTTTTTAATTTTTTGAGTAATTTTTTGACTTTTTATCTTTTTTGAGAGTTGCCAAACTTGGCCTTAACTTCTTGCATTAAGTTCAAATCAATGACAACTTGAGAGAATTGCTTGGTGGGTTTATTGAGGGTTTGATTGGGATAATTCCAATAATGTACTTTTTAAGATTTTTTTAAAAGAATATTCTTACAAAAATATTAAAATAATTGAATATCGATAGTTATATATTTAAATTATATTTATATTATAAAAAAATGATGATTATTTTTGAAATTATATTGATTATTTATATTTTTAAGACAAATGTGATTTAAACATTTAATTACTTATGCCTAATCATTTTAATTTTTTATATGAATATTTAATTCAACGAGTCCCGAAAGGTAAATGGTTTCGATTTTAGCACCAAAATGGGCCCACTAAGCCCAATTGCTCTCTTTTATTATATATATATATATATATATATTTTTAAGATCTAAAAGAAAATCTTCAGTGTAAAATTGATAAAAGATCAAATCAATCCAATATAGTATTATCACAAAAAACTTACAAAGAAATAAATAACCTCCATTGAAGGAAGGATCTAAACCTCCACAGAGATGGAGAAAGGCCCCCTATAAGGGAGGGAAAGAAACCTCTACAAGAAAGATTATTATATTAACAAACTAAAAAAAAAAAAAAAACAAACAGGAAAAAAAAAGAAGAAAAAAGATCCAAGTCGCCACCAAACTCATTCACTTTGCAACCTTCAACTTAAAATCTGAAGACCTTACCTTCGTTAGTTAAAATAGAACATTAAATTGAAGTGATCACCTAGCGTGTTACAAGCAGTATTGGCCTTTGGATTGTGAGAAAATCTAAAATCACATCTTAAAGTTTTTGGCTCGAGCACGGAGAAGGTAATGTGGTGATTTAGGATTGTGCGAAGATCTGAAACTAGATCTTAAAGTTTTGGGCTTGAGCACGGAGAAGGTAATGTGGTGATTTAGGATTGTGAGAAGAATTGAAACTAGATCTTAAAGTTTTGGATGTGATGGTGAAGAAGTTAAGGCGATGATTTCGAACTATGAGAAGATCTAAAGTTAGATAAGATGGTGATGGCCAAGTTGGTGAGGCAAATATCAAATCTGAGTTAAGGACCAAATTTGAAAGAGGATTGAAGGAAGAGAATCCAAATCTTCTATACCAAGTGGGCTTCTCATCTTGCACTAAGTATCAATTTCTTTATCCAAATCCAAAAGGAAAAAAAATAGTAGTTACAAGAAGGGAACATGACCTGAGCATATGACCATTGGCTTAATAAAGAACACTTTTACCACTTGAACAATATAGAAAATATATTTCGGAAATTGACCAATAAGTCTCATATTTTGGATTTGTAATCCACATAGTCCTTTTTTTTTTTTTTTTTGTGTGTGATCCATTTAGTTATTTTAGATGTGTAATGACTCATTTACTCGCGACATTAGAATGTCACATTTGGAAAAAGTACACTAAAGAGTTTTTTAGTATCACATCATACCCGCCACGTTAGTGTGTCACATTTGAGAAAAGTACACTAAAGAGTTTTTAATTTTTCTAGAATGTTACATCATACCTACCATCTTGAAGTATCATATGTCACGTTTGGGAAAATTATACTAAATAGTTTTTAATTTTTTTTGGTGTCACATCATAACGCCACGTTGTCACGTTTGAGAAAAGTACACTAAGGAGTTTTTATTTTTTTGAAGTGTCACATCATACTTGTCACGTTGTCACATTTGAGAAAAGTATATTAAGGAGTTTTTATTTTTTTTGAAGTGTCACATCATACTCGTTACGTTGTTTCATTTGAGAAAAATACATTAAAGAGCTTTTATTTTTTTTTGAAGTAAAAGTTTTGAGTGTCACGTTATACTTGCCATGTTGTCACATTTAGAAAAAGTATACTAAGGAATTTTTAATTTTTTTGAAATGTCACATCGTTGCAGTGTCACATCAATGCCTGTCACATTAATAAAAGGACGTGTTTGATTCGCCGGATTAAGGGGGGGACTATCCACTATTTGGATTGTAATCCAAATAGTGCTCCTTATCCGCCGTTTGATATTTTTTTAGTCTGCCGGACTCCATGTCCAGCCAGACTCCTTATCCCCCATATGGGGGACTATTGTGTCCTAGGGGGGTATGGGATAGTTTTTGGGGGACTATCCACTGTTGGGATTAGGTGGTCAAAATGACCATTTTGACCCTCTACTATTTAATTATGTATTATATTTAATAAAATTCAATAAAATTTAAATGTCTCAATTTAAAAATAAAATAATTTTATTTAACTTTTTATTGATGTTTTATTTATTTAATTTTTTAAAATAATTTTTTATAGATATTTTATTGATGTTTTATTTTAAAATTTTGTTTATATTTTATTTAATTTCATTATTTAAATTTAATAGATGTTTTATTTAATTTCATTGTTTGATTATTATTATTTTTAAAAACAAATTTATTTAAAATTTTAATTAAAAAAAATAATATATATTTTTATTGATATTTTATTTATTTTTTTTTAAAAAAAAATAAATTTATTTAATTGTGTAAAAAATAAAATAAAATAAATTTTTATTTAATCTAGCTAAAAATAATTAAAATATTAAAGATATGTTTAATATTGCTATTACTTAGTAAACAATTGAAAAAAGGTAAAATAGTCTTTTGTTCATTTATCCTCTCTAGTCCGTCCAACCAAACGTTGGATTCACTAAAAATAGTCCTTTCCAGACATCTAATCCCATGAAAAAACAAACACAGGATACATATCCAATCCAACCAAATAGTTCGGGAGATTCACAGTCCCAGGACTCAAGTCCGATGGATTCTAATTCCCCCTTATCCAATCCGTCCAATCAAACACACCCAAAGGGTATAGCTGTCCACCAAAATACTATCAAAATAAAAAATAGGACCACACGGAAAGAAACTCTCCACTAATAAGACTTAATAGATCAATAGAAAAAAATTTGGACTAATTATAGTACGTGTTTGTGAGATGGGATTTATTAATAAATATCCCAATATATTTTTAATTTAAAATTAAAATTTATATTTTAAACATACTCATTGGGTGGGCTCACATCCCTAATATATATTGGCCTCAATAAATTAAAAATAACAACTCACCCACTAGATTAAAGATCCACCCGCTACGAATGGAAGTCAACTTAAGGCTACGTTTGACATAAGCTTTTTTTGCTATTTTAGTCACAAAAAGATAAAATAGGCTAAAAAGTTAATAAAACAAAATGTCATATCTAAACCATAATCATTTAACTTTTTCTTTCATAAAAGTTAAAAAATTCATCATAAACAAGACTTTTTAACCCCAGGCTAAAATAATCAAAAAACCAAAAAGCCAACACACATCCCAAACAAAGGCTTAAGGAATTCAAAATCTCTCTAACTTAAAAATGCAACGCTTATAAAAAATGACAACTCGTCAAATGTAATTTTATTTTGTTAAGATAATACTATTTTATTAAAAATTTAATTTATTTAAAGTTGGAGAATTTCAAATTTTAAATTAATTTAATTTTTTTCTCATAAAATTTGTAGAACCTGCTCATCTCTCGGAGCATAGGCTTGCTGTACTGATTGAGCCGAATCGGCTCCCTGATTAGCTCGCGAAGTCTGGACTGAGTGAGCTTGCTGGTGGCTCTGAGTCTGCCTCGACCCTGATGTGCTAGATGCGGCTCCCAACTGTGGGCAAACCCTCTTCATGTGCCCCGGCTGACCACACTGATAGCAAGTAAGTCCTTGCCCTCTATTCTGAGACTAGCTCTGGGATCGGTTAAGTGGTGGTAGTGGCAACATCTATTGTCCCCTCCCTTCTATGGGCATGAAAAGGCCTTGTGACCCGGTTGGCCACACTTAAAACAAGAAAAATCACTCGGTGCACTCTTTCCAGAGCCCGCACTAGGCAAAGGGACAGTGGATCTAGACTGCTACGGTTGGGATTGCGATGAAAATATGCTCCTGCTTTTCTTGTTAGGTCTATGGTCCCCCTGTGACCCTTGACCCCTAGACCTTCAATCGCGGATTCTCTCCTCCTCGGCCTCCACGGTAAGCTGTAGGTGTGCCGCTGTAGACGTCCTCGAATGCCCCGGGAGGATGAACCCCCGTTCTGTTCATATTGGGCTTACTACAGTTCGGACTCGACTTGTCACGGTTCTAAATCTGAACCAAAGAGTCCAAATCCGGCAAATCGTTTTAAGAAAAAAACAGATTTTGAAAGAAGTGCCAAACATGGACTGCTTTGCCAGATACAGAGTCGCCACCTAAATATTTTTTAATGGGGAAATTTAGGAAACCCTGACTCGGTGCCAAAGGCCACATGTCCGTCATCACCAAAGTTGCCTCGGCTCGGGAGCTTGGGTACGATTGGGGAAGGTCAGCTATGAGCACCCCCTCTCGCCCGATCTGAAGACCGGCCTTTACTAACCGTGATATCCGTTTTTGAAAACATTATGTGCTCTTATTCCAGTTATTAGCCTAGAATTACTATGTTATACGCACAGCAAACAAGTATAGACTAGATTGCCTAATTTGGAAATAAGTATTGCATATCCGTTTGTCTTGAAAAATACTTTGGAATTTGCTACTCGCAAGTAGGCTAAAATACGGATTTCAACGAGTTTTTCCAACTCAGACAATCCAACCTTCACCCACAGGCATTCAAACAGTTTATCACATAAGCATCTAGCCACATGGTAAGCATGCTGTCATGATAGCATTCACACACATGCGATATGCTAAAGCATGAAAATACTTACATCGTACTCCGTGCCAAAACAATAAACTAGTTAGCAAACATGCATGGTCCTAGTTTATGTCAAATTGACTGATGCAACACATACATGATGCAATTAGGGTAGGCTCGGCTAACCTAAACATGACATAGATGTACGTATTCAATTTGGAATTGAAGTACAAATGTAGTTAGCATGATGTACCGAGCCTGGTGCATGCAAGACAAATGTATGGATGCACGCATGCATAGCATAAGGTATGCTAATTTAAACATGCCCTAATCTACCATCATAAGCGGGTAAATAAAAGGGAAGAAAGAAGTGGGGATTGGAAGACATGCACACACACGCACCCACACTTATTACAGATTCGCCCTCGCCCGGAGGGACCAAATAAATATTACAGATAATTAACCTACAAGCTAATTAAATATTACAGGCCATCTAATTAGCTAAGCAAATTAACTAATCTAGGGAAAACAGTAAACCGCCTCGGGAGGAGAGCCTGATGCAATGCATGCTCGGTCTTGCTCGGAAATGCACTGCCATGCGCAAGCTGCCTCTGTTTTCCCTCTTGTACTCCTTCGAAGGATTCCAAAGCCTCAGGGTTGCCTCTCTGAGCACTGTACAGTACCACCGGCTGGATAGAATGGCCACCGGCCGTAGGAGATGTTCGTCGGCTGAGAATGAATCCATCGGCCACCAATTGTTTGCCGGTCGGCACTCTGTGCAGTCAATCGGCAAAAAGTTCCTGCAGAACCTGTTTGACAGCAGCAGAGGACAGAGCTTTGCATGGCAATGCAATTCAAGCCATATATGCACCAATCATGTCCCTTATCATGTTAGTGACTCAAAGGGACATGCTCCTTGGTTCTCGGACCATCAATCGCGCATTTCCATGCGTGATGGCCCAAGGGACCAAGTGTGCACATTTTGATGTCAAATGCAATGCAAACCAACAAACCAAAGGGGCCCAATTCCTATCACTAGATCAACGAACAAGGCATGCATGCAAGATGCAATGCAACCTAGGCATATGAACTAGCATGCAACATGGACAATGCAATGTATACATGCAAGCATGCAAGCAAACGTGCAAGGTAAGTATGCAAACAAGCATGTGATGGACTTAAACATGATTTAGGCCGCCTTAAATAGACCTAAAACAGTGGCCAAAATGCTATGAAATGAGGACTAAACACACATACACACATGCACATGTTAAAGGGCTAATACTCAAGCACAAAAGGGCAACTCTCAAGCACACTTGAAAGAGGCATAACATGGACTAATGGCATGCAAGGTAAGCATTGAAAATCTTGTTACAAAAGGTGCTAAGCCAATTAAACAAGATAAACAAGGCATGCAAACAAAGCCAAAAACCCAAGACAAGCCAAGAGGCTTAAACCAAGACTAAGTCCACCAAGCCTCACAAGGCTAAGAGGACTTAAAACAAGTCTAAGGCAGGCCTAGACAACACCCAAGGGACACCTAGACGGCATCTAAGTGGCTCAAATTCAAAGGGTATGCACAATGGCCAAAACATGGAGCATGCAAGACAAGCTTTCAAAGGTTCAAAGAGGCATCCAAGGCAAGCATACAAGCATGTTAAAGGGACTGAAATAACATGGCAAATGGTCCCAACCCACTAAATTAAGGCAAGGATGCATGCTATACATTCACACACTTAAGGCCAACAAACCAAAAATGCAAAGGGGCTATACTAAGCATGCCAAAGTTGACCCAAACAACTAAGGACGGACCTCAAACATAGCAAAATAAGCACAAAAAGCTTCACAAAGCCAAGCCTAAAACATGCTAGAACAATGGTTTACAACCTAAGGCGTGTTAAGGCAACAAAATGGCATTACAAGGCATGTATGCTAAGCAAGCATGGTGTACCAAAACCAACATACAACAATGCTATTTCATGGCAAAATAAGCATAAATAACAGCCAAGGCATGGTCAACATGAGGCTTAGCTAGGTGCTCATTAAAGAGGCAAAGATGGCCCTTTTCAAGGACAATAAGGAGAGGGGGTGGCCCTCTCCTTCTTGGGACTTCAAGGCACCTTCCTTACCACTGAAATCCCTCAAGATTTCAGTGGTGAGGAGGCCCAAACACCAAAGTCCCGGAGCTCACTCAAAATAGCACAAAATGGAGCCCCTCAAGGCTTAAGAGGGGTCAAACACCTCCAAACCACAAAACACTCTAAACAAACTATTTAGAGGGCCCAAAAACAGAACTTTTTTATATTATACACTAAGCTCAAAAACAGTTCTAAGATAGGAAAAAATACAATGCAAGAATAGGGTAAAAAGGGGTAAGATTGTTACCCTTGAAGAACCTCTTCAACAATGGTGAACCAGCTGCTCCTCCAAGCTCAAAACCACCCAAGAACCTCAAGAACAACCTCTTAGAACCTCAGTAGCCAAGGGAAGGTGTAACACTATGTGTTTGTGTGCAATAGTAAGACACAAATACACTTATACACACACAAAGGTAAAAAGAGAGAGAGAAATGGAGATAGGTGAGACACAAACCCTAACCCTAATCCAGAGCTCTCCTCTGTATATTTTCTAACCTTTTTGTCCAACCCCCAAGCCAAGAGAGGAGGGCTCCTCTTATAGAGAAGTCAATCTTGTAAAGCTTACTCAAGAAGCTAACAAGGAAGCCATCCCTCCATACACGTGTATGGAGGGGAACAAAATGCAAACCAGCTGTATTAAAATATCTGCAAAAGCAGATGAACAGTAGTCGGCCAGCCAAAATTGCCATTTTGACAAAATGGACTGCCGACCGGCAGCAAAGAATGCCGACCGGCAATATACATTGCCGATGGCAACAAAACACCAGCCGGTGGCCTCTAACTATGGCCGGTGATGTGTGGGAATGCCTCACAAGGTATTCCTTACCCCTCCAAGGCAAAACACAAGTGTTCGGTGCAAAACCAGATACTAAACAGTCGAGTTCGGAGATCCTGGGGTAAGGCGCGTAGCCGAGACCTCCGGGAACTCCAAACGAACACAAACATGGATGATCACCGGGTGTTCAACCGGTGACGTCCAAGTCTTGAGGACGGTCAAAAATGGGGTGTCTACAGCCGCCGCCTCCACAAGACGGTCATAGTTCCAAATCATGTTCCCGGCAACCTTGAACAAAATCTTGGTTCTCAATTTCTTCTCAAACTCAATGCAATGGTGCTCTTTCGTTGCCACTGACTTCGGTGCAAACCGGGACAAACTAGAGAAGGCCGCTTCAAACTCGACCACAGACGTGTTAAGTTGTTTGAGGTCTTGAAATTCCTGCCTCAACCTCTCCCTAGCAGTGGGAGGTAGATACTTATCTTGGAAAGCTACCACAAATGCTTCCCACGTCGGCTCTACTCAACTCTTGGCGTACTTCCACCATTGGTCCGCGTCCCCTTTGAGGTAATAACTCGCAAGAGTCACCCTTAGCTCGCTATCCTCAATGTGAAGCATCTCAAATGTCTTCACTGTTTGCTCGAGCCATTCATCCGCTTTGTTGGGCTCGGGACCGCTGTGGAACTCATCCGGTTTGGCCCGCAAAAATTCTCTAGTAAGGAAACTCACCCTTGTCTCCATGGCGTTTTCTCGGGCTTGGTTCTCCGCCCTCAATATGTTCATTGACTCCCTCAAAGCTCCCGCTATTTCTCGAGCTAGGACTCCCATTGCGGCTTGACCCGCTTGCCCCGGAATTTCTGCTTGCCCTATTTGCTCGGCCACATTAGCTTGGCCCACTTGTTTGGCCGCATTAACTTGGCCGAACCCCTCTTCTTGTATCGGAACCTCATGGACTGGTACTTCATGCACACCCCGGCGAGCCCTATCACGTCTCCTGTCTCTACCACCACGGGCTTGACCCATTCCTAACATCCTAATTAAGGAACAAGATAAACAATTCAGTACATAACCCCAAATGTGCTCGCAACTTGTCTCACACGTTTGACCATAACAATTTTATATATTTATTTACCATATAAACAATTCAATTCCACTCCACATAAGCACTTAGTTACGTAAGCACATACGGATTATTCTTTTGTGATGAAATTCGTTCCACGAAAAACCAAGAATTCCTAGTGGAACGAGTATTGATCAAGTGCCCTTCTAATAAGACCTCAAGGAATTTAATAGGCGTAAACAACATCCCAAAAGTCCAACCCTATAGCCATATAGTCATATAAACATGTTATCATATAGTCACAAAATACAAAACATCTCCTCATCATGCGAAATGAACCCACTGTGGTATAACAACCACTTCCCACAAGCTCCAAGTATTCAAACCCGGTAACTCTAATACCAAGTTGTAACACCCTAAAATTTTTTTAACATAATTTAAGTACATCAACCAACATTTATAAAAAGATAATAACCATTCCCCAACCTTTACATCATTAATTCTTAAGGTTTGTACAAAATAGTCCCACATGCGAATTATACATTCAATGATATTATAATACATGAATCTATAGAACGTCAAATCTAAAAATAAATAAAATGCCCTCAAGGGCTTACACATTCCAAGGCTTAAGCCCGGTTTCACAAAAGCTGGTTTCTCGAACCCATACATAAATAGCCCTTGGCTTACAAAAATACAACCACAACAAAATAGAGCCTTGTGCTCTCGACACATACACCCACGCCCTAGTTTGGCGGGTTCACCACCTCTTTTCTTGCACCAAAATCCCATAGGAGTGAGCATAAAGCCCAATAGAGAATTCTTAACAAAATATATACATTTTGTACAAGCTTCACGAATTGAAATGCACATGTCATGCTATGCCATGCTTTTCCAAAAAAACCATATTTATATCTTTTGAAAACCATCATGCTCAATGATAACTTGAAATTTCAATAATTCAAAAATTATCAATTTCGTTTAGGGGGCAGTAAATACGACTCAGGTAATCCCTAGGTTGGTGTCTGCAAGTAGGCATAACTAGCACTACCAAAACCCCACTTTACCGGTTTCTAACCGGAAGGGAAGTGGAACCTCCTCCGCGCGTGTTTTCGGTTTTTCACCATGAACACTCAGGCCAACTTAATCAATTTCATCTACACCTCCTATCCGAACTTACCAACGTATTTACCTCAAAACATTTCAAATAATTTCATTTCACAATGTTACTTTCTCTATCTATAAAATTTCCAAATTTCAATTCAAAATATGTAATAATCAATTGAATGAACATGCCATCCAATAATTATCAATGCCACATCATATTTCTCCACTTTCCAATATCTCTAGCAAATATTCCGTAACAATCAAAACCCCCATTTCTCCTTTCAATGCTATTTCACAAAATAGCCACATATTTATTACAATACATCAATATAGCAACATTTCTATAATTCATACACTTCCAACATTTTAGTCATTTCTAGGCTATATCAATATTTGGACAACAACTTCCAATCTCAACAATTCCCATATGTTATGAAAATCCATCGTTTATACATATAAAAGTAAGGAATTTTCCCATCTTTATTCATTTTGGCACACAAGTAATATATCCACAATGTAAATCAAGTGTTCTCAACTTTCTTTAAAACCCCAAATTTCTAGGTTTTCTCACCACACTATACCCACACAAATCTTTTGAAAGAACTTCAAAAACATTTCTCCTAAACCAATGTAATTTAAAACCCTTAAGAAAATTACCCACATTGTTGAGCCAACCATCAATATTCAACATCAACAAGAGAAATTCGAAAATCAACAATAAATCTTGCAATATATATATATATATATATAACTCTAAGAAAGTCTCTACCTCAAGTTCTTGGAAGAAAGAGATGAAAGCCCCAAAATCAATGTGTCGAAACTCGATCTTCACCGCACACAATGAAGTCCTCGTTTAGCTTTCCAACTTTGATAAAGGAACTTGGGTAAAAAATGCTATGGATCTAAAGAGATCAAGAGTTTTAAGAGATTTGGTGTAGGAAATGTAGAGAGAAGAAGGAGAAAATGATTTTTAGAGAGAGAGAGAGATGTGTAAAAAGTGATATACACTCAGCCCCAAAAGAGAGAAAAGACAGAATTTTCGGACTTAGCGGAGTCCCGCACGTGCGGCACCCACGACCGTACGTGCGGAGCGTCCTCCCACACGTGCAGCCTTCATCCCCGCACCTGCTGCCCTACGTGCATTTATTTCAATATGCACTCAGGTCTTCCCATGTTTTCTGCACGTGCGGCCTCACTTCCCGCACGTACGGCCCCTCTCCCGTACATGCGGCCCAAGCCCCCGCACGTGCGGCCTTGGTCCTCCAGCCCAGAAAATTCTCATCTCAACTCCCGACACTCCAGGCCTGACCTCGCACCCTCCGAAACAAGTGAAACTCAACACCGGAATAAACAAGAACAAGAATTTTGAGAAAAAATTCCGAACGCGACAAACCCAAATGATCAACAAGGCTCCAAGCTAAACCCATCGCTCCAATAAGGGCAAACCCAATGCAAACAAAGAGGGAAGTGACACACAACGTAACTGGTCATCACAATAAAAAATAAAAATAAAAAAAAAAGAAAAAGAAAATCAGTCGAAGCCCTCCACTATTTTGCTGTTTTGTCCAAACTACATCATTTAAAAAATAAAAAATAATTATAAAAAAGCAGTAGCAGCAATTGTATGGAAGTAAAAATTGTATGGAAATTGAGTTTTACAATATTTTTATTTATTTTAAAATCACTTCTTTGTAAAAAAATAATTAAAAAAAAAATAATGCAAATTAATGTTAAAACATACAAAAATATTATGAACCATGACATATATATCCAGATTTTTCAGAGGAGAGTGATGTATGGTGAAAATTGAATTAATATGGTGTACATATAAAATGAATCTGAGCTATAGATATAAAATTTTAGGTAATTCTGGATTTTTATATCTGGGTTCGTAACATTGCTGTAAAATATAACCACTTAAATAAATGGAACTTCAATTATGCAACCTATAACAACCATATAATAGAAAACAAATTCAACGTATAGCTACCAAATATATATATATTGTGGGAGCCAAAATTGAATAGAAGCCCACGAAGAGGAGCTAGGCCCAAGCAAGCCCAACCCAACTTGGCCCAATCTTAGATTGGCCCACTGGGCAAATCTGTTGGGTTGAATTAGAGCTGAGTGAACATTGAGAAACACCTTAAATACCGAATTAGAGATGTTCATGCCATATGCCCAAGCCGAGTAGTTCAAGATAGTCGGAAGAGCCCCGTTGGACAACCTTGCTGTCCTATCCTAAGAAAGCATGATAAGAAAGTGGGACCAGAAAAAGATTCTATAAAAGGGGAAAAGAGGCTTAAGAGAGAGGTACGTGAGAATAACTTATGCTTTAAGAAAGATAAAATATCAAGAATTCAGACTTAAAACTGACTGAACCGTCGGAGTGCTAATTCCAACATCACCGACCGGAACTGTTTATCTATTTCAGGTGACATTTAAAGAATCTTTCAAACTCATCTGAATTCAAGGAATATTTTCAGATTTACCTCCCCCCCCCCCCCCCCCCACACACACATATATATATAATTGTAGCAATCAAAGATAACCAAAAATAAAAAATAAAGTTGAATCCAAAAAACTGTAAACTAGCCAAATTATACAAATTTAAATTTCCAATATCATCTAAATCTAATTCATTCACATACCAAAGTTCAAACAACAAAACGGTGGGGTTTTGGTGGGTTTTGGTGGGCTGCAGCTTGCAGCACATGTGCTTGCACTGAATTTAAATTATTTTTCTTTTATGCAAAACAAAATATAGCAAAACAGAAGGGTTTTGTTGTCACATCAGGGTTGTGTGACAACATCCACTCCAAACTTGTCATTTTAGTCCGTAATTTTTAAATTATATTAATTTAGTCTCTAATATATAAAAATATTAGCGGGTAACACGGGTGATGCGTGTGCAATTTAGATAAATAAAAATAATAATAATACTAATTTGTGTATTTTTTTAAAAAAAAATAAAAAATACTGCCACGTGGCACGAGGAGAGTGTGACACCCCAATTTTTATTTGCACAGAAACATTACCAAAGCCTATAATTTAGGTCCATTTTTTTATTTTTTATTTTTTACAAACATCCATTACTCTTGAGTAATAGAAATACAATGATACATGTTCTCTCTTTCTCAATGAATACAACAATGACAATAATAAATGTCAAGCTTCCACTACGGAGCTACAAACAAATAATTACAAACATCCATGTATAATATTTATTTCTTTCACATCTATAATGAAATTACATATAAAAGACACGTGGACTTCTTAACTCTTTAATAAAAGAATCCAAACTTCTTCCTGTAAAAAGATGAAACAACAAGAGGTGAGCACTAATGCCCAGTAGGAATCTCATAGTTCTAAATCAATAGCTAACACACAGATATAAATGATCATGCATGCAGGGTGATACCATATAGTAGGGTGACATTTTATAATTTCAAAATATCATAAGTAAAGTACATTTTTCTCAAAAACTATTCAAACACTTTTAAGAAAAACCTTCAACCATTAAAAATCATCCCTTAACTTTAGAAAACCATAGATCCTTGTGAAACAAACATATTTAAGAAACAACATTATTTAAAAGTTATTAACCAATTCCCAAATTATTTCTCATTTAATTTGCATTTTTAATGTTCCTCTTTTTCTTTCGTTCTTCCTTTCTACTCATTATATTTATTTAGACCTCCATAAATTCAAGTTTAAGTTCCCTAATTTATTTACAGAACAACACTCATAATTTACCTTTATTGCCACAACTATTTCATTAAGTTTACCATCACCCGTTCATAATCCTCTTACCCATTTTTGGCTTCCATTCTTTACAAATAATGTCTATGCACATTTTCTGTTTAAACCAAATTACACATCAATATGCAATTTCACAAATTCATCACAAGTCACAAATAACATCATCAACTCAACACACTTCTCAACACATATCTCAACACAATCCACCTTTTTCAGACTTACTACGGCGGGACAGCGGGCACCCAATTCATAACACTTTCCACCTTTCGCCGGCTACTATACGGCAGGAAGTGAACTCCCCAAAAAAATATTTTCTCAAAAGTCATTTTCTTCCAAAAATCATATTTTTCCAAAAACCATTTTTCAACTTTTTAAAACCATCTCCCACATTTGCTGACTACTATACGGCGGGATGTGGGTACCCAAAACATTTTTGAAAACCATCCGTTTTTCCACTTTTGCCGGCTACAATACGGCAGGACTGTGTGGACACCAAAATATTATTTTTCCACTTTTACCGGCTACTATACGGCAGGACTGTGTGGACACCCAAAAACATTTTCCCACATTCGTTCAGCGATAAGCCTAGACAGGGCAATTGGACATCTTTAATTCAAACCACCTCCACATTTGCCGGCTACTATACGGCGGGACGTGGGCCCCCAAAAACCTTTTTCTTCAATTTTTTTAAAACCATCCCCCACATTTACTGGCTATTATATGGACGGTCGTGGGCACCGAAAAATCATTTTTCAACTCCCCGCACGGGCACCAACACAACACCACCCAACACAACTCAACCCAACACAATTCAACATAATTCAAATCCAATTCATCACAGTTCAACACAATTCAATTCAACATTATTCAACACAACTTAATTCAACATAAGTCAACACAACTTAATTCAACAACACTATTTGCAATTCAACATAATTCAAGATAAATTCTTGAATCCCACTTCAACATTCTATAACCCAGTTTATGGCATCCATATCATTAACACATCTTTTCTTTCAAATTTCATTTCATATTATAGCATGATTTACAATGCCCATAACAAAGGTTCATTCGCTAATTTTTAACATAATTTTCAAACACTTTCAAAATCCAATTAAACTTGTATATATATAATTCAACCTATCAATTTCATGATTCTACTTTCAATTTGGGCAAAATCATTAATTATCATCATGAATTAACTTAGAGTTTTCAAGAAAAATCAAGACTTTCAAGAAAAATTCAAACTTCTCAAATCACTAATTTTTATTCCAATTTCCCATTGATTATACACCTAAGGTTCATAATCCACAATCTTAACCCAATAATTAAACTCCAACACTTCAAACCCTAAACCCCCAAATTCCATGATATAACACTATATGCTCAAAAATGAAGATTTTGCATTTATATAATCAAAATACCACAAATCTATCTATTAATGCAAGTATTGAAGAAGAACTAGGACCCTTACCTCAAGAATCAATCAAGAAAGAAAAGCTCCAAGAAGAATCCTTCGCAATTCCAAATTCCAATCGGTTGAAAAGTGAGATCTTCAAGCCTTCTTCACTTTTTTTGTAAGGGATCTTGGCCAAAACTTTAGAAAATGGAAGGTATTTGCTCCAAAATCTCTAGGGTTTTCGGACTAAGGGTGAGAGGGATGAAGAAAGAAGATGAAAGTGTGTAGAATGATCTAGAAAAGTACCTTTAAACTTGTTGAATTTGCGCAGTCCGCTCGAGCGTATTTTTCCACGCTCGAGCGTACCTGCTTCCAGCACAGATATGAAAATTTCAAACGAGTATAACTCTCTCATTCGGACTCCGTTCTAGGTCGTTCTTGTGTCCAAATCGAAGCCCCGGAAATAAGCTTTCCAATGGTTCTAACCTCACATCCAAATTCAAAGTGTGGAGAAGAAAAGGGCAAAAGAGTGACGGCTATTCGTAGGAAAAATTATCAGAATTAAATTCTTGGTTCACTCTTACTTTACCATTATGTTACCATTTCGATCAATGTCCCAAAATAAAATAAGGAGGTTCCAAATACACTAAAAAAATGTCAAGGGCAATCCAACTTTCCACGCTCGAGCGTCGCTTCCCACGCTCGAGCGTGCATACCAACAAAGTCGTCCGCTTGAGCGACCACTCCTACGCTTGAGCGGGAATTCACAACTCTCAGAATTTCGGACAGACTGCAAAAATGCTGGGAGCCTCTCAAGTCCGCTTGAGCGTCAACTCCACCGCTCAAGGAAAATTTTTGGATCGTTACAGAGAGCCTGCCACGTGACATGAGGAGAGCCCTTCACTATACTAATTGAGGGCCTTCACTTGATAATTGTAAAAATATAGATATAGATAGATAGATATATTATAAATTGGTCTCCAATATTTAAATTGTGTCAATTTTTTCCCAAATGTATAAAGCGGTGTTTTGATCTAGTCCCTGCAATGTTTAATTGCGTCTATTAATAGAGTTAGATTGGTTCAGTTTAGTCCTCCAATATGACTCTCGAGGTAATTGTAACAAGTATAATCAACAATATTTTATAAACAATAAATAAATTTTGCAAATAGCCATGCATTACTTTTAAATAATTTATCACTTCAATTATTTTTTAAATCTTGTCGGTTTGGGGACCTTATTTTCTAGTTAAAATGTCACTGTAAGTTATCAAATCATATCTCTATTTTTTGTATATTTTTTGTAAAAATTTAAAAAATACTAAAAAAGTCAATTCTCAAACACTTAATAGTTATTTCTTAGTTTCTTTATAGAATGACTATTCTCTCCTATTGATAAGTGATGATTCCATTTATAATTTTTTTTGTATTATTTTCTTGTCAAAAGTGAGAATAGAAATTATGATAATAATTATTTCATTTTATTTATTTCAATAAACCAAACATAGCATACAAACTAAAATAATTTAGAATTTCGGTGAACGTCTATGAAGGAAGGACGGTATAGACTTCTAGCGCAGCATGCTTCGATCGTGAGCAAGAGAGAGAGGAGATAGAAAATTTTGAAAATTTAAAAAATAATTTTGGAATTTTTAATTACTATTTTTTTTATTTATTTTTAATATAACATTGGTGTCTCTTCATTTTGTTACCCTAGAAATGCACAAGAATCCTAGAAATGAAGATTACAACTTCCAAGCTATATCATGTGTGATCCATAATCTTTTATGGAAAAATATCATTTTAGTGGGAGTTAGGAATTATATTTACAAATTATCGAAAAACATTGCTAAATTAAAAGTCAAACTCATAAAATTTTCATGAAATTAATATTTATTTTTTAACTTTTCACTGATTTGGTATTTTTCCCATCTTTTATTAAAGAAAAATGTTAAGCATAAACAAATTTTTTATTTAGTCATTAAAATACAAACGTATGCACTCCAATTTGTGTCGGTTTATAAAAGATAAAAATAAAAATTTAACGAGTAAATCGTTTATGTATAACATTATTTTTGTCAAATACTTATTAAGTTGAGAGAGAGATGGATTTAGAGCCAAGGAGAATTGTAGATGGGAGTGACAACAGATTTGACTTGAAGATACTTGTCAAGAGCATCCATTCCCAAATCTCTTCCAAACCCACTCATCTTGAAGCCTCCGTAAGGGCAATCCATGTCAAATGCAAAATAACAATTGATCCAAATGACTCCTGCCCTTATTGATCTTGAAACTGTATTTGCCAAGTTTAAGTCATTTGTCACAATCCCTGCTGCTAGCCCATATCTTGTTGCATTTGCTCTCTCTATTGCCTCTTCCACAGTCCTACCAAAATGTATATGTATCACATCACAATGTTGAATTTTCCAACCAATAATGTTAGTGCACAAACACAGAACACACAACATGTACAGAAATCATATTATGCGGTTTTAAGTATGGCTCATAATACACTTCGAATGAATTTCAACTACACAGTACATTTTTTTTGTATTTGATTTAGCATTTTTATTTTCCAAACCCTTTGGGAAGATGTAACAAAAACAGGGTCTAAACGTGGGGATAATTTAGGCTTAAATTCTTAAGCTCATTAGACTTACCATAGATCTCATTTTAATGATTTGAAGTGTTTATTTTATAGGTTTCTATGTGTAGAGAATTTACGAAAAAAAAAGGACAAATTATGCTTGTAATCCCTCTCCTTGTGTCATTTTGGTCTATAATTTCACTTGACTTGGTTTTGATCTTAAATTTATGATTTTGTTTCAATTTAATCCAATTGATTACAAATATTAGCATTTTTAATAGAAAATACGCACATACGTGGTGTGTGCCATATTTTTAGAAGCAAAATTAATAAACGTGGTCAACTTAGTAAGTTAATCGTAACTAATTTAGTGATTATTTTCTATCAAAAACACTAACAATATCATCAATTGGACCAAATTGACACAAAATCTAAAATTAATGATCAAATTTGAGTTAATTGAAAGTGTAAGGACCAAAATGACACAAATGACAAAATGTAGGGACTACTAATGTAATTTACCCAAAAAAAATAAAAATCAAATAATCCGATAATAGTAATCATGTGATTTTATCACATTTATTTTTAAAAGATTTTTTTTTTTTTTTTTTGAACGTGGGAAAATCCATTAAGGAGAAGCCAAACGGCACTTACAAAAAGACTCCATGTCAAAACAGATAGAGCTTACACTAATCAAAGAAAAAATGGGTAAATAAGCACAACGGTAAAGCTAAAATAGCATCAAAGACATGATCAAAACCAGATCCTAACCCGTACTGCAACGTTGCAGAAGCGATCATAAGAGATCAGCACTAGGGCTAGTCAGAGATACCACAAAAGCTTTCACCTCAGAGAGGGTAAGCTACCAATAAACACATTCATGGAGTCCAACAAAACAAACAAACTGAAAAACAAACTGAAAAATTAAAAATAAAAGAAAGCTCAAAAAACAGAACCGAAGCCGTCGATCGGGGGTAGAAGCTATCAGATCTGGTGGAAGATGGTGTCTTCGGCGGCAAGAGATGGCGAAGGGTTGTAGATCCGGCGGCGAGAACGTCAGATCGTGCTCCGGCATGAAGGGGGAGGAGGAGGAAACTCAAAAAACCACCCTAAGGGGAAGAAACACCTCAAAAAGAGGGATAGCTTGGGAAGACAGAGCTCCCAAAGGTTATTTTGCAGAAACAAGAAAAGAAAGAAGGGAGGAGAGAGGAGGGAGGTGGCGGAGAGAGGCCGGAACGCCCCTCCCCCTCTCAAGCGGCACACTATGAAGAAAACCCTAAGAGAGAAAACTTAGAGAGAGAAAAACTTGAATTGAATGACTATTTTCAATATTTGTCTATCTATTTTATTTATTTTTGAATAAAATTTGATAAAATCATGTAATTATAATTATCAAATCTATTTAATTTTTTCAATAATAATTTACATATAAAGGATTACAAATAATATTATTCACATCATTGCAATGGAATTCTAGTGAGACCCCACAAACCAAATTAGAGAGACCTGTCTAACAGAAAATTCTGCACATCATATGCAACATTAATACAAATTTTTTAAAATTTTACGAATTTATATAAGTGATCATATAAAAATAATATGTAAATTGAATACAAATTTGCATAAATTTATGAAAATTTAAAATTTATGCAAATTTATATTCAATTTATACATTTTTATAAAATCGTTTACGTAATTTATGAAAGCTTATCAGAGCATTTCTCCTCTCTAACTAGAGAAAAACTGGATCCTAGACAATGACTATGACAAGTATCCTAAACACAACAATGGTGTGGTCATTTTCTTTCTAAAGAGCACTAAGAGCATGTCCAACCTTTATTGCTTTTTTTTAATCTAATTTGATTTTAATTTTAAATAAAAAGCTTGATTTGATATGAACTATTTCAATCATTTTATCAAGTTTTTATTAAAAAAAATTAATTTTTTTTTTTTAATCAAATTTGATGAACAAAAATTATATCCAATCCATCATTTTTTAATTTTTTTTTTTTATTAAATTCAAATTTGATGAACTCTCAATTTGATGAAAAAAATGTTTCCCTCTTGATTTAATAAATATTTGAGGAAAAGATTGAAGATACTTTTTGAATTAAATAATGTTAAATATTGAAAATACTCAAACGAATCCTACTTTTCAAATTGTAAGGACAACTGTCCTTTAAGGCTTTCTTAGGCAAGATAATAATTAGTAGTTTGTTTTTATTTTTGTTTTTATTTTTACAAGTTCAAAACTACACTAGCCATAAATTTTGTTTAACTTCGTTGTTTTTTATATGGAAATACTTAAAAATGCTTTCTTACTAAAACAATATCAGTTATGATCTTTTTTTTTTTTTCAATCTCTAACAAAATGCTGTATAAAATTGAACTCACTTGAATTTCATGAGTGACATGACAGGCCCAAATATTTCCTCCTTTGCAATTACCATGTTGTCCTGTGCAAAGCCCATATATGTATATATAAGACCAATGAAATTAATGTTAAACTCCACATAAAATGCACTTTGTGCATGCCATTCAAGTATGAGCAATTGTAATAAAGTTGAAAAAGACTCAATTATTACCTTGACATCAGTGAAAATTGTTGGCTCAATATAGTATCCCTTTTGGCCACAGGGCTTGCCACCAGTTAACAATGTGGCTCCTTCTCTCTTTCCATGCTCAATGTATGATAGTATTCTCTCAAACTGGGTCTTGTCAACCTGCACCATTCATAATGTTGATTTCAAGCCATATATTTAACCAACTCATAGGTGCTATTAGGGCATCACATAAGTCACATTGTGCTCCACATTATTTATAGGTAGACAGTATCTGATCAATCTATTAGTAGATTTTTTTTTTTTTTGTTAACGAGTAAACTCTCTAAGTCTGTCATTTACCGATTTCGAAATCAACTATTTATTAGTAGATTCCACTTGTGGGTGTTCATCACTTTGCAACCTACCAACATGAGATCACTTATTATGATTATGTGTTACATTGTAAGTGATGGTGCACATAGACTGCAGTTGCAAATGAACCGAGCCGAGCCAAGCTTTTCTGAGCTCGAGCTCGGCTCGTTTACTTATCGAGCTCGTTTATTGAGCTCAAGCTCGACTTGATAAGGAACTAGGGTCGAGCTCGGCTCGGCTCGGCTCGTTAATATTAATGAAACTCGAGCTCGGCTCAATAAATTTTTTTTAATATTATTTATATTATTTAATATATAAAAAATGTATTTATATTATTTATATATATATATTTATATTATTATTTAATATATAAAAAATGTATTTATTATATAATTTAAATAAAGATATACGAGCCGAGCTTATGCAAGCTCGAGCTCGGCTTGTTTACTAAACGAGCCAAGCTGAGCTTGTTCATGAACAGCTCGGTTCATTTGCAGCCCTAACATAGACCACTTAATAAATTTTATTCTTATATTTTATTTGTTTTAGTTGATAATATTTTCTTGTGTTTGACTACGACCCTAAGGCTCAATTTGACTGGGTTTAAATAAAAGGATTTGACGTTGAATTTTATAAATTATAAAGAAAATTAGTTATTGAAAGTAGATGATAGCTCATGTATTTTGTTAAGATCCTTGTATAAGTAAAATATATTATGAAAGGATTTCATATAAAGCTCAAATCCGTATCTAAATCTATAAATTATTACAATGATTTAAAGGCTTTATATTTCCCAAATTATTAATGTCAAAACCATTCATTTCAGATCCATAAATCCAAAGGGAGCCTAAGAATGATAATGTTGGTAGTTGCGGTAGTGGTGGTGGTGATGATAGGGTGGCAGTGGTGATAGTAGGGTGGTGGTGTTGGTTTGTGACAATGAGTGGTAGTGTTAGATTTTGATCTGTCTCATTAGATTTAAATGTGATAAATTAATGAAAGTATTTTAGAAGTTCTTATAAGGGAAAATATCGATTCGGTGTAAGTTCAAAAAAAAAATATATACACAAATTTTAATAATTAGAGTTTTAAATTTTTTCATCAATCTGTAATAATTTTCTGAAAGTATCACTGAATAATAATTTATCTCTTCTAGTTACCTGAGGTCCATGACGAACAGTAGGATCAAAAGGATCTCCAACAGCCCATGTCTTTGCCTTCTCTTCCAACTTCTTCACTAATTCATCATAAATTCCTTCTTGTACAAAAACACGTGATCCAGCCACACAAATTTCTCCCTGCAAACACGAAATCACAATAACAAAAACAAAAACACTGTCAATTGAGTTTTTAAGCTAAAAAAGTTGTTTCAAGGGTAAATTATGTCATTTGTCAATGTAGTTATTACTTTACCCATCAACTAAAAATTACTTTTGCTCAACTAACCTTTTCATTTGTTTTAATCTCAACATTCTCTTAAAATTCTGTTTTGAAAAGAGAACGAAAAAGTGACATGTAAACCATACACGCCAATTTTATGATCATAGTACTAGGAAGTCTATATACACACACGTGGATATATATATATATATGTATATATTTAAATTTGATCACAAAATTGACACGTGGGTTTAAATATTTTATGTCATATATATAGATGTAAATAAATTTGCTCTTGAATGGCCAGTTTGGTCATAAAATTGGTAATGTTAATAGATGATTGAAATTGAAACAAATTAGAACATCAATAAGCTAAAATGTAATAATTTTTAGCTGAAGAGAGCAAAGTAACAACGACCCATAACTAAGAAAGATAAAACGTAATTTACCCAATAAAATATCATCCCACTCTTACTTTTTTTCACTTCACTTTCCATCATCCTGATAATTTATCGATGTGTTTGATTTATGAATTTGGATCGAGATATAAAAAGGGAAAGAGAAAGGGAAAATGTGTGTGAAGGGTATGTGAAATGTAGTTATATTTCATTCACATTTGACTTACCCTTTTCCTTTTTCTTTTCAAATCCCTCTCTAAATTCATGAACTAAATACAGTGTAAGTGGACACAAAAAATAAAGAATCACAAGAAGTGAGAAGACCTTGTTATAAAAAATTCCGAGGAGAGCAAGATCAGCAGCTTTGTCAACATCTGCATCGTCGAAGATTATCACAGGGGACTTGCCTCCCAGCTCAAGTGATACTGCTTTCAAGTTGCTTTTTGCAGCTGCTACCATTACAAGCCTTCCTACTTCTGTGGACCCGGTAAAACTTATCTGACAGAAAATACACAACACACAAACAAAAATTACAACTACAATACCATTAGCTATGATTGGATTAATAAGCACAAAATTCTAAGCGCACATAATTTGATCTTAAAATCAGACATAACTCTCTTATATGTGGTGAAACCAGAGGGTGATTTTGTCCGGTTCTGAGTAAATTATGTGCATATAGAAGAACCGTTAGGAAAAAATTTTACATGCACAAAATCAAATGATAGAATTGGACACAACCCTTTCACAAGAAGTGAGCTCCCATCAAATGTATGGATCCCATTGAAAAGGTCATGTCCAATTCTATTCCCGTCAAATGTATAGATCCCATTAACAATGTTGTGTTCGATTCTGTAAGCATAAAAGAACTGATAAGCTAACATTAGCAAGAATCACCTTATCAATGTCCATATGAGAAGCAATGGCAGCACCGGCAGTTGGTCCGAATCCTGTTATAACATTTATGACTCCATCTGGGATTCCAGCCTTTATTCCATCCAACATTGCACAGCAAAACAAAAGCAAAAACAAATAACTGTTAGAAGAGTGAATATACATGATTTTACCCCAAAAAGAGTAGTGTGAATCAAATTGTCTCACATTGAATAAATCTGGATCACACATTGTTTTTATGGGTACTTTATTTGGGTACCTAGAATTTGTGAAAACTAAAGTTTTGGAGACCACAATGCATAATTTTGAGATCAATAGGTGTATTTTATTAGGATTCCAATGACAATTAAAACAGGACAAATGAAATTAGACCATTTAGATACAAACAAACTATATACATTAAAATGAAATTGACAATTACAATTTTGGGAACTAAAAAAAGAACACACAACGCATATTTTAGAAATTATTTGAGTATTTTATACATTGTTAGTTATGTTTGATATAGGGTAAATTACACCATTAGTCCCTATAGTTTAAGCGAAGTATCATTTTAGTCCCCGTAGTTTTAATTTGAACAATTTGAATTGTATACTTTCAATTTTGTTGCAATGTAGTTCTTCCGTCATTTACTATTCGAATTTGGAACCGAAAAGACTATGTGTAAAACTAGAAGGACCAAATATATTGGTCTTCTAGTTTTGCACGTGATTTTTTCTGTTCAAAATGTTAACAAACGCATAACGAAGAGATCACATTGTAACAAAATTAAAAGTGTAATGATCAAATTGTTCAAATTAAAACTACAAAAACTAAAGTGAAATTTTGCTTAAACTAGAGAGACTAATATACCCTTTGATATATTTTCATAAAGTGAACCATAAAACCAACTATTTGCATGCATACCAGCTTAGCCAAATGAGCATAGCGAAGAGCAGAAAGGGGTGTCTGCTCAGCAGGCTTGACAATCATGGTGCAGCCAGCTGCCAATGCTGGTGCAACCTTCATGAAGAACATGGAACTTGGGAAGTTCCAAGGGATGATATGTCCGACAACGCCAACAGGCTCACGCAACGTGTACCCTTGAAACTCCCTCGACATTTTTAATGTCTCTCCGTGAATTTTGTCTGCTGCACCGGCATAGTAACGCAGCATTTCTGCTACTACAGGAATATCCACGGCCTTTCCCCAACTGAACAATTTCCCGGCATCAATGGTGTCCAATGCAGCTAGTTCTTCTTTATTTTCCTCGATTAAGTCTGCATATTTCATCATTATTCTTCGCCTTGCCTGATTACGCCTCCAATCAGGCCAAAAAGAAGAAATATTTAGCTAGTCACTACAATAAATTAATTACGGTTTTAGAAATAAAAATTTAGGAATAAAATCACTTTTTTAAAACAAAATATTTGACGGACTTACGTGTACATTCTAATAGGTGGATTTATTATCCAATAAGTCATATGATAATTAATGATATTTTTCATCAAACACTACTAAAAAACGTCACTAATTGTTAATTTTTAGCAATAGTTTAAAAAAATTGTCACAAAAAATATCAAAAAATCGTTACAAAAAAATCACTAATTTTCAATTTTCAGCGACGGTTTGAAAAATTTCTCACAGAAAAATGTCACAAATTGTAAGTTTTAGCGTCAATTTTTTAAAATCATGAAAAAAAAATCACTAATTGTCAATTTACAGTGTCACAAAAAGTCACTAATTATCAATTTGTAGTGTTACAGAAGAAGTCACTATGCATCATTGGCATCAACAGTGTATTTTCGTTCACTAAGTCTGCAAATTTCAACATCATCTTTCGCCTTGCCTGATCACCCCTCTAAGCAAGAACACACACACACACACACACACACACACACATTTAGTTAGTGCACAAGTTAGGGTAAATTAGGCATAGTATCCTTGCATTTTCATTAAAATGTCCTTTTCATCTCTTCACTTTCAATTGTAATAGTCAACTCTTTATACTTTAAATCAAGTTTCAATCTCGCCATTCCGTCCATCTACTATGAATAAAACTAACAAAAATTAAAAGTGGAGAGATCAAAGTGAAATTTTAGTAAAAATGTGAGGGTGTTAATGAGACAACAAAAATGTCATGTATGATTCAAATAACAAGTTCCATCAATTTTGTTAATGGTAAATGGATGGAAGAGTAAGTGGATGTTTGGCATTCCCTAAAAAAGTTAAAAAGTCAAAAAGTTATTAAAAAAATAAAAAAATTAACACTATTCTCATGATTGGGCGGAAAAAAAATGCTGAATAAACAAATGACAAAATTACAAATTTGCCCTTTTGAATTCAATAAGAAAAAGTGCATGTCAATGTACCTATCTTTTTATAATTCCAAAAAAGAAAAAAGAAAAAAAAGTGTACCTATCCTTACACATTGTGCCAAATGCACTAACGTGGCTAATTGTAAGCCACGAATTCCCAAAGTCAACAAAATTGAACAATGCACTGAATGACACAGTATGTGTTAGGAAGGGTATAAGAATAATTTTGATATTTGACAAAATATTTTATTACATATTTTTTCGTAAAAAGTTAAAAAGTTATCCCCAACATATATTTTTTTTCTTTCTACTTTTATAACCAAAAAGTAAAAAAGTACACTTATGTTGATCATTCCAAGAACCCCTAAAATTGCAATTTGACTTTGACTATTACAATTAAAAGTAAAGAATTAAAGTAAAATTTGATAAAAGTGCATAAATACATAGTGTAATTAACTCTTAAATTACATTTTGCACCTTATGTCATTTTAGTCTTTATATTTTTAATTGGGTCAATTTTAACTCTTAAATTTAGATTATGCGTAAATTTGATCCAATTGATAATATCGTTAGTATTTTTGACAGAAAATAATTACTGAATTGATTAAGATTAATTCACTGAATATTTTAGTTAAAATCAATGAAAAATGATATTTTAGACATTTTTTACTCATTTTTTTTTGTTGGTTTTACTTAAAATAAATAGGTTAATGATTCATATTAAAAACAAATCAAGAAATTAAGGTTTAAATTAACAAAATTAAAACTTCAGAATTTATTTTATTGTAAAGGTCAAATTTTGAGATTTCTTATAAGTTTCCTTATTTTAAAGAAGGATTTTCATTTTTGCCAATAGAATTGGTGTGCCAAGTAATTTGCAGTTGGAATTTAAAAGGAGAAAAGAGGCGAGGATATGATAAGGACATGTTGAAAATTGGGAAGAAGGACATCCCTTGATCATGATATAATTAGCTTCCTATAGAAATTATTTTGATTAGGCCTTTAAATATACTATCATTTAATCCCCCCCCCCCCCCCCCCCAAAATAAATAAATAAATAATGTTGAATTATTATTTGCATGAATTATCCAACAGTAAAATTGTTATTGAAATCATTTTCCTAAGTTAAATTCATATTAGACAATAAAAATAAATAAAAATAAAAACTGAACTCAAACCAATCTTTGAGACTGATTATTTGAGTTGGCAAACGATAAATCACATATGCCTTAGTAGGCAAAAATTATCACACAAGTCTATTGCACTATATGGTTGTGTTTCTGTGTAATAAGATTTTAAGATTTGTCCGTTATGTTTTTTTTTTTTTTTAAGACATTTAAGTATTTAGAATAATACCGGAGATATCAAATATTTTATCAAAGTGTTTAGTAAATATTTTAAATAAATAGGATCTTTAGCATTTTTAAAGCATTTAATCCCTTATTATTAAGGGGGTACACAACTAGTATGATATTTCTAAAATATAGAATAATTACTCTTAGCGAGATCATATATGATATGAATTATATTATACACAAGTGCACATTACTAGAGGTACAAAAAATGAGTAATGCTAGATACTCTTGTAACATTTATTTCTAAATTTACTCATTGATATGACAAGAGAGTTAGATCTTAATTAGTTGATTTCTAAATAAAATGAACAATTAATATGTAATAGTCTACATTATTAAGAGTAAAATTAAGAGTGGTGTATTAAAAAATTTAAACATTTTTCATTAAAAAAAGACATGGTTACTTACAGAACCAGGTAAGCGAGGCCAAGGGCCATGATCGAATGCATCTCGGGCAGCCTTGACAGCTAAATCAACATCTTCCTTGTCTCCCTCTGCTATCGTTGCTGTCTCTTCCCCTGTTCTTGGGTCTATTGTCCCAAATGTTTTACCTTTGAAAATAAAAAATAAAAAAAAATTAGGATATTTCTATGGAAAAATAAAAGTATTGTACGTCAGATTTGAAATGTCATTTTCATTAGCGACGGCTTTTCTCCGCTCGAAAAACTAAGGCCTTGTTTGGTTTGGCTTTGAAGAAAAGATTTTGGAGAAAATTTTTGAAAATTTTGTTTGGTTTGTAATTTTTCTCAAAAAATTTCCAAAATTACTTTATCTCTCATACACATCAATCAATTACTTTTTCTCTCTCTTCTTTCATTTTCAATTACTTTTTCTCTCACATACATTTACTCAATTATAATAAAATATCAAATCATTCCAAACTTCCAAACTCCAAAAATATTTTCAAAATATACAACCAAACAAACTACAAAAATTTCTAAACTCTATTCCCAAAATATTTTTTGAAAACTTATCTCCCAAAATTAAACCAAGCAAGGCCTAAATTTTTATTTCAAAATTTTTTTTTTCAAAAACAAATTTGATAAAATCATTACAATTATTAAAGTGATTTGATTTTTATATAAATGATTTCTACACGTGGGACTGCAAAATAAACTCCACATATAACACCGGCAAATGGGTTTCATGGATCCAATTAGACTTTTCTCTCCTTGGAAAAAAAAACCCAGATCCAATAGAATTTAAGCCTCATTTGACCTTTTTTTTTTTTTTTTTTTTTTTTTTTCTTTTGATAGATTCTTTATTTGATTTTTTTAATTAACATTTATTTTGCTAAGATTTATAATTTAAAAAAAAAACCAAAATTATTTTTTATTGAAAAGTTAATTCCAAGCAAGGCAATACAAGGATCACATGCTTATGATTACAAAATTTTAGACATAGGATATTGTTGACGTTGACCATTCCTAACCTGTGAAACTTTTGAACTCTTTTAACATCAGATTCATCTCCCCTATCGGACAGAAAAATTATATATAATATTCCTGAAATAAATTTGGGTGATTTTCTAAAATAGTTGTTATTGGTCTAAGTTATAGGATCTACTATATTTGTGTTACAATTTAAGAAAATAAAATATTAAAATAAAATGAAGTAATATTTAATGTTGTATTTGGTTAAAAAATTTAGAAATGAATTTGAAAAAGGAAAGGAAAAAAACGTGTGGAATTAAATGAAATGTAAGTATATTTTATTCATATTTCACTTATTTTTTTATTTTTTATTTTTAAATTCATTCTCAAATCCTTCAACTAAACAACGTAAAAGTATTGAATATATTCTACTAATCACACATTACCAGAATTTCTATTCCATGGGTCATTCCAAATAATTATTAAAAAAATCTCAATATTTATTAGTGAAATTAAGTGATGTTTAGTTTATTGAAATAAAGTGAAATACAATGACAATTTCATTAAAATATTTATTTTCATATTTAATTGACTATAAAATAATAAAAATATAATTATAAATGAAATCATCACTTACCATTAATCATCATTCCATCAATGAAGTCTAATGAATGACTTTCATTCCAACATACCTCTAAATTCTATGGTAAGGCAAGCCAATGTTGAAATTACTAATTAAGATAAATAATTAAGAAGACCAGTTATATAAAAATGATTGTAAGATTTTAAAATCCATTTAAAATTTTTTTTTTGTTGAGCAAATTATACTAATTTCTCCTAAGATTTGAAGAAAATACGGTTAGTTTCATATTTTTGACATAATTACAACAATTTCTCTTGAGATTTTAATATTATCATGTATTTTCTAGTAAAATATATATTTGTTTTTATTTATTTATGTGTCTATATATCATTTGCATTAATTTTGATAACTTTTAACTTTATTAAAATAAAAATTAATATAATTGTATCAAATTTATGAGACTAACTATATTTTTATCAAACCTCATGTGAGTATAATTTACCCTTCAATTATTATTATTATTATTTTTTTTTTTTTTCTTGATGGAGAAGTGTTCATATGAGTATGCTTTAATATAGAATTGTGTTTCTTTCATATTCATATCTCAATATTACAGAATTTGAGAGGTTCATAAGGCCCACCATGGGTCTTGTTTCGATGATCCGAATCGTTCATTTTGTAAAGTTCTCAATGTATATCATCCATAAAAAAAATCAATTTGATCCAATAGTTGTAACATTTTTATTTTATCGCATTTGTCTTCAAAAAATAGACGACAAATATATTTTCGAAATAGACTATCTATTTTTTTAGAGACAAATACCATAAAATAAAAATGTCACGATTATTGGATTGACTTAGGCGTCGTTTAGGAACAAGCTAATTTAGTAACTTTTTAGCTATTTGGCTAAAATATGAGCTAAAAAAAGCTAGTATGTTTGGGATGACTTTTTACGAAAAGATGTGCAAAAGTAGAAAAAAAAAAAGAATCTTTGACTTTTTGGTATGTATTGTTGGTTTTTTAATTTTTTTAATGACTTTTTGGCTTTTTGGCTAAAAAAGTCACTTGCCAAACGAGGCCTTAATTTTTTTCATGAATGATATAGATTGAGAGTCACATAAAATGAACTATTTAAACTATTAAAACGATATACCTGATGCATTTTATGAGCCCCTCAAGTTCCCTAATAGTGATATATGAATATTGAAGAAAAATAATTATACATATACTAACAATGCTATTAAAAAATACAAATGGTCAAATGTAATTGGTTATGAAAAAATAATAATAATTAAACCGCCAATCATATTTGGACATGGATGTTTTTTTGTAAGATTATTAGTAAGATTTTAAGGCCCATTTTGGCAACTTTGGCTTTTTTGACTTTTTTAGATCATATTATCTCTCTATATTTTTATATATATTTTAAAAAAAAAGTTTTAAAAAGTCAAAAAATTAACTTTTAATTTACTTTCCAAAACAAGACTAGGTACATTAGGGTTGGTTTGGCAAGGGCTCATTGGGCTTTTTTGGCTCAATGAGCCACAAAAGACAGAATAGGCTCATGAGCCACAACAGACAAAACATCCCATCCAACCCCATAATCATTACACTCTTCTCTCACAAAAAAGTCAAAAAAACTAAAAAGCCAAAAGCCCTTCCCAAACCAAGCTTTTGAGCCCAGGCTCATATAGCCAAAAAAGCTAAAAAGTCAAAAAGCCAACCCACTTCCCAAACGGAGGAGTGTTCATTGAATTAAGTGTTCATTGAAGAAATCCAATCCTTTAGAGAATTCTCTATTACAAAATTATAATGGAACATCTTCATTATATCCTATAAAGATTATAAAATAATTATTAAAAAAAATATATCAATTTTTTAAAATTTAAAAATAATCATTAAATTTTTTTAGATAATATAGGCTATGTTTGGCATGAAGGTTTAGTCCAAAAGATAAAATAAGTGTTTTACTCCAATAAAATAAAATATCACATTTAAATCATAATCATTTCATTTTTTCTCTCATAGAAGTCAAAAAAATCAAAAAATATATTCCAAACGAAACCTTTTAACCCTAGACTAAAAAAATAAAAAGCCTAAAAGTCAATTTACATTTTAAACGAAGGCATAATAAAAATTCTTTCATTATAATTTTAAAATGGAGAATATTAGTAGAAGAATCAAATTATGAGGGCAGACAAAAGCCTTTAGCGTTGGAAGCGTCAAAGCCGCTAATGGCGACCCAATGCCGACAAGGAAAAATTTATTTTAAAAGAAAATTACCAAACTGACACCCTAGTTTTTTGTTTTTTTGTTTTTCGTCTTCAGAACTTAAACACGTGTGCTCGCACCCAATTCTTGGCCCTGTGTCACGGTTGCCTTGCAAGGCTAACTCCGTAACGTTTTGCTCGCGGTGGTGTGGCCATTGGAGTGCTCAAGAGTGGCTGTTGGAAGTGCCCCAACGTGGCCTAACATTGGCCCCAAGTAGCCCAAGGTATGTAGCCAGCAAACGGCAAAGCCGCAGCCCATGCCAATAGCCAACCAGCGCTGCCAGCAGCAGCAAAATACAGCAGCAGCAGCCAACAGTACAGAGTTTTGGCGCTTTGGTTCGACACTCAAACGAAGGAGTTTCGGGCTGAAATTTTTACTAGAAAGAGATGTTAAGGAAAGTGTTCTCCCGACCAAGTTTCGTGATTTTTCTCAATTTGTGGAATTAATGAAAAATCATTATGACTCCTTGGACATGTATGATGTTTCCTCCTGCCAGAGGGCAAATTGCTTAACAAGCATATATAAGGGGGTATGGTGTGCTACCTACCTACCTCTCCGCCCAAACTAGGCTTGAAGTGAGCAACCTTGGGGCAACTCAAGGGTGGGCTTTAGGCATCCAGAGGGGTGTCTAGAGTCTCCACGTGGGTTTGGGAGCCCCGTGGACGGTGCAATAATGTAGGCACTGCGCGTGTCCTCCCGAGGGGAGGTCCACTACGTTGTTTCCATTATGCCACGCAATATGGTATCTTTAGGACTCGTTTTGGACCGAATGGGCTATCGAGGCACCACTAAAGGCCTCGGGTGCCAACTCAAGTGCTTGGTTTGGATTCAACCTTGCATGAGGGGATCCCGTGGCTTAAGCTAAGCGGTTGGACAGCAACACCGCATATGTGGGCTATCGAATGAAGGCATCAAGCTACGTATTGGCTATGTCCATTGAGGGACTACATTATGCTACAAGCAAGCTACGGATTGAGATGTTGCCTTACTCATGCTACACGTTGGTGCAACGCTAAGGTGCGCAATGGCCTTAGGCGGAATCTAGCACACGTATTGGCACGAGGATGACGCCGTGGGCGAGAGATTGACCCTCGGTGGCTTGTAGGCTTCGCATGACCAAATGGCCATCCAATATGCATCTATTGAGGCATGCTAGACCCTACGACACTTCGAGATGCTATCAAAGACCCAGCATGCAATGTTGGCTTGTTGGCTAAGTTAAGGACCTTCGCTAGCACATTGTTGTGTGGCTAGGCACCTTGATGACATAAACCTAAGTTGGGCGAGCACCTTGCTTGAGGTAAGCTTGGCGCTATGAAGCGACTTATGCCGTGCTTGGTGCACTTGAGGCGTCAGGCCTACTTGTGGCATCCGAGTGAAGACGGAGCTTCCTCGTGAAGTTGTTTTGCTTGACAAAGCATTGGGCCCTAATGTTCAAACGGGTGAGACCATCAACACTCGATTTGTCAATGAGCTATGGCGGGCTTAAACTTGGTGGAGTTTGAGCACCACACGGGCAAAAATTGATCTGCTGCGCCTCTAAAGGAGTCGGCCCGTGACACCCTGCCACGTTTCTAGGTTGCTCCGCTCCACTTGCATAATTCTATTTTTGAATATTTAAAAATAATTTTTGAATTATTATTTTTAATAAATTATTTTATATTTTAATTTTATTTTTTAGATACACTTAATGTAAATATGATTAAAAAGTAAAATATTTATAAAAAATTTAATAAAATATAAATATATTGAAATTTATATTTTTATTTAGCAAATTTAAAAAAATCATTAATTTTATAATTTTTAAGTATATTTAAATTAAATAGATTTAAAAAATAAAATTATAATGAACTTTTATATTTGTATTTAGTGAATTTTAAAAAAAATTATCAATTTTATACTTTTTAAGTGTATTTAGATTAAGTAGATTTAAAATGTTAAAAAAACAAAAAGATTAAAATATTTTAAAATTTTACTAAAAATAAAAAAACAAATTGAAAATTCAAAAACTGTTTCTAAAACAAATTTATGCGATGCATTAAGTATTTTTTTTATTATTTAAAATAATAGAATTCATAATTTTTATATTAATTTTCAAAATATAAATAATCAAAGTGACACAATACGAATTGACATAAAAACAATAGTCTAGCAACACCAAATAACCACTCCTCAGTTCGATTGCAAATAGTGTGTGTTTTTATTGATGGGTCAGCAGCTGACTCCAATTCTTTTTTAGTGGCTCCGCCCTGCGGACTACACGTACACCTTTCCACTCTCTCTCTCTCTCATTTGAGGTTATTATATTGAAAAATATTTGGTAGCTCAAAATTTTGTGGCTCAAAGGCTCAAATCTGTCAAAATGTCGTCGTTTTATACTCAAATTTTGCCAAAACGACGTCGTTTTGAGTGATTTAAGTCACTTGAGCCACAAAATTTTGAGCTATCTAGCATTGTTGTATTATATTTCACACTATTTATTACATGATAAATAGTTATTGTTTTCTTAAAAATCAAAAAAGAAAATACAATTTCATAAAATATTAAGTTGAAATTTACCCAAGATCACTATATAATTTCCCCCCTCTGTTAGGTGTCTAAACGGGAGTAAATATGGTTCTATTTGTGACATTCAAACGCGATACAGACCCCCTCCCCCTTCTCACCCCCTCCACCCCCACACACACGTGGGGGTTGGTGAGTGGGGGAGAAAAAAAAAAAAAAAAAAAAAAACATAGTTTTCAACCAATAAGAAGCAGAGGGGGTCGTGGGGGTGCTGTTAAAAGGGGGCCTCAGTCTTTTTTGTTGTGACATTATTATTTGAGATCAATCAATAAAGTAACACACTTGTCTCTATAAGTCATGTTAGAGATACCGAGAAATTTATTAAAACAATTATCAAACACTATATAAGTGTGACTTCCACATGTGAGTGTTTTTATATATATATACATGTGAAATTATCAAGATATTTGTGTTTTTATATATCCATACACTGTCATTGAAAAGTAAAATTGTACACGAGTTCCAAAGCAAATTTATGTAATTTCCTAATTTATTTTATATTAATTAAAATTGTGAGGCTGACAATTTTTATGTTGAATTTTGAGAGGTAATATAACAAGTTATATATTAAGTGATGTGAAATATTGTTGTAAGACCACCAAATAACTTTTCTATAGAGATGATGTGCCGTATCTATACCCATGTGAGTGAGGCTCATTTCCTATCTATGTGAAAATTCTTGTTTGATCGTGGTGCTAGGACTGTCAATGGATTAGATTAGTCCGAATTCAACCTGAATCTATTTACAAAAAAATCGATTCGGCAATTCAATAATCTGAATTTGTTTATTAAACAGATTGAATATACAAAAATCTAATCTGATCTGATAATCTGATCCAATCTGATATGATAATCTGATCCGATTATTCTCAATTTGAATGTAGAAAACACAAAATAAAAAAAAAAAAATTAAATAATATAAAATTGTAACTTAATAAATAAATAAATGGATCAGATCATATTATTGGATCGGATATCCAAAATTATTTGATTCAAATTTGGGTGATCTGTAATCGGATATGAGATAATGGATTCGGATCAAATTCGGTTTATCTTGATCGGATCCAAATTTTGACAGATCTTACAGGCCTTACACCATTCCAATTGGCTAGACCCCATGGAAGGGCCCTGATAAGGCATCATTGTCAATTCATTAGATCATCCACCCATCATAAGGATGTTTGAGGCACCAGTTGACCTTGACCATTGCAAACAAGTCAAATCGAGTCGAATTTTTAAATGTTCAAATTTGTTTATTAAGAATGAGTCGAGCTCGAGCCCGAGCCGAGTTCTAATCGAGTTTCAAAAATTGAGCTCGAGTTCGACTGTCAAATACTTGTTGAACTCGGCTCGTCAAAAATCTATCTTTTGGTGAAGTAAAAAGTTGGACTTTATAACAAAACTCATTTACAAACTAAAGGTTTTTTGCAATTAGATGTCAGAAAGAAAAAGAAGAGAAAAATCAAAGCATAGTAGTGATCAAAAGCACACTTAAAAGGAAGCAAAAGCAAAATTTTTAATTATATATATATATACATACACATCAAAGAAGGAAGATCTAGAAAATAATATGAAATGAAAGCTTGTAAAAGAAAAAAACCTGAAATGGAATCGACGAAATTTCCATTGATGAAGAGCTTCGTGAACTTTATTTCTGGAATCTTAACAAAACTCTCTGAGCTTCCATTGCTTTCATCTGCCATCTCTCTCTCTCTCTCTCTCTCTCTCTCTCTCTCTAGTTTGTGCTTCTCTGTCCTCTTGTTAAGTTCACACCATATGTATAGCTTCTTAGGCTTCTTATTTTAAGCTCACACCAATGTCATTATATGTATAAATATATATAGAACCTGACAAGTATGCTCGTCAAGCACGGAACTGTAGAGACCGCGAGGTTCTCCCATTTTTTTTTATAATTTATATTAATTTTATATTAACAAATATTTGTAAAATATATAATGGGAGATTTCTTAATTTTATAAAAATTGTTTTAGTAACTTTCTATTTCATTAATATTTCAGTGTATGAAAAAGATCTTTAATTATTTTAAATTTTAAATAATAAAATCAATTTTATCGAGTCAATTTTATTATTATAGAAGTGCATGTTACTTATTTTTTAAATTTAAAAAATAAAATGGTATATATATATTTTTTATGAGTAACACTAGAGAATTTAAAACTTCACTTATAAATTTGTCCACAATAACATTGCAGGGGTTGCGACTTAATTGATTTATTTTTAACTAAATTAATTGATATTTAACATTCAACGTCATTGAGTATAAATTTAGAAATTATGTTTAAAAGGCTTTAAAAATTTGATTCCTACATATGAAATCATTATACTTCTGATCAAATCCCACTTTAATTCTTACATATAAAATCGTGACAGTTAACTCCCTATACATATGAAATTATGACAATTAACTCCATGTACTTCTAGTTAGGTGTCAATGTCTTTTTTTTTTGTTATTTCATCATATAAATCTTTGACAGAAGTCATTAATGTGACAATTATATGACTATAAAATGAGGATAAAAGAGAAAAATCACCCAAATTTTTTGTCTATACACATTTCGTCCTAAAATTTACATCAAATTTTGATTGTATTCTGCTAAAACAAAACGCAAATTATGAATGATTCAAGAGATAAACTAGGGTTTTGCAAAAATTGGAATAATGAAACTTTGTTTTCCACAGTTACAAAGTTTTTGATTTCTTTGCTATGTTTTTTCTTTTAATTTCAAAAATTTTATTTCTTACTTGTTCGTCCTAATTTTCAACATATAAACACATACACACACATATATTGTATTATATAACTCTCACATGCTTATCACGTGGGACAAAGTATATATTGATAGGAAATGAGAATTATTTTCCTCTTGCCCTCCTTTCGTAGTTACATATTTGTTATATGACTAGATTCTATTAAAAACTTAAATAATGGAATAATAGAAGGGAAAAATTGACATTTGACTAGAAGTGTAGGGAGTTAATTGTTACGATTTTATGTGTAAGAACCAAAGTCGGATTTGACCAAGAGTGGGATTAATTATCACGATTTCATGTGTAAGAACCAAAATGAGATTTAGTGCAAAGTGTAAGAGTGTAAAGTGTAATTTATCCAAATTCATGATTTTAGTCCCTAATAGCCGTCATAAGACAAAAAATTATATTGAAGATAATGGTAACATCATTCTTCATAATATATGAAAATTACTTATTGGATGCCGATACTCATCATTATATTTAATATTTTCTCTAAAATAAAAATTTATTATATTATTGAGCTTTTAATGCAAATACAGTTAAATAAATCTTTTTCAATGTGAAGAGGACTTGGGGTTACTATAAGTTTGGGAGGCTTATTTCGGGTCTAATTTGATGAATTGAATTGTTCATCTAGTAGAATCTATCGGGGCATATCAAATAAGTTAATTGGATATCTTAATCACGTAATAAGATTACATTTATTTTTTAAAAAATAAACAGCAAGCATGATTTTAATAATAAATCATCAATTTTTAAAAAAAATAAAAATTAGGACCTAATCTTGTAGTTAGGGATTTTGATCAACTTGATTGTTTTTTATAAAGAGTAGTGACAATCTATGAGAATATCTCAAGTAACTCTTTCTTTCTTATGTATATATCTCAGGTAACTCTTTCTTTCTTATATATTTTTAATTATCAGTCAATTATCGTTTTTATATATTATTAGGTCTTAAAAATGAGTTTAGAAAGTGAACTTTTATATTATTTTTCTTTTATAAATAATCTACTTTAACCCTATAATATGAATAATAAACCATATATATGGTTTGAATTATTGGATTAGGCCGAGGAAAAGACCCTCTAGACCTCACAATAGAAACCCGAGTCCAAATAAGTAATCAAACAATCATTCATTTATTCACGTATACAATCAATTATATTTATTTTATTTGAAAATATTTAGGAAAATATAAACCAAATTTAAAATTCAACATACAAAATATATGGACGGACCAAATTTTACCAATTTATTAGTGGGGTGTAGACTGTAGTTCTACAAAATTAGTTGGGGTGCAGTTCTTGAAAATCCTATCTAATCATGCCTTTTTTTGTGTCTAATTTTTTATTTAATTTCTAACTTTTGAATTTTTTTATGGGTGATTGACCCATAAATCCCAAAAAGTGAACTTGTGAATCAAGCAATCCTAAATTTATTTTAATGAACAAGGAAGTCCCATTGAAAAGGAAGTGACTCATTTACCCATGTATCTTGCTGTTATTTGTAACAATATTGTTGTTACCTAAAATGTAGTTCCTCCATTCCAGCCACGTTAGTAAAAAGCGCACAGTAGAGTTTTTAATTTTTCCCAAACTTGGCATATGATACTCCAACGTGGCGAGTATGATATGACACTATAAAAAAAAATTTAGTGTATTTTTTTCAAATGTGACTACGTAACGAGTATGATGTGACACTTTAAAAAAAATTAAAAACTCTTTAGTGTACTTTTTTCAAATGTGACAACATAGCGGGTATGATGTAACATTTCAAAAAAAATAAAAATTCCTTAGTGTATTTTTCTCAAATGTGACAACATAACGGGTATGATGTAACACTTCAAAAAAAATTAAAAACTCCTTAATGTACTTTTCCCAAACGTGACAATGTGACTGGTATGATGTGACACTTCAAAAAAAAATTTCATTAGTGTATTTTTCCTAAACGTGACAACGTGATAGGTATAATATGACAATTCAAAAAAAATAAAAACTTCTTAGTGTACTTTTCCTAAACATGACAACTTGACCGGTATGATGTGACACTTCAAAAAAAATAAAAATTCTTTAGTGTACTTTTTTCAAACGTGACATATGACATTTCAACGTGACGGATATGATGTGACATTATAAAAAAATTTAAAATTCTTTAGTGTATTTTTCTCAAATGTGACACTCTAACGTGAAAGGTATGGTGTTACACTAAAAAACTCCTTAATGTATTTTTCCTAAACGTAACAACGTGAAGAGTATAATATGACAATTCAAAAAAAATAAAAACTCCTTAGTATACTTTTCCCAAACGTGACAACTTGACCGGTATGATGTGACACTTCAAAAAAAATAAAAATTCTTTAGTGTACTTTTTTTAAACGTGGCATATGACATTTTAACGTGACGGATATGATGTGACATTATAAAAAAATTAAAAACTCTTTAGTGTATTTTTCTCAAATGTGACACTCTAACGTGAAAGGTATGGTATTACACTAAAAAACTCTTTAGTGTACTTTTTTTTTTAAATGTAACACTCCTATGCGACGGACAAATGAGTTATTACACATCCAAAAAAACTATATAAATAATAAAAAAAATATAAGACTATATAAATTACGAGTTCAAAATATAAAACTTATTGATCAATCACTCTTTATTATTTACGCCCCACCTCCAGAAAGATTTTGTCCATATCAATTATTTTCAAAAATGTGGACAACACCAAATGTGATTGAAGGAATTCAAAATCCCTGCTAAATTTGCCACCCCATCAATAAAGGGGCAAAATCGTCACCAAAATCCATACCACGTTTCCCTAGAAGACCTGCTAGATCACATTCCCCCATAATAGGACTTTAATGGTTCATTAAAAAAAAACGGGAGACCATTCAGATCAACACTCTCCTAAATGGGACTTTCCAATAATTTTTTTTTTCTTTATTTAGAATTACTTATTCAGTCTTGATATAAGAGAATTACATTAACAAATAAAGCAGATAAAGTTAAGTAAAATATGAGCTGTGTGTCCAAAGATTGAAAGGGCTAGATAGATTATGAGTGGACTATTGGCCCTGTTTGGTAGGACTTATTTTCACTTTATTTCAGCTTTTAGCTTAATTTAAGTTATTTTGATGTGTTTGCTTCAGTTTAACAATACAATTTATAGCTTTTTGTAAGTCAAAAATCAACTTATTCTTTGAGTGGGGGAGCAAAAGCTTAATTTATAAGTAAAAAATCAACTTATGTTTACAGCTATAAGCTATAAACTGTTAGGCTATAAGTTATAATCACTTTCCCACAGCTCTACCAAACAAGGCCATTATATTTTTCTCCATTGCTCTGTTTTTTTTTTTTTTTCTTCATAGAAAAGTTACAAAAATAAATTATATATATATATATATATATATTTATAAAAAAGTATCTGCCTGCTTTTCCTCTCTCAAAAGTACGAGCTTTTAACTTCTTGCATTAAAATCAAGAGCAATGGTAGAAGGTCACAATTTTTGTGGCTCAAATGGCTTAAAACTGCCAAAACGATGTCGTTTTGGGCACAACACATGCACAAAAGTTGCCAAAACGACGTCGTTTTGGCAATTTTGAGCCATTTGAGCCACAAAAATTGTGGCCCTCAAACATTTTTCTAAAATCAATGACAATTTGAGACAATAATGTGGTCAGCTCATTTTAGCATAATTTCAAATATTTATTTTTTAAAAACTTATTGAATATAATATTTTTATAAAAAATTAAGATAATTGAATATCAGTAATTATATATTTGAATCATATTTGTATTACAAAAAATTGATAGTCATTCTTAAAAGAGTTTACTATACTTTCTATCTCTAAACTATTACCAAATTATTTATTTAGTCCTTAAATATATATATATATTTTTTTCATAGAAAAGTTAAAAAGCAAATTATACTTTATAAAAAAAAAAAAAAGAGTATGTGCCTGCTTTTCCTATCTCAAAAGTACGAGCTTAAGTTCTTGGATTAAGTTCAAATCAATGACAATTTGAGACACAATAATGTAGTCGGTTCATTTTAGGATAATTTCAAATATTTATTTTTTTTAAATTTATTGAATATAATATTTTTATAAAAAAAAATAAGATAATTGAATATTAGTAATTATATATTTGAATCATATTTGTATTACAAAAAATTGATAGTCATTCTTAAAAGGATTTACTCTACTTTCTATCTCTAAACTATCACGAAATTATCTATTTAGTCATGAACTATCAATGAGTCTAGTAGATCTCTAAAATATATGAATCAAAGTTTATTTAGTCTCCAAACTATCGATTAAATTTATTAAGGCCCTAAAATATTTAATTTAAACATATTTAGTCCCTAAAAAGATTGCAAAATTAAAATATATGCACATAAGGATTATAAATTAATAAAAGACCTTACCTAATTAAAATTTTATTATAAAAAAAAAAAATTTTTATTTTGTCTTTAAAAAGTTTTTATTTCGTTGTGTATTAAATTAGTATTAGAGTCTGATTTTTCAATCTTACCAATAAAATTATATAAGTATTAGATATATTGAAGAAAGGTAGATAATTTAAAAAATAACATTTCGCTACAACTAATAATAGAAAAAATAACATATTAATTAAATTATAAAAAGTACATAGCAAAAAATATAAAAACAATCAAATAGAAATAATAAATGAAATCTAACATATAATATTAGACAAAGACAACGCACATAGTCATTTTAGAAGATAAGTAAGAAAATATTATAAATAATTATCATTATCTTTATAAAGAAAATTCACCATAGCAGCTAACGTTCGCTTCTCAAAAACAAAATAAAAATTTAAGATTTTTTTAAAAAATAAAATTTTAACTACATATGATTTTTTACTAATTTATAATACTTATGAACTTATATTTTATTTTTGTAACCCTTTCAATGACTAAATAGGTTTGATTTAAATATTTTAGGACTTAATAAATTTAATCAATAGTTTAGGAACTAAATAGATTTTGATCTATATACTTTAGGGGCTTAATAGATTCAATCGATAGTTAGGGATTAAGTAAACAATTTAGTGATAGTTTAGGGGTATAAAATGTTATAAATCCTTTTTAAAATTATATTTATTGTTTATTTTTTTAAGACAAATTTGATTTAAACATATAGTTACTGATTTCTAATTATCTTGATTTTTTACATGAATATTAACAAAACAAGTTTTAAAAAGTAAACGAGTGAACTATTCAGATGACTAATGTCAATCCCAAAATAAGCTCACTAAGCCCAACTTTCAACTTGAGAGAATCCAAATTATATATATATATATATATTTGAGAATTACATTCTATTGAATTACATGTGGATTCTATTTGAACTCAAAATATGTCTCATTACGCCTAATTTAAATTCCTAAATTTTAATTCTTATTATATCCTAATATGAATTCCTAATAAGGACAATACATATTAAATTCTAAAATAATTTTTTTTTCTCATAGTACACCCTAATTAGTTATTCCTATCCAAATATCTGTATCTTCTTTCCTAAGAGATTAAAGTTATTTCTTCTTCTTCTTTTTACCTCCAAAACTCCAATCCACCTTACCAAAACTCACCATCATCATCAACATTATTATTTTTTGGGCAAATTACACAAATAGTCCCTATAGTTTGAGACTTGTGTCACTTTGGTCCCTGACTTTTCAATTGTGACACATTTGACCTTGAATTTTGAATCTTGTTCCAAATAAGGACAATTGAATATATAATTAGATTTTTCAAGGGTAAAATGTTAATTGATAAAATATAAACTAATTTGAAAAATAAATGTCAAATAAATATTCTTGAATTTTTAAAAATTATTTGTACCTACTAAAAATAAAATTATGTAAAATTAATAAATCTTTTAGACATTTATTTTTTTTTTACCAAATTAATTTTTATTATGTATTTGGATGATGATCATGTAAAATTAATTTTAAAAATTAATCATGTAATTTTTATTAATTTTACATAATTTTTATCATTGGTGGATAAAAATAATTTTAAAAAAATTTAAAATATTTTTTGACATTTATTTTTGTCAAATTAGTTTATATTTTATTAAATTGATGATTTTACCCTTGAAAAATCTAATGATATTTTCAATTGTCTTTATTTGGAACAAAATTCAAAATTCATGGTCAAATATGTCACAATTGAAAAATCAGGGACCAAAGTGACACAAGTCCCAAACTACAGGGACTATTAGTGTAATTAACCCTTGTTTTTTTTATTATTTTGAAACCCTAAACCCTAAAAGAAAATTTGAACAAAATCAATTAATGAATGAGAGTAATAATCAAAATAATTTTTTGGAGCAACCAATAAAAAATGAGGTAAGTATTCATATAAAAGGATTTCACAATTTTTGTAGAGTACCGTCAATTATTTTCTATATCACTTTTTAACAAAAATTAAAGGGTCCAGTAATTATATTAACAATAACATATTATAAGAGTTATTCTTATTTATAAGTTTGAATTTTATTTTCCCACGAGCATTCTTGTGAATAATTTATAATGTAAAAGTTTTTTTTTTTTTTTGTATTGAAAAATTTTATAATACTTATGTAAAAGTTTGGTTTTTTCTGTATTTATAATACTTATGTGCTTATAAGCTTGGTTTTTTTTTTCTGTATTGAAAAGTTTTTGAAATAATTTAGTTTTTTTAGTTTGTTTATTATTTATTATTTGGGTTTACCTCGAGGGTAATTTGGGAAAAATAATAGGGTGTAATGAGAGTATAATAAAATTTTAAATAATTAAACATAGTGTACTTAGAAATTAAGAATACTTAATGATTTTTTGGGTGTAAATAGAATCCCCCGAATTACATTCTATTGTTGGACTTTTCAATTTAATGGCCCGTTCTCATTTTGTTAGGTATTTCATATGTTATTTTTAAAAAGTTTGGTTTCTCTTAAATTGTCATCTCAATTTGAGAGAATATTTGGACTTGGTAGACCTATTTTGAGACCAATTTTAATGATTTGAATTATTCACTTTTTAGTATTTGTTAAGTAGAATGTTTATGCAAAAAAATTAAGATGATCGGATATCGGTAATCATATATTTAAATCATATTTATCTTAAAAAAATTGATGACAAATATAATTTCAAGAATAGCCATTTATTTTTTGTAATACAAATTTGATTCAAATGTATAGCTATCGATATCTGATTATCTTGATTTTTTTTTTATGAATATTCTACTCAACGTGCTAAAAAGTGAATGATTTATATTATCGAAATTAGACCCAAAATAAACATACCAAGCCAAATCCATTATAAAATTCTCAAATTATTATATTCATTTTTTTCCTTTGTTTCCTTAGCCCAACCAATTTCTTCTTTGTTTTTCTTAGCCCAACCAAATAAAAGCTAAGTGTTAAGTAGGGGTGTAAAAATGGCCTGCGGTTCGTTGGCGATCCGAAGCTTGCTCGTGGCCGAGATGGGCCTGGCCCGTTTAGGCCCGAGCCCAACTCGAGCCCTTAGGCTAGGGCTAGGGCTAGGGCTAGGGCCTGGGCCATTGTTTTGAAGCCGACCCGGCCTGTTTGGCCTAGCCCGTCGGCCCACTAAAGGCCCACTCAGGGCCCGCCCTGAAGTCCGGCCCGCCCAAGGCCCAGTATATTTTTAATGAAAAATAATAAAATTTGGTAGAAAAAAATTTAAAAAATTAAAAAAAATGGTTAGCCCCGCCCAAGCCCGAGGCCTAGCCCACTGGCCCACCAAAAGCCCGAATACCCCTAAGCTTAGGCTTAATTTTTTGGCCCGTGGGCCGGTCCGACCCAAATTTTGGCCGAAGCCCGTGAGGCCGAACATGGGCCCGGCCCCGCCAGAGCCCGAATAGGCCGAGCCGGGCCAGATTTACACCCCTTGCGTTAAGCTTCTTTCACTTCATTTTCCTTTTTATTTCTATTAAAGTGAATTATAATGAAAGAAGTATAACTGGATAAAAAGATACACTTATATATCCCCATTGTTTTAATCCATTTAATTTTTTTTGGATAAACTAAATAAGTACACTTTTTGACTTTTTGAATAAAAAAGTAGAGAAAAAAAATATGGTTGTTTGGGATAATTTTTTAACTTTTTACGAAAAAATATGTATTAAAATAGCAAAATTACCATATTACTCCTAAGGGTTTGGTTATGGTGTGCAACTTACACCTTACACCTTACACCTTACACTTACACCTTTTGTGAAAAATTAAACCTTACACTTACACCTTTTTTGAGGTTGCATACCATATGCAACCCACTTACACCTTACACCTTACACTTACACCTTATACTTATACTTACACCTCACACTTACACTTTTTGTGTAAGTGGCACATGGTGTGCAATTGCACACTTAAGAAAAGTCCTACTCCTAAATATATAAATGCGCGTTGACATCTATTGTACCATGAAGCCAATACTATATACTGCATACTTCAGAACTGGACGGTGCCTCCAGTCCGAGAACAACATAAGACGGTGTTGTTTGGCCCGTGGAGGCCCACCACGGGTCCCGTTTTGATAATCTGAATTGTCAATATGTAGAAATCGTCGAGTACTATATACTTGTAAAAAATTAGGTTGGTCGGATATCAATAGTTATCTGATTGGATTAGTTTTTTGTCAACTGTTAATTTGTTCAACGTTCATTTTTTTTTATATACAAAACTAATTTGATCATATAGTTATCGATATCTGATCAACATGATTATTTACAAGCATATAATACTCGACGAATTCTACACATTGAACGATTCAAATTATCAAAATGGGACCCGTGATTGGCCCCCACCAGCCGAACAGCACCGTCTTGTGTTGTGCATCGCCTGTGTAATTTGTACCATCATTTGAGACCTTTTTTTTTTTTTTGAGCAGACATCACTTCAAACTGTACCATTGTCATGTCATAGAAAGTTGGCTTGTATTTTTTTTTTTTTTGTAATTTTTTTGTGTGAATAGTGATAACTTTTTGATTTTTTAGTAACTTTTTGATTTTTGTCTTTTTAACATGCCAAACCAGCCCTAAAAAAGCCAAAAAAATAAATTTTTTACCAACTTTCCAAAACACTCCATAATATCATTCTTTTTGCGTTTTTCTATGCAATGACCCATTCTAATATTGTTAGTTTTTTCAATGATTTATTTTTAAAATTATCAACATCATATATATATTATTAAAAGTAATATTTTTCTCTTGTTTAAGTGGCAAAATCTAAAGGCTTATTTTTTTTCTAAAAAATCCATATCAACATGCCTTTTCCGTTTAAGTTTTACCAAAACTCAATTTCAATTATAATAACTAATTTTATATGGATTCTATTTGATAAATACTTATTTTTTATGTATATAATTATAATTTAATTATTATGGTATTTGAAAAAAATTATCTTGGTATCCCACACCGGGAAAATAAGAAAAAAAGTAAATTGTTTCACTTATACAAAATGAACCTTATACTCCTATTTAATATTATAATGTTATGCATGTTTTAGTTCAAGATTATTTAAATTTAAAAGGGTGAATTACACTAATAGTTCCTATAGTTTGGGGCTTGTGTCACTTTAGTCGCTGACTTTTCAATTGTGACACATTTGATCCTGAATTTTAAATTTTGTTTCAAATAAGGACAATTGAAGATATCATTAGATTTTTCAAGGGTAAAATCGTCAATTTGATAAAATATAAACTAATTTGACAAAAATAAATATAAAAAAAATATTTTTGAATTTTTAAAAATTATTTCTACCCACTAAAGATAAAATTATGTAAAATTGATAAATCTTTTAGACATTTATTTTTTTTTACCAAATTAATTTTTATTATGTGTTTGGATGATGATCATATGAAATTAATTTTAAAAATTAATCATGTAATTTTTATTAATTTTGATCGATTTTACATAATTTTATCTTTAGTGAATAGAAATAATTTTTTTAAAAATTAAAAATATTTTTTGACATTCATTTTTGTCAAATTAGTTTATATTTTATTAAATTAACGATTTTGCCCTTGAAATTAAACAATGGTATCTTCAATTGTCCTTATTTGGAACAAGATTCAAAATCCATGGTCAAATATGTCACAATTGAAAAATCAGGAACTAAAGTGACATCAGTCCCAAACTATAGGAACTGTTAGTGTAATTTGCCCATTTTAAAATTAAAATAACATTTAAAGGTTTTAATTAATTAATTTTCATATAAATTGATTGGTCTTTTGACCTAGTCGATTAGACTGAACTATTTTCGGTTTAACTGATTCATTGGTTTAACCGTGATTTTAGTTTATCAAAATACATTTTTAGCGAAATATATTGGTTAAATTTGTTTGATTAGAAATAAAGTAATCTTAGCAATTTTATTAGAATATATTGGTTAGATTTGTTTGATTCGAAATAAATTAAAGATTAAATAACTGATATTGTTTGATTAGAAATAAACTTCCGACCCGAACAATTGTTAATTTATATTTTACAAAATCCCACACCGGGAAAAGAAAAAAAAAAAGTGAGTTGTTTCACTTATATAAAGTAACCCTATGCTTCCATTAAATATTACTCCCTCCGTCCCAAAATATTAGTCCCTTATTCCATTTTTCATTGTCCCAAAATATTAGTCCCTCTTTAAAAATCAAGTACAAAAATAATATAAATTTCCTATTTTGCCCTTCTTTTAAATTAATAAACAATATAAAAAGTACAATTATGACATTGATATTCCCAAAAAATGTACTATCAAAAGGATAATTTTGGAAAATCAACTTTTTTCAAATGCAATAATTGTACTACCAAAAAAAGTTGGATTCCCCAAAAGGGACCATTATTTTAGGACGAAGGGAGTATAGTATTGTACATGTTTCAGTTGAAGACAGTTTAAATTTTAAAATAACATAAAATTTAAAATTTTTAATTAATTAATTTTTGTGTAAATTGGTTGGTCTTTGACCGATTTTAATAATTTTATCGAAATATATTGAGAGGGAGATTTATGATCTGGAGTTGGGCCGACGTAATGGCCAAGCAGGTTGGGAGCCCAATGGAGCACTGGGCCGAGATGACCTCGAATACGCCCAGAGTTGGGCTGCTAAGTCATGGTCCGAGCTACTTGGGGCTCCGCAGGGGCAACCGTGCAGCTTGCACTACCCGGTCAAAGGCGCGCACCGTTAGCCCGGCTGAGGACCTCATGCTCCGAAGCAGGCAAGAAGGCCTTAGTTGGCCAGGTTGACCGATCTCGAGCTCGGCTTCGCCGGAATGCAACCGAGCACAGCTGGGAAGGAGCTCGGTGCTTGGAGCACTTGTGCATGTAGCATAGAATGGCCGTCGGTAGCCGAGGGGACGTTGCCCGGTTGCCGAGCTCCCAGCAGAGTTGGCTGGCAGTTGAGGTTAGGTGATGCTCAGCAAGATTTGTGCTGACGGATAGGATGGCAGAGCCACGTGTCGAGAGATCACTGGGAGTAGATTTGGGGCACAGAGGGTATATAAGCCTGTCTGCGCCCCCCATATGCGGACAGACGAACACTTTGTAAGACATTCTTACACTCAAACACTCTCCTCCCTCCCTCTCTATCCCAAGGTGTGTGCTAACTTGATCGTCGGAGGGGTTTTCCAGCCAGACACCGCCGGGTAGCTCACCGCCGTTATGCTTACAGGTGGTCGGACAGAAACGGAGCTTGGAAAAAGGAGTACGGGCTCGCCGGAATATTTGCTCCCCGTACAATTAGCGCCGTCTGTGGGAACCTTACAGACAAAACCTTGTCTTCCACGCTCGTCCGATCGCCGTCCATGGCGAACAACGATGAGTTTCCGTTGTCCGCCATCGACGGAGTTACTCCGGAGTCAAGCAGACGGAGAGAGGGGCATCCCGACATCCTTCCGATGGCGAACCTGGAGACATTCCCAGGAGGACAGTCGGGAGATGCGCGAGACAAGCGCGGTAGGAGTCATGGTCATTCACGGAGTCCTGACGGTCATCGGCGACGGAGAGAATCGCACGCCAGACATCTGGAACACAAGCTAAGAGACCAGGACGCCGTCATCCGGCAAATGGCGACGGAGATGGAGAAGCTGAAGAGGCATGTCAAAGGGAAGGGTGTAGCTGGAGTGGGAGACCACAGTGAGCGCACCCAACCCCGCCGTTTAGGCAGTCAGAGTTAGCGACACACTCCGTCCATTTCTATTACCAGAAGTTACAAGGTTGGTGATTCCGACGTGCATGCAGAGAAGTCTAGCGCGCAAGATAGCACTTACCAGCCCTCACGTCCGGTGACGACGTCGAGGTATTCTTACTTCGCTCAGTCAGAGGATTTACGGGCAGTCTTAAAGGAGCGGGCTCGCCGGCGGGAGGCTCAGAGGATACTGGCATTCCAGCGGTTATCCTACGGGGTTCACGCCAACGAAGAGGTCGGAATGCCTCTACCCCGCCAAGCGGCGCCACTCCTAGTGGATTCAGATTTGGCAAGGTTGAGTGCCACCCCTTTCTCCTTGGAAATAGAAACAACACCTCTCCCGTCGGGCTTCCACCAGCCAAAGTTCACATTGTACGACGGAAAGACCGATCCCTACATGCATGTAAGTCATTTCCGACAGGTCATGGCCGGACATAGGCGGAATGATGCTCTCATGTGCCTCATCTTTCCGTCAAGTTTGGGCGAACTGGGCTTGAAGTAGTTTGAAAGGCTGCCGGAGGGAAGTATTGAGAGGTGGCATTAGTTGGCCGAAGCCTTTGTCACGCACTTCAAAACCAACACCAAAACACCAAAAGAAGTTGATCACCTACTGAGTGTTAAGATGGAACCGAGCGACACATTGAAGGCGTACAACTCTAGATATTGGGAGACCTTCAACGAGATCTTGGATTGCCCGGTTAACCTTGCAATCACTCAATACAAGCGTGGTCTCCCGGTCGGACATAGACTGTGGGACTCGCTTACCATGCACCAACCGACGTCCATGGGCCAGCTCATGCAGCGCATCAATAAGCACATCCGAGTTGAGGATGATGCAACGGCATCTACCGTGAAGGAAACTCCGGTAGCAACAGACAAGAAGACAGTAGGCAAAGTGCACGCAGTTGGGCAAGAGTCCAGCCGCTCAAGTGACCGAGCAGAGGAATCGGACCGTGGCTCGAATCGCAAAAACTGGGATAGAGGACGTCGGAATGACCGAGATGACTACCCCCGACATGATGTAGAGGATGCAAACAGAAGGTTGAAGGCAAGGACTGGCATAACCACGGTCTTCAAGATTCCCATCTATCGCATACTTAGTGAAATCCGAGACGAGGAGTATGTCCGGTTTCCTGCTAAGTTGGGCGATGGACAAAAGGGCTACAACCCGCGATATCGTTGTACATTTCATCGGGAGCGAGGCCATCGGACTGAGGATTGTTTGCCTCTGCGGCAACACCTGGAAGAGCTAGTCGCGGCCGGACACCTAGACCTTTACATTGATGGGGCGTAAAGGCGAACCAGGCTCTGGTTGAACCCAAGCAAGTGGATGACCGAGATGCGCCACCACAAGGGGTTATTAATGTCATCCACGGCATAGTGGAACCGGAGCGTGTCTGCGAACTCCGGGGTATGATAAAAAAGGCAGAACATATGAGGGAGGTTTTGTCGGTACAGCCTGCCATCAAGAGGGGGAAGACCGAAGAGAAAGATGTGATTAGTTTCACTTCAAGGGATCTAGAGCGTATTCAGACACCGCACAACGACGCCTTAGTAGTAACACTCCGCGTCAAGGAATTCGATGTCAAACGGATCTTGATCGATCAGGAAAGCTCGGTCGAGATCATGTATTACGACGCATTCAAGCAGCTCAAACTCCGAGAGACAGATTTGGCTCCGGCAACTTCGCCACTGGTTGGTTTCAACTCACAACCAGAGTGGCCTTTGGGAAAGATTATCCTGCCGGTCAAAGCGGGATCCGTGGTCAAACAAGTGAAGTTCTGGGTGTTACAAGTTCCTTCTACTTACAACCTAATCCTTGGAAGGGGATGGCTTCACGCTATACAAGCCGTAGCGTCGACCTACCATCAGGTGATGAGATTCCCCTCGGCTATGGGGGCAATCGAGGAGATTTGGGGAGATCAAGTCATGTCCAAACAGTGCTTCGTGGCGGTGAACGGGAGCCGAGCTGCCAAAGGCTTCGTTCAAATGATAGAAGGACCGGAAGACCGGGAAGTTCTTGATGATGTGGGCACCAAGGCAGAGGACAACGCTGTGGAGGACTTGGTAGAGGTGCGACTTGATACGGAGCGGCCGGATAAGTTCTTCCTGCTCGGTTCCAGCCTTACTGCCCAAGAAAGGACCGAGATGGTTGAGTTTTTGATGGCCAATATCGAAGTCTTCACATGGTCGCCTTACGACATGCCCGGCCTTGATCCAAGTTTTATCTGCCATCACCTCAATGTCTTCCAGAGCAAAGCCAGTCATTCAACGAACAAGGAGATCGGTGCTGCATCACGCCAAGGTAGTTGCAGAGGAAGTGAAAAACTTGCTTGAGGCACGAGCAATTCAGGAAGTGCACTACCCTCGGTGGATTTCCAACACAGTAGTGGTGCCCAAGAAGAATGGGAAGTGGCGAGTTTGTGTCGATTAAAGACGGTCAACCGAGCTTGTCCGAAGGATAGCTTCCCTTTGCCCCGCATTGACCAGCTTGTGGACTTGACGGCTGGACATAATCGGCTCAGCTTCTTGGATGCCTATCGCGGCTACCATCAGATTGCCATGCATGGGCCTGACTGAGAGATCACCTCTTTTACGACTCCTAGGGGACTCTTCTGCTATCGAGTCATGCCTTTTGATTTGAAGAACGCCGGGGCAACCTTTCAGAGGATGGTGACTAAGATGTTTGCTCTTTTGCTTGGCCGGACAATGGAGGCTTACATTGATGATATGGTGGTTAAAAGCCGGCATCAAGCAGACCACTTGTCCGACTTGGCAGAGATGTTCGCCATTCTCAAAAAGCACAAGCTACGCCTGAACGCGTCCAAGTGTGCCTTTGGCGTGGGATCCAGCAAATTTTTGGGATTTCTAGTCACGAACCGAGGCATCGAAACAGATCCCACTCAGATCAGAGCCATACAAGAATTGAAGCAGCCTAGCTTGGCTAAGGACGTGCAGCATCTGGCCGGAATGGCCGCCGCGCTTAATCGATTCATAAGCCGGTCATCAGATCGCTGCCGCCCTTTCTTTCAAGCGTTAAAATCAAAGTTCTCATGGGACGAAGAGTGTGACCGAGCTTTGGCCGAGCTCAAGGAATATCTGTCTTCTCCGCCACTGTTGGTTACACCTAAGTCGGGCGAGGAACTCTATCTTTACCTTGCTGTCTCACAGCATGCGGTCAGTGCGGTGCTAGTCCGAGCTGAAGGAATTAAGCACCTCCCAATCTTCTATGTCAGTAAAACCTTGCTGCCGGCAGAGACGAGATACTTGCCGTTGGAAAAGCTTGCGTTGGCATTGATGATGGCTTCAAGGAAGTTGGCGCCCTATTTCCACGCCCATACCATCATCGTACTGACCGAGTTTCCCCTTAAGGCCTTGTTTGAACGGGCGGACTTTTCTGGCCGAATTCTGAAATGGGCGGTCGAGTTGGGACAATTTGATGTAAAGTTCCAACCGCGCACAACCATAAAGGCCCAAACTTTGGCCGATTTCGTTGCCGAATTCTCACCTGGAACTCATCCGGTGTGCCCGATCGATATTGCCGCGGCAAATGAAGAGGTGAATGCAAGTCTGACCGAGGTACAACAACTTGGTAAAGTTCGCGACGCGGAATTTGCTCGCCTCACCGAAGTGCCTCAGTTTGTACGATTCCACCAACCGGTGATGCGATGACGGAGTCGGGGATCATCGCCCAACCCACTCTGTCCGGTACCGCATCACCAAGGGGGGAAGAAATGGACCCACCCAGCACAGAGCCTGCGGCCGGCACAATGCCGCAACCTGCTGATTCGCCTACGAACTTAGACATTGTAGACCAACTTGCTAAGCCCGGTGCCGAATCACCAAGGGGGGCTGAGGTGGAACCAGCCAGTACTGAACTTGAAGCCGAGCAGCCGGGCAGCCGTGAGCCCATCGACCTTCAAGCCTCTCAAGACCCATCAGACTGCTGGAAGCTTTTTGTGGGGGAGATGTGGAAACTTTTTGTTAATGGAGCGTCGAACCGTCATGGTGCCGGGCTAGGTATCGCTCTTATCTCACCGGATGGCCTCACCATTGAACATTCTATCACCTCTTGCTTCCCAGCATCCAACAATGAGGCCAAGTACGAGGCACTTTTGGCCGGACTCAAGAGCGCTCTTCAGATGAAGGCTTCCGAGTTAATGGTGTACAGTGATTCCCAGCTTGTGGTTAACCAAGTCTCTGGGATTTATGAAGCAAAGGATGACAGAATGGCGAAGTACCAAGCTCTGGTCAGGGAACACATCAAGCAATTCCAGGCAATCAGAGTTCAACAGATTGGCCGAGAAGAAAACAACCGAGCGGATGAGCTGGCCGGCCTTGCTTCAATGGTAGATAGTACGTCTCCTAACCCCCTGTTGATTGACTTCCTTCCACGGCCCAGCATTGAGGAAGCCGGGCAGACGGATGTACTCTGCACCGCGTTAGGTCATTCCTGGATGGACCCCATAATCCTGTTTCTCAGAGACCGGACTCTGCCAACCGACAAGAAAGAAGCGCACAAAGTCCGGGTGAAGTCAGAGCGGTTTTAGCTCTCTCTATCTAGAGCGTTGTATAAAAAATCTTTCACCGGTCCCTACTTGAAGTGTGTTCACCCGAGTAGCGTGGAAGCCTTATTGTACGAAATTCACGAAGGCATTTGCGGCAGTCACATAGGGGGCAGATCCTTGGCCTACCGAGCTATTTCGCAGGGCTACTGGTGGCCGTGCATGCAGGCCGACGCACAAAAGTTTGTCCGCAAGTGTGAAAAATGCCAGAAATTCGCCCATCAGATCCATCAGCCTGCTAGGGAACTTCTTCCCCTCACCAGTCCTTGGCCCTTTGCCATGTGGGGGCTAGATATAGTGGGGCCACTCCCAACAGCGCCAGGCAACCGGAAATTCTTCATCGTGGCCACAGATTACTTCACCAAATGGGTTGAAGCTGAGCCCTTGGTAACAATCAAGGAGAAAGACGTGAAGCGGTTTGTCTGGCAGAATGTGGTCACGCGGTTTGGCGTCCCCAAGATTTTGATCTCTGATAACGGCACGCAATTCGACGGTCGCCTATTCAGAGGCTTTTGCGAAGATCTAAAGATTGAATTCTACAACTCCACTCCGGCTTACCCACAATCCATTGGTCAAGCCGAGGCGTCAAACAAGACCATCCTGGATGGGCTGAAGAAAAGGCTTGAGAAAGCCAAGGGAAAATGGGCTGAGGAACTACCGAGCGTCCTTTGAGCATACTGAACGACCCCGCGGCGATCTACCAGGGAAACCCAATTTGCTTTGGCTTATGGCATGGAGGCGGTCATACCATTGGAAGTTGGCATGCCCACCCTAAGAAGTGAAAGTTTTGAGCCCGAGCTGAACGCCGAGGCTATTGCCCTGGAACTAGACCTAGTAGAAGAGCGTCGGGAGAAGGCCCTCATCCACGTGGCCGCCTACCAACAAGAGCTCTCAAGGAAGTACAACAAAACGGTGCACCCCAGACCGTTTAAAGTTGGTGATTGGGTTTTGAAGAAGGTTATGGGAAACACCCTGGTGCTAGGTGAAGGCAAACTAGGGGCAAATTGGGAAGGACCCTACAAGATAACCGGTCTAGCGGGCAAGGGGGCATACCACTTGGAGGACCTGGATGGTAGAGCAATACCCTGGCCATGGAATGCGGCCAACCTCAAATTGTATTTTTTCTAGCTTTAGCTTTCTTTTTTAGCAAAAGAATTTATTGCCTCGCTTCAGAATGTAATTCTTTTTGTCAATATATAGAAGTGACTTTGCTTTAGCATTCAGATTGTTGTTTTAATGTAAAGACCGAAATGATTTACTCCGGTTGAAAGGGTTGATGTTTTGTTCAACTTAGATATTCTCAACCGAGATGATTTATTCCGGATGAAAGAGTTGATGTTTTGTTCAACTTAGGTATTCTCAACCGAGATGATTTACTCCGGTTGAAAGGGTTGATGTTTTGTTCAACTTAGATATTCTCAACCTAGATGATTTACTCCGGTTGAAAGAGTTGATGTTTCGTTCAACTTAGATATTCTCAACCGAGATGATTTACTCCGGTTGAAAGGGTTGATGTTTTGTTCAACTTAGATATTCTCAACCGATGATTTATTCCGGTTGAAAGAGTCGATGTTTTGTTCAACTTAGGTATTCTCAACCGAGATGATTTACTCTGGTTGAAAGAGTTGATGTTTTGTTCAACTTAGTTGTTTCAGCCGAGATGATTTACTCCGGCTGAAATGGTTGATGTTTTGTTCAACTTAAGTTATTTCTAGCCGAGATGATTTACTTTGGCTGAGAGCGTTGATGATTTGCTCAACTTAGGATTTTCAACTTGGGATTCCAAACCGAGATAAATATTCCGGTTGAAGTAGTGGGTAGTTTGATCAACTTTGTTGTTCCAACCGAGATGGGTATTCCGGTTGAAGAAGTGTGTTTTGTTCAATTGTGATTTAAACCGAGATGTTCTGCTGAAGATAGAAGTTGAAGAAAACTGTGCAAACACTTGATGAAATTAAAGCTTTTCATTGATAAAAAAAAAGTTAATACAAAAGGTGGGGAACTTAGCCCGGTTACATTGACAGACAAAAAGAAAAAAGAAACTAAGCTAAGGCGGAGAGATCAGGGAATTCATCATCAGCTTCTAGGTTGACCGTTGCAGTCTGATCCTGGACACCGGTCCCAGTCTGGCCGGGCTGCTCCTGCTCGGTTTGGTCATTTCCTTCAGCGTCTGCCTCAACCTCTTCTTCCAGTCCTTCCTCGGCCTCAGCCTGCAGCGCGCTGAAGACGTCATTAGCGTATGGAATGAGGTAGGTCGGTAAAAAGACAGCCGGTGGAGAGGCAAACACGTCAGTGTCAGGACCCTGGCCGAGCTGTTGACAGGCAGCCTTCCATCCAGCTTTGAAGTAAATGTCTTGAGTGGCGAAGACTTGTTTCTTGTAATTTTCCTCGGCTTCGTTGAAGCCGGCGTTGTTGGCGTCTTCGCAATCTTTCTTCCTGGACTTCTTCAAAGCATCAAGCTCGGCCTGGAGCTCGTCCTTCTTTTTCTCGGCTGCTTCAAGTTGGCCGAGCAGCCTGTTGTTGTCAGTATTGGCAAATTCGAGCGAGGACTTTGCTCGGCCAAGCTCGGTTTGGAGGCTTTCGACTTGGCTAGCGGTGTCGCTCGCCTTTTGCCGAAGTCTGTGGATGCGCTCCATGACCAAGTGCTGCTTTTGGATGGCCTGCAAAAAGAGAATTTGATCAAAGAAGAAACCGTGCAAACACTTGTGAAAATTGAAGATTGAGATTCTTACCCTGGTCATAAACTTCACGGCTGATTTCACCAGTCGGGTGTCAGGAACGTGGTCGCTGCCAACCACGTCGCTCGGCAGCAGCAGAGCTTTCGAAAGGTCAAAGGCAAGCAAATGTTCTTTGTCGCCTTTAACCGAGGCATTTGCCGGGATCTCTTTGCCCCGGTGCTTCAGTTGCGGCCGCCATGCCGGAATGGGGTCAACCGTGTCGACGGGTTGCTCTGTGGTTAGCTCGGCAACCAGCTCGGTGGACGGGTCTGTGCATGCTCTTTTTCCAGCCCGGCGGGTATCTCGACTGGATTGTCCGGCAGCTGGAGTAGCTAGGGCGACCACGGCGGCGCCAGATTGACCGGCTGCTGGTGAGCGGGTGACGATACTCGATATGTCGGCTGAGGTGGCGGTGAGCAAATTTTTGATGCGGCTTCTTTTCTCCATCTCCTCAGCTTCTGTCAATCGGATTAGTGGGATGTCTGGCAAAGTTGGGTCTGGAGGAGGTGATGGAGCACGGAGAAAGTCTGTAACTTTACTCCGGCGGGGAGCAGAGTATCTGTATGTTGGAGTGTAACCGAGCAACTCGTTGCAATCTCGGTCGCGGTAGCGGAGCGCGGTCCTGATGGCTTCAACGTTGGGGAATTGGTAGTTGGCTTGCAAGGCTTGAATTGCTGCAAAAAAAACAAGAAAAATGGTTAAGTATAGAATAATGAAGAAAGTAGGCTAACCGAGCAAGTTTGCACGGCTTACATGTGGAACCAAAGTTCTTGCTTATGCGCCAGCCCGGTACCGCGGCGGCTGTTTCATAATTGCCTGACACCCAGAAGAAATCGTCATCGTGCAAGTCCTTGTCTGGAATGCCGGTCACAATTTTTTCTTTGCCCGACCTAATCTTCAGGTAGTAGGCGAGGTTATCGCCGGTATGCCCTAGGGTGTATTGCCGCAGAATCTCGGCTAACCCTAGGTTTATGCCTAGCCGGTTGTTTAATTCGTGCACATCATTTATTATCCGGTAGGTGTTGGTGGACACTTGTGTGGGCGCAAGTTTTGTCCGGCGTAGGAACTCGGTCATCAGAGGGTTGACCGGGAAGCGGAGGCCTCCTTCTATGATGGACAGCACGGTGAAGGGGCACTGGTCTAGTCTGCCACATGGTGTTGTCTTTTCTTCTGCCAGTTCAAGATGGACGTCGGCCGGGATGCCGTACTCCTCCCTAAACACAGCCAGCGCGGCCGGAGTATCCACTAGAAAGCGGAATTTCCCCATTACTGGCCGGCCTAAGTTAGCTCGGCTGAGGGGTTTGGCACTGTGGTAATTGGAGGTAGCTTGGTCTTGGAGAGCCTCAGAAGTGGTCAGTGGTCCCCTTGGACTCTGCAGGAAAAGGATGGCAAGTGTAAGTGTGAGCGCGGTCGCGCGAAGCGAGCATGACTTTAGCTCAGTCATTAAAAGTGCCAAACCACCTCGGTTGAAAAGCCTAACCAAGGAGCTCGGTCGCCCAAGCGGACCAGATGTTAGCCCGGTTGAGCGGTCAAGTCCTTTTGTTATCACGGTTTCTGCTAAGGTTGGGACAAACATGTTATTTGCTCGGTCAAATTGGTTTTTTGGATCAAATGAAGACCAGGAGCCCGGTCCGCCCCAGTTCTTCAGTGTTCTTCAGGAAAAATGAAGAACACCATGAACAGTTGAAGGTTTGGGATGGTTCTTAGTGCCCAAGTCCTAAAAGCTACGTTTCAATGCCCTAATGTGTGAAATATCAAAGGAAACAACAGCCAAAGAGGGGTTGAGGGACTTACTAGTGAAGGGGAGTAACTTCTTCTTCGTACGCGAGCTCAAGAATGGCGAGAGAGGAGGGGCAGCAGCTCTGGGACGCTTGGAACGAAGGAGTGACAGTAGAGGATAATCGAAGAGGGAGGGGCATGTATATAGAGGAAGAGAAACCGCCCAAATTCAAATTCATGCGACGGCTGGTTGGCTGCTCGAGGACCAATGGCAGAACGCCACGTGTCCCCATTGATGGCAGCGTCAGAATTGAAGAGACAGGAAGGTCATGTGAGGCATCGACCGAGCAAGCCGAAAAGACAGGAAGGTCAGGTGAGGCGTCGACCGAGCAAGACGAAGAGACAGGAATGACAGACCGGGCAAGTTTGAGTTCATGCATGTCACAAGCCCGATTGCCGATTAGTAAATTGAGGACCGAGGAGGTTCTACCCGGTCAGAATAGGTAATCCCAGTCACGCCTCGATGGACGGAATTAAGGGGCAATTGAGAGGGAGATTTATGATCTGGAGTTGGGCCGAGGTAATAGCCGAGCAGGTTGGGAGCCCAATAGAGCATTGGGCCGAGATAACCTCGGATACGCCCAAAGTTGGGCTGCTAAGTCATGGTCCGAGTTACTTGGGGCTCCGCAGGGGCAACCGTGCAGCTTGCTGCTACCCGGTCAAAGGCGCGCACCATTAGCCCGGCTGAGGACCTCCATGCTCCGAAGCAGGCAGGAAGGCCTTAGGTTGGCCAGGTTGACCGATCTCGAGCTCGGCTTCGCCGGAATGCAACCGAGCACAGCTGGGAAAGAGCTCGGTGCTTGGAGCACTTGTGCATGTAGCATAGAATGGTCGTCGGTAGCCGAGGGGACGTTGCCCGGTTGCCGAGCTCCCAGCAGAGTTGGCTGGCGGTTGAGGTTAGGTGATGCTCAGCAAGATTTGTGCTGACGGATGGGATGGCAGAGCCACGTGTCGAGAGATCACTGGGAGTAGATTTGGGACGCAGAAGGTATATAAGCATGTCTGCGCCCCCCATACGCGGACAGACGAACACTTTGTAAGACATTCTTACACTCAAACACTCTCCTCCCTCCCTCTCTATCCCAAGGTGTGTGCTAACTTGATCGTCGGAGGGGTTTTCCGGCCACACACCGCCGGGTAGCTCACCGCCGTTGTGCTTACAAGTGGTCGGACAGAGACGGAGCTTGGAAGAAAGGAGTACGGGCTCACCGGAATATTTGCTTCCCGTACATATATTATTGTTATATTTCTAAAAGGTATGTTTAAATTTATGACAAACTTTAACAAAGAAAAAACTAAAACCAAAAAAATTATAAAATAAATTTGTTTTTATTTTATCATAAATATATATATTTTTTAATTTATTCTATGCTTTACCAATTAAATTATGACATATGTTTTTGATTATGAACTTAGAATATACAATTAATGATAATAACAATTGTAATATATATTATAATAAAATGGTTAAAATTTAATTCATTCTAATTATTTTATATTTTTTAAATAAATTTTCTATTATTAATTAATTTTAAATTATTTTTAATTATTTATTTAACCTGTATATCGCACGGATTCATATGCTAGTTACAATAAAAACAAAGGTTAATAGCTGTATAAAATAATTGGACCCTTGACTGTATTTATTTCCTTGTTTGTTTATATATATATATATATATATGAGCTATGGTTATAGTTTGTTTAGAAAAAGAGAAATGAAAGGGAATTGAAATTACTTACATTTTTTCCATTTATTAATGTTGATTCTTTTTGCCAAATTCAGATTTTCATTTTACATCTAATTTTTTGGGCAAATAATTTCAGTTTTTATTTTATTTTCAGAAATACCTATTCATTTCCTTTTTTTGTTTTCTTAGCCCAACCTAGACCCAATTTGGCAGACAAAATACTCAATCACATCATTCTCTCTATTTTTTTTATATCTTTCATAAAAATTAAAAAATCAACTAAAATAATATATTCTCAAAAAAGCTAAGCATGGGTTCTTTCACTTCACTTTCCTTTTCATTTCCCTTAAACAAATGAATAAAACTTTTTAATTAGGTGATGCCACTTTAATAACCCTACCCTCCTTACCCACACTTCTGACCCACCCCATACTATGTGGACTTCCCCTAACAACATAGCAATTTAAAAAGAGATTTGCTACATGTGCTTTGGAGTGTATTTGATGCCAACTTAAAATAATTATATTTTTTCTTGCAGAAATCAATACATTTTAAAGAAGGGGGATGCACCAATAAATCCCAAATTAATAACTTATACACTGTTTAGTTCTAAAAGTTTTCTTATAGACTGAAAGGTCCCATTACAATGTTTCAAACATCAGATTAATGTTTCGAACATTAGATTTCGAACATCAAATTAATGTTTCGAACATTAGATTGATGTGCAAATGAGACTAAATAGAGCATAAGAAAACTTTTAGGACTAAATGGTTCAATTTTTCAGAAACTAAGACTTATGGGTAAATTTTCCTTTAAAGAATATATATAATTATTTTTAGAATTTGTTAATTAATGTGCTTAGGGCATTCGTGAACAAAAAAGTAATGCTATACAAAGTACAAAACTTACCAAAAAATTTTGCAATGCAATAATAAAGACTTGGTACTTGAAATTAGAGTAATCAAAATTAAATGATAGGGACAACTTAATGCTACATCAATTTGTATAAAAAAGAAGAAAAAAATAGTTTACCTGTATAATATTATTCTTATCATATTATTAAAGTGAAATTCACATTCACAAGCTTAATTATTGTATGACTTAGGATAGAACTTGAATTTTATCACCGGAAAAGCCAAATGATGAATATTTGTTTTACCATGTACACAAGCACACATAAATGTATAATATGATATATAAATTATATATGCATAAAAAAAAATATCAAACACCATGGAAGTATTTTCTAATAGGATGAAGAAATTTTTTTTGTGTAAAATAAAAGAAGAGATACAAGATGAGAGAAGAATGATATATATAATTTTATATTAGATGTCATTTTATGTATAAAATGAGATATATATTTTTTAAAGTGTTGTAACAAAAAATATCTTTAACAGAACAAGAGGCCATACCCCTTAGTCTTCTCCTATCTCCAATCCTGTGTATGACATATTAATTAATAAAAAATTATATAAATTATTAATTTGTATAGTAGCATTTTCCTTAGCTAATAAATATGAATCTGGATCCTCGGTAGCGCTACCCTGTAGCACTACCCTGTAGCCCCCAAAACGACGTCGTTTTGGGGCGGATTTTCAGAAAAAAAAAAAAAAAAAAAAAAACGCAGAAGAGGGAGGGGGGAGGAAGGAGAAGGAGAAGGAGAGGGAGAGGAGAGGGAGGGAAGGAGGGAGGAGGGCGAGCTCGCCGTCGTCGTCCCTCGCCATCGTCGCCGTGTCGTCGTCCCTCGCCGTCGTCGCCGCCATCGCTGCCGCCGTCGCAGCTGTCATCGCAGCCATGGCAGCCATGGCTGCGAGCTCCACCTCTCCGCCTCCTCCTCCTCCTCCTCCTCTCCTCCCCCAATATTTATGGCCCCCTCCAGTTCAGTCCGGCCCCTCCTCCTCCCTCCCTCCCTCCTCCCTCCTTCCCTCCCCTCTCCCTCTCCTCTCCCTCTCCCTCTCCTCCTTCCTCCCCCCTCCCTCTTCTGCGTTTTTTTTTTTTCTGAAAATCCACCCCCAAAACGACGTCGTTTTGGGGGCTACAGGGAAAGGGGCACAGACGACCCGTTCTCAATAAATATATTTGAAAATGACCAGAGGGCTTTGGCTAACTAAAGTTTATTGAGCTGCCATTCTGACAGTGACAGGCATGGTGAATTCACTGAATTCTATCAGCTTAACAAAATGATGGATATAGAAAGAAAATAACTTGTTTTCTTTTCCTTAGTTGAATTAGAAAAATAATAACATGAGTTTAAAAAAAAAAAAAATCATTTTTTTTGTTTTTGATACTTACAAAAAGTTTAATTGAATCGAATCATGGCACATGGTAAATGATTAGTAGACAAATGGTCACGGATAATTTTGTTGTTCAATTTGTGTGAGTAAACAAAACAAATAAATTTATATTTAATAAATTAAAATAAATTCATACTTGGCAAATTACATTATAAAACATGAAACAGAAATACATATCATATGAAATATTGAAAGATGAGAAATCAAACCAAATTCTGTGTGATACCACAGTGTCCTTAAACTAGATTAGCCGTCTCACCATGGGACTTATTCTGAAAATGCCTAATCTTGTTAGGACTTATTCCAAGAATGCCAAATCTCGTTAGGACTTACCAAAACACCAACTTGCTTATCGGCAAGCAAAACCCACTCGACAAGGAATCCCACTGTTGGACAAACCACCAACCTACTCTACAAAAATTTTCAAAGTTGCTTAAACCTGCCAACCCACTTTGCCAAGCAAAACCCGCTCGACAAAGATTTTTCAAGTCGGTCAAACCTGCCAACCTACTTTGCTGAGCAAAACCCGTTCTACAAAGATTTTCAAAGTTGGTCAAACCTACCAACCTACTTCGCCAAGTAAAACCCACTTGACAAAGCTTTTTTAAGTTGGTCAAACATGCCAACCTATTTTGCTCAACAAAGATTTTCAAAATTGGTCAACCTGCCAATCTACTTCACCAAGCAAAACCCGCTCGATAAAGATTTTCAAAATTGGTCAAACCTGCCAATCTACTTCACCAAGTAAAACCCGCTCGATAAAGATTTTTCAAATTGGTCAAACCTGCCAACTTATCTCTTGCCCAAACTAGCTTGGCAAAAAGATAAAATTTGTAACCAAAGGGTAGCATAATTCATATAGCCCCCATGATCCATAAAGCGCGAACTCCATCTCAGCATATTTGACACAAATAATAGTCTTCATCCACGTTTGGTATAAAAATTCATATTTTTCAAATAATAAAAATCTGATATAATAATTTGATCTTCCATGTATTCGTGGTTGGAATAATAATGCATAAACTCCATACTCCATAGATAATCAAAATTCAACAGAATAAAATATCTTCATCCGCAGAGTAATAATGCATAAAATCTATACTCCGCAAATAATAAAAATTCAATATAATATCTTGGCTAGGAAGCCACTGCCTTTTTGTAAGGACTTATAAGTCATGCTTCGATTTATTCGTTATTCAGCCATATTCCGATTCATCTACTCTTTTGCCCCCCGACTTTAGTGTGATGTAATCACGGTAAAAGTTTTCATGACTTCGGCAATTTAACTTCCAAAGCTCGGTTGTTGCTTGTCTTCTTATAAGCATATAAAGTAATTTCTTCCCTGTCAATTAGTCTGCTTAGGCAATCAGGTGACTCAATTGCCCAACCGAGCCGAGGTTGCTGGGTCCAGTTATTGAGAAGATATTTCTTTTGTTTATCGACCATGTAACAAGGAATTCGCACATATTAATTTAAACTTTATTTGCCAATTGCTTGGTTGGACCGAGCTAAATGCAAATTTGGCCATATCACGCAATGGCTGTTAATGGGATAATTCTAACCACAAAATTAGATTCTCGTGGAAATCTTGACACATACAGTACTCATACAACATCATCAATCTTGTTTTGCCTATAAGGTCCCAGATTATATAATAGGCCAAAACCATTAATAAAACAAAATATTCTTTCAAAACAGAAAAGAGTGGAAGTAATTTGTCATCAAGCTAATGGTTGGAGTATTATAGTCAAATATCACGTTAACAGTAGCTTATCTACAGGAGCTTATCTTTTTCGTTGAATTCTATCGCTTTCCACAGACAGCGCCAATTGTACGAACATAAAAAAAATACCGTATTTGATGATAAAGAAATCCAACGAAAAAGATGATTAGCACCACCACGCGATCGCTATTTGCAAGACAAAACACCCCAGCCGTAACCGGAGGCCCTCCAACACCCAAGTCAACTTCCAATATTATCAAAATATTTAATAGACTAATTTATAGAGAGAAATTACATACCTCAACCCATGAATATTAGCAAGTAGTTTGAATGTTTCAGAAGTCGTATCCCAAACAATCTCCGGTTGTGAAGGATTTCTCTATCGATAAGATTTCATATTCTAATGAGTTTTGCACAACATAAAATACTAATGCAGTGTTTGATAAGAATTTGATAACTGTCATATACATGATAATTCATAACTATGCCACACGGCAATGCATGGACCCACATAACTCTTGTGGTTATTTTTATTCCCTCTCAATTCAACTTTTAATTAAAGATTAATGGTGAATTTTAACAAATATAAATATAATAAAGTATTTAAATAAATCAAATAAAATAGCGACATTTTTCTAGTCTAGTTCCTTGAAGTTGCTTATAAATTAGTAATTCTTTAATCAATCACCTTTCAAATACAGTGAACAAATCTAAACAATAGTGTTGGATGATGAATCCCCATCAAGCATGCATGACACTCTTAATTGGTCAACATATATATATATATATATATATATTATATTTTGATGTATAATTGTATCCAGTGACCAATGGTTTTGTTTTGATGGAACCTGTTTAACGTTTTTTTAATATAAAATTGTTGCTAAAAAACTTATGAATTTGACAAATGCTAAACAATACTAACTTTTTTGTAATTGGAAAAATTTTGGTAGGTTGATTATTATTAAATTTTTTTTATCCTTCTAGACTACGATTTGAAAAGTTAAGAAAAAAAATTACTGAAAAAAAAATGTTAGTTTTTTAGCAGTTATCAAGCATAAAGGTATTTCGTTATTTTTTCTCACAATTATCGCCTAAAAAAGTCATAGCAAAACGGTTAATTTTTTTTAATTATTTTTTTTTGTTTAAATAGCCAAAACGTAGCCAAGTGATAATTGTTGTTCAGTCAAGCTCATTTGTACTTAAACAAGTTGAAAAGTTAGGCTAGAGCTTGTTCACAAATATAAATGAACAAGTTCTAAATGAACCCAATTCGAATTATTTATAAACAGTCAATTCATTTCTTGTTCAAAAAAAATAATAATCAATTCATTTACAATTCTAATCATAATATAAATAGTGAAAAATAAAAATTTATAAATTAATAAATTTTAAACTTCAGTTATATACAATTTAATTAGATTTGATACTTAAATTTTAAAACATATCATATTAATTTCATATTAAAAAATTTAATTAGATTTTTTTTTTTTGGCTCACAGATTAGAAACTGGGTGGGATTCAAACAGAGAGAGAGAGAGAGACTCATAAGATGGAGGAGAGAGAACGGAAAGACGACGTCAACTCACGTTTGCTTTCTTAATGGAAAGACGACATCATCTCACGTTTGCTTTTTAAAAATGTATTGGGTTTTGCTTTAATATATGTGGCAACAAAACAATGATGTGGCCTAATCTTACACCATACAGGACTGTCCAGTTAAAAAGTAAACGGGAGATAAGCCACTTAAAATCGGGTCCACTCTAATAATAAGATAAGCTCGGTTTTGCTTAGTGAGAGGAGAAATTAATTAAAGGACTTACTACTTAAGAGGTTATAAGTTCGAATCTCATGAAAGTCAAATATTCTAAACTTTAGAATCACTGGAGGTTTTTCTGATAGTTTATTTTAGGACACTTGAATTAGTTAATGTACACGTAAACTAACCTAGACACTCGGTTGTAAAAAATAAAAAAAATTATAAAATTTATTAATTTGTATATTTTCCATTATCACTGTGAATCATGAAATTATTTGATACTCTTGAAACACCACGTGACTATATGTCTACTCAATAATATTGATAAAAAATGAAAAATTACACTTTTCGCTCTTATAATATGATCCAAATATTACTTTAGTCCTTATTCTTTCAATTTGAATAATTTGACTCATATACTTTAAGTCTAGTTTCAATCTAAAGTCTTTAATCTAAATTTCCGTTAATTTTTTCTATATATACACTTCGAGAGACTAACAAGTGTCACAAAATCATGAATTCTGACCTCTAACTTAAATGGAAGCATAAAATTAAACTTAAACTTAAAAGTGTAAGAATCAAATTATTCAATTTAAAATTATGAGAATCGATAGTAAAATTTAAATCAAATAACAAGAGGTAAAAGTATATAAAATATGTCCATTCAACAATACCGACTACAAAGTTGGTGGGTTGTGGTTTTTGCATGCGTGAGTACCTGAGAAAAAAGAGAAGAAGAGCATGCAATTGTTTTCTTTTATATGATTTGATTACTTCAGATAATTATAAGTTTAACAATTTATGAGTATTGTTATACACTCGTTAACATACTTCAAATAGTTATATTATTTTTTTTCGTAAATAAAAGTGGACAATAAAAAAATGCATAACAATTTAACGCCTTCTTAATCAATACCTTTCAAGACACTCATTAACCAAAACATAATCCACTTGTTTTCGTTTTCAAATTTTGTTTTATTGTATTTTTCAAAAAATAAAAACTAATTTGGTGAATAAAATAAAAATAATTAAAAACTCATCATTTTCATATTATTTTCTCTTTTTTGAGGCAAAATAGTTTTTTAAAAATTTTTAAATATCTTTTTGTATTTATTTTTGTCAAATTAATTTCAATGTTTTGAAGAGAATAAAAAATAAAAAATAAAATTTGAAAACCAAACCAATCAAAGTGATTATTGTGGTGCATAGTTTTTTTTTTTTTTTTTCCCAATGGTATTCTTGTCCTTTGAAACTAAAAAGAGGGGGACAAAATTATTTTTTATTATTTCCACCTACTTTTTCAAACTTTTCATGACACACCCCTCCACTATTGTCTATTATTAGCCATTTCAAGGAATTCATTCTCTCTCTAGTTGATATGAGAAGAAAGTAATTTTTTCTGTTTCAAAAAAGTTTGACACTTGACAACACATTTGATAGCTATTTCATTGCCCAAAAATTAAGACAACAATTTTTAAATTTTTGAAATAAAAAACAATAAAAACACACACACACCCCATATATATATATATATATATATATATATTTGCTAAGATCATAAAATGTTAGTTTGTTAATAAAATTATGTTACAACAGGAGTCGTCATTGACTTTTTCCCCTCACCACACTCTAAGATGTGGTTATAACACCATTAGGCTAAACTTCCAAAGTCATACAAGATATATAATTCATAAAAAATATTATAATGAAATCAAATAAATTACAATCATAGTAATAAAAATCAAATACAACACATAAGTGAGAGATAAAATCCCAATAAATATACATGAAATAAAACCCAATAGGAAGGTTCGAACCATTTCAATAAGTTTTTTTTTTCATTTTCCTTTTTGGAATAAGTCTATACATAAGGCTTGGGTTGGGTGTAATAAACCCCAAATATTTGGCATAATAAGAACTATGCCTCGTTTGGGAAGTGACCGGTTTAGCTAAAAAGTCAAAAAGTTACTAAAAAAATCAAAAAGCCAACAACCATACCAAAAAGTCAAAGATTCCCTTTTCTCTCTACTTTTTGCACATCTTTTAGTAAAAAGTCAAAAAGTTATCCCAAGCATACTAGTTTTTTTTATATCACATTTTAGCCAAAAAGTCAAAAAGTTACTAAAAAAACATGTTTCCAAACGAAGCCTAAGTGTCTCTTTGGTAAGATTTTGTTTTTAGTTTTCATTGCAAAAGAAAAAAAATGACAAATTTTCAAAATTTTGAAAGAAAACAAAAATAATTTTCAAAATATTTTCCTTTTTCTCCTCATCCAACTTTGGGAAAAATTATTTCATGTCTCGTGTAACATTGCCAATACCTTTGGAACAATAAATAATTCCTGCTCTTCCGACAATCCTGCCATTCTTTCCTCCTCCGAAAAACCTATCCCCTCTAGAAACCATTTGATGGAGGGAATGGGTATGAAATGAACTTAAGCAACAAAACCTACCACAAACAATTCAATATAAAGAAAACATTTTATAAAATTTATTAATAATTCACTAAAAGCCAATTATTTGCCCATATTGTTGAGATAAGATTCTTGAATATTCAAATATTCAAGATTGTAGTTGATGTTGGCTCTATCACTAAGTTATCTATTCTTATCAAATTAAATGTATACGTATGGCACATATGTATTACGTCTGTACAACAAATATTTTGTTAAATAATATTTGTTTATTCTCAATTATTGGTTCCAACCAATTCAATGGTGTGACAACCTTGGGGCTACACATTTATCTACTAATCTAATTTTTCATACTTGTGCTAAGCATATTGAGATTGACTTTCACTCTATCTACAGAAAAGTAGCTCGCAAAGCCTTTTAAATTCAGTTTGTATCGACTAAGGACCATGCTGCGAATATTTTCACCAAAGGACTCTCGTCACAATCGTGCCAATTCCTTCAGAGACAAGCTGCAAATTCGACAATTGGAATGTCCAGCTTGAGGGGGTTATTGAGATAAAATTCTTGAATATCCAAATATTCAAGATTGTAGTTAATGTTGACTTTATCACTAAGTTGTATCTATCCTTATCAAACTACGTGTATAATAAGTATAACACTTACGTATTAGGTCTGTATAACAAATACTTTATTAAATAATATTTGTTTATTCTCAATTATTGATTTCAAGTCATACCATCTATCAGTTCATATTATTATCACCACCACTATCCCTACCGACCACCATTTGACACCGCCAAACACCACCAGCAATTTTTATGAACTTTCCAGCACCGGCTAATTTTGTAGTGATTGGCAGTGTCCGACAGTGAAAGTACAATTGAAAAAAAAAATTAAATAATTTATCCTTCTCACCAAATAATTTTCGTTAAACATGTCATTATCACCAAAAAAAATCATTTAAATCACCAAAAAAATCAAACATTAAACTAAATGTCGTAACCAACCTACAAATTGCCAATTTTATGCATAATCTCACCACAAATTGATGTATCAAAATATGCTAAATTTGTAATTAATGTTACAAAAGTTTGTAACTTGATTATTGACATTTTTTATTGCACCAATTTGTAACGAAATTATGTATTTTGTAATTGATATTATAAAATTTTGTAATAAAATTACACATGTTGTAGCAGGGTGGGTGCATATGGTATAGTGTTTCCCTACTTTTCGATAAAAGCAATTTGTTTTCACCCACTTTTGTAGCCAAACACAATGTATACAGAAGAACAGACACAAGTGCACACCATACATGAAACCAACCACCACAAATTACACAACAGAAAACATGGTCACATAGCTTCATTCATATCAAAACTGTTTCAAAAGATTTAACACAAATTTTCATTTTCGCTCACAAAAAAAATTTCATTATCGGTTGCAAAAAATCCCAGACCATGATCTCTTAACAGTTTTTTTTTTTCCCCCCGGTATTTCACTCAGACAATTAAAAAAAATTTAAAGACAATTGATGATGGTGATACAATTCTGTGGTGGCTATAAAAGACAACATAACATTTATCTTGGGGTGGAATTTCCTTGTAGCACTCACTCAGAAAATGTTGGTAAATTGGCCAGCTCCTCTATGGGTTCTCATTTTAAGCAAACTACACATTTCTGTAAGCAAAAGTTCTCTCTCTACATGTATTCCAGTTTTCTACACTTCCTCTCGAATGATGGTGATGGGTTTTCTGCAGAAAAACAGCCAACCTGTGCATGTTAAAATTGTGAAAATAAATAAATAAAATCATGACAATAACACAAGTTTTAAAAAGAATATTGGTTTTTTACAGTTAATCTAATAATTGAAAATAGACGTGGGCCAATCAGTCAGTCCTTAATTGAAGCCATTCTCAATAAACCAGTGCTTCATGGTTGCAATCAAAATATTGTCAACACTGCTCTATGTTGGTAGTAAATCCAGTTTATGAGGGACACTGTACGTTGTGCAAATATGAGGTAATAAAAAATAGAGTAACATATACCAACAAAAAAATAATTCAGCACGGAATAATGTAGCATATTCATCAAAATGGATTATTATTTCAAAAATAATCCGGTACGGAATAGTGGACTTTGCTGTATGAAATTTCTGTTCCTAAATTATTTTCCTAGAAAACATCATGATGTCAAAGTTGAGAGTCCAAAATTGAAAGCATGTATATTCCATGAATATCTTAATCATTCATGCATATTCGTTATAACTGACAATGCATCAAATGTTTTCATAGTAGAAAATATAGGTACACCTCTCCTAAGCATCAAACTAGAAGGGGGAAAAATACAAAATCGATGTGGCTTTAAAACTTATCATCAGCTATTTTGATATTAATACAGAAAGACAATTGAAGGTTTGATAGACAAGGGGAGTTAACATACCACACTTAGTTGAGTTTCTTCTTTTCATTTCTCAGACTTCAAGATGCTGTTCTCCCATAGCAGATGGATGCAATATATAAATTCTTTGACCATTTTTCCTGTTAAAGCAAAAGCAAGTGTTACTACGTGCCATGACAGTCAAACAAGTCATCAACATAATTAAACTATACTATAAATAACCCTACAAAACACGTTTGCCTAAATTAAATGTGTACACATGGGGGGTCTAATTGCGAAAATGATTGAATGATCGTTTCTATTACATTATAGTCAATTCCGAACTGAAAATTCATAGTCAGAGAACTTCATAAAGCATAAAATTGCTTAATTAAAAGTTAGAATGTGCGAGCATAGTTTAAATAAAAGAAGAGTTCACCTTTGTTTCATAATAGTAATAAACAGTAGTTTCCTTTAAAATGACAAAATTCTCCAGTTAGTAGCAGAAGCATGTTTGAAATGTTTAACCATGTACAGGTACAAGAAAGTAAATTGATTGCAAACTCGTCCCTGGATGCTTTGTGGCCATTGCCTCTTTTTGCCACAATACTTTCATATCATAATTTTCTCAGTTATTATCATGATAATGTCTAGCAAAAAGTAAAACACTATGGTTGATATAAAAAGAAAATTGAGTTTTAGTGTTTTAAAAAGTGCAACATGTTTCAGGTTTTTTTTTTTTTTTTCAATCACAGAACATGGATTGGTAGGTGAATTGTGTTGTATCTTTTTCTTTTTTTGTGTGTGAATTTCTTTAGGGAAACGTACAATAAATTATAATGAAAGGGTTTTCTCAGGGTTTCATTCAGCATTTTTCATTCATCATATTTTTTGGAACTAGGGAGATGGGGGGTTCGTAGTAAGGGAGGAAAAAAGAACCATGTAGTTCTGCAGTTCTAACTCCGAGGGAAACAAAATCATTTTAATTCAAAGGTACCTTAACATGGGTGCTGGGAAAGACTGATGTGCGCAAAGTTTCTTGTGTCACATCTTGTAATCTCCTCTTGGATGTACTCAGTACAAATGCAGCTTGATCTGCTGTTGCAGCAGTTGATGTAATTCGATATCCATTCTCCCACCTTCTATGAATTCCTTCACTTGGATAAAGGAAATCAAGTTCGACAACCTGCAAAGAGAGTGAAAAAGATATAATAGATTCTTCAAAACTACAGTCTGTTTGGTATGAGAGGTGAGACATGAAAAGAAATTATTGTGGTTTCTCGTCTGGGCAAGAAAAAAAAAGTAATGATCGTGTTTTCTCACTATTGATGAGTAAGAAATCAAACCATATGAGAAAGGATATGAGTGAAATTTCTTAATCTTCATTTGTTTTTTAACGGGCAATCTCTGTATTATGAAAATTTTATACCCAACGAGCCTGTTTCTCACTAAATCTCATCAATTTTGGTCATAAATGAAACAGGCAGAATAAGAGTTCTTTTTCTCATCATTTCTCACCTAATTTATAAACCAAACATGAGAAAGAGAATCACTTCTTATCATTTCTCACCAAATCACCCCATCCAAACAGACTGATTGGATTTCAGACTTACAGTGCAACAGAACAGGAAATGGAGTACCTGATTAGAATAACCAGCATTTCGGGACATTACAATGCCCCATCTGCTACCGGCAGTGGACATAGAGGTAACAGAGAAGCCTTCTTTCCACTTCTTATTGATCCATTTGAAAGGAAATACATCACTAACTTTGTATGACTGCTGAGTATAAGTTGTCCCTTCCAACAGCAAGAAAAAGAAGGCAACATCAGTGGTACAATCATCAAAGTACCCCAGCAAGAATCGAAATTTGACGGGAAACTAAATAAAAGATTTGAGGACCTCAAACAGAGTTTCAAAATTAGGGTCAGCATTTTTGCCAGTTGATGGTGAAACATTAAGCAGAGATCAATGGTTTGACTAAATTTGGGGGTCAGTATCTCGAGGAAAAAAGAATAGGTACACAAACAAATAGCTTCGTTGTCCATAAAACTAACAATGCATTCTCAATCACAAAATAATAATAATAATAATAATAATAATAATAATAATAATAATAAGTGTTTAAATCAGTTTATTACTGAGTAGTAATGCCATAGTAGTGGCTTAATGACTCCTGGATAACGTAAATCCGGAGTATAAAGAATCAATCATTTGTTAAACAACTTTAACACACCATTTTGGCACATGGAACAGGAAAGAAAACACAGTATATACAACACATGCTTACAATACGAGTCGTGCATAAATCATTTCATCAAAATGTGTTGAGGCATCTCTGGATACGATACTAATTTTCTTTTAGGAAGTAGCTTATCATGAAATATAATCTTATTAAAAAGTGCAAGTTTGTCATTTATACTGTGAAATTTCTCATATTGGATTTCATTGCCATAAAAAAATTCATCAAAAAGTGAATACCAAACAGAAATTTTTCACTCACCCTTGGACATAACCACCAAGGCACTGCCATTGGATGCACCAGCAAGTGAAGTGATGTAATAGTTCTTGTCCCACTGCTCCAAAATCCACTCCTGATGAAGAATTTAGAAAGAATAGACTTCAAGAGGCAATGGATAATTTGATTAATGAACCTTTAGAACTAATGGTAAGGAATATAATGCATACCTTGTGCAAGAAAACGGGTGAGAGTTCATAGACTTGGGATGTAAAACCTGTCCCTGCATCCATAATAACTGCCCACAGATTTCCTGAAGAAGCTACACAGCTAATGTACAAACCATCTTCCTTTCCTTTCTCTGCATGCTGGTGGAGTCTAGAATCCATTACATTGTAGTGATATCTGCAGTCAAGAGTTCTCATTACTTTTCAACTAAGAGAGCAAGAGTCCCACACACAAGAAGGTAGTGTTTGGTTCACTGGAATGAATGTGGAATGGATCGATCATTCCATTAGAATGCCCATTCTCAAGTTTGGTTCCCTAAAAAAAATGATGGAAAATAGATTGCAAATGAAATTATTATTCACCATTAAAAGGGGATGGTCATTCCATTCCATTTCACTTTCATTCTAGTGAACCAAAAGCAGCATACATGTAAAACAAATATCTATGGACAACAGCTAAAAACACTGCTTTTGCCCCGTCAAAGATTGCTCATAAGATTCCATTGCACAAGGCTATTTTCCCGTGGCAAAGTGATGGTAGCCTAAAGGAGAGAATTACGCGAGAAGAAAACACAAAGTATTACAACACATGTTTATTGACTCCCTATTTAAGTACTCTTTCAGAAATAAATGACAGTAAATAAATGACAGTTCCAATCAAAGGTAGTTTAGCCTCAAATAAACCAGACATGCTAAGATAAAATTTCCAAGCCTAAGAGAATCCATACATGACAATGGAGAGGAACATGGTTACCCATAATGGCCCATGGTTTGACTATTAAAAGCTACGCCAAATTCGTAACAGATGAAGAAAAAAATTAAGAGAGAAAATTTTCTATAGCAAAAAATTAAAGAAAAGAAATATGTTTTGCCCAGCTTTACCTCTGTTTCATTGGTGACCTAGAACTATAGATTGAGATCCACTGAGTAGCTGGAGTACCTAATCGAACTTTTTTGCGAGGCTGCGCACCATCTTCCAAATCCACAAGCAATCTCCCCCTTTTCTGACCCACCTATAATACATGACATGTTTAACAACAAATATTTAGAAACAACAATACACGAACTTTAGACGATTGCTTAATTGACGTAAATCTACAACCAACAACCTTCAAGGCTCCATCTATTCTGATGGGTCGTAGTGACGCATTGGAATTTATGCTGTCATGAAAAAGTGAAATAAGCTTCGAGTAATTGGGTTCTTCATCAAATTTCATATTGGTCACCATCTCAAGAAATTGTTGAAAAGGGGGAGGACATAAGGAACAAAGCATTTCAGGGGGAGTACCCATCTTCTTTTTACAAACAAGGAATCCTTTGTTCTCGCCCTGCAGCCCAAGAATATACCATAGATTGTAGT